>CM067359.1:188293044-188318044 GCA_034401795.1 Chaetoderma sp. LZ-2023a
GGCGTGGACGAAGGTGTATGCATGTGTCCATATATCATACGTGAGATAAAGTGTGGACGAAGGTGTATGCATGTGTCCATGTATCATACGTGAGGTAAAGTGTGGACGAAGGTGTATGCATGTGTCCATGTATCATACGTGAGGCAAAAGTGCCGACGAAGGTGTATGCATGTGTCCATGTATCATACGTGTGGTAAAGTGTGGACGAAGGTGTATGCATATGTCCATGTATCATACGTGAGGTAAAAGTGTCGACGAAAGTGTATTCATGTGTCCATGTATCATACGTAAAGTAAAGTGTGGACTAAGGTGTATGCATGTGTCCATGTATCATACGTGAGGCAAGGTGTGGACGAAGGTGTGTGCATGTGTCCATGTATCATACGTGAGGTAAAGTGTGGACGAAGGTGTATGCATGTTTCCATGTATCATACGTGAGGTAAAGTGTGGACGAAGGTGTATGCATGTGTCCATGTATCATACGTGAGGAAAGGTGTCGACGAAGGTGTATGCATGTGTCCATGTATCATACGTGTATTAAAGTGTGGACGAAGGTGTATGCATGTGTCCATGTAGCATACGTGAGGCAAGGTGTGGACGAAGGTGTGTGCATGTGTCCATGTATCATACGTGAGGTAAAGTGTGGACGAAGGTGTATGCATGCGCCCATGTATCATACGTGAGGTAAAGTGTGGACGAAGGTGTATGCATGTATCATACGTGAGGAAAGGTGTCGACGAAGGTGATTGCATGTGTCCATGTATCATGTGTGAGGTAAAGTATGGACGAATGTGTATGCATGTGTCCATGTATCATACATGAAGTAAAGTGTGGACGAAGGTGCATGCATGTGTCCAGGTATCATACGTGAGGTAAAGTGTGGACGAAGGTGTATGCATGTGTCCATGTATCATACGTGAGGTAATGGCGTGGACGAAGGTGTATGCATGTGTCCATGTATCATACGTGAGGAGAAGTGTGGACGAAGGTGTATGCATGTGTACATGCATCATATATGAGGCAAAGTGTGGACGAAGCTTGATGCATGGGTCCATGTATCATACGTGAGGTAAAGGCGTGGACGAAGGTGTATGCATGTGTCCATGTATCATACGTGAGGTCAAGTATGGACGAAGGTGTATGCATGTGTCCATGCATCATACGTGAGGTAAAGTGTGGACGAAGGTGTATGCATGTGTCCAAGTATCAGACATGAGGTAACGTGTGGACGAAGGTGTATGCATGTGTCCATGTATCATACGTGAGGTAAAGTGTGAACGAAGGTGTATGCATGTGTCCATATATCATACATGAGGTAAAGGCGCGGACGAAGGTATATGCATGTGTCCATGTATCATACGTGAAGTAAAGTGTGGACGAAGGTGTGCGCATATGTCCATGTATCATACGTGAGGTAAAGTTTGGACGAAGGTGTATGCATGTGTCCATATATTATACGTGACGTAAAGTGTGGAGGAAGGTATATGCATGGGTCCATGTATCATACGTGAGGTAAAGGCGTGGACGAAGGTGTATGCATGTGTAAATATATCATACGTGAGGTAAAGAATGGACGAAGGTGTATGCATGTGTCCATGTATCATACGTGAGGTAAAGGCGTGGACGAAGGTGTATGCATGTGTCCATGTATCATACGTGAGGTAAAAGTGTGGAGGAAGGTATATGCATGTGTCCATGTATCATACGTGTGGTAAAAGTGTCGACGAAGGTGTATGCATGTGTCCATGTATCATACGTGAGGTAAAGTGTGGACGAAGGTGTATGCATGTGTCCATGTATCATACGTGAGGCAAAAGTGTCGACGAAGGTGTATGCATGTGTCCATGTATCATACGTGTGGTAAAGTGTGGACGAAGGTGTATGCATATGTCCATGTATCATACGTGAGGTAAAAGTGTCGACGAAAGTGTATTCATGTGTCCATGTATCATACGTAAAGTAAAGTGTGGACTAAGGTGTATGCATGTGTCCATGTATCATACGTGAGGCAAGGTGTGGACGAGGTGTATGCATGTGTCCATGTATCATACGTGAGGTAAAGTGTGGACGAAGGTGTATGCATGTGTCCATGTATCATACGTGAGGTAAAAGTGTCGACGAATGTATATGCATGTGTCCATGTATCATACGTGTGGTAAAGTGTGGACGAAGGTGTGCGCATATGTCCATGTATCATACGTGAGGTAAAAGTGTCGACGAAGGTGTATGCATGTGTCCATGTATCATACGTGTAGCAAAGTGTGGACTAAGGTGTATGCATGTGTCCATGTATCATGCGTGAGGCAAGGTGTGGACGAAGGTGTGTGCATGGGTCCATGTATCATACGTACGGTAAAGTGTGGACGAAGGTGTATGCATGCGCCCATGTATCATACGTGAGGTAAAGTGTGGACGAAGGTGTATGCATATATCATACGTGAGGAAAGGTGTCGACGAAGGTGATTGCATGTGTCCATGTATCATATGTGTATTAAAGTGTGGACGAAGGTGTATGCATGTGTCCATGTATCATGTGTGAGGTAAAGTATGGATGAATGTGTATGCATGTGTCCATGTATCATACATGAAGTAAAGTGTGGACGAAGGTGCATGCATGTGTCCAGGTATCATACGTGAGGTAAAGTGTGGACGAAGGTGTATGCATGTGTCCATGTATCATACGTGAGGTAATGGCGTGGACGAAGGTGTATGCATGTGTCCATGTATCATACGTGAGGTAAAGGCGTGGACGAAGGTATATGCATGTGTCCATGTATCAAACGTGAAGTAAAGTGTGGACGAAGGTGTGCGCATATGTCCATGTATCATACGTGAGGTAAAGTGTGGACGAAGGTGTATGCATGTGTACATGCATCATATATGAGGCAAAGTGTGGACGAAGCTTGATGCATGGGTCCATGTATCATACGTGAGGTAAAGGCGTGGACGAAGGTGTATGCATGTGTCCATGTATCATACGTGAGGTCAAGTATGGACGAAGGTGTATGCATGTGTCCATGCATCATACGTGAGGTAAAGTGTGGACGAAGGTGTATGCATGTGTCCAAGTATCAGACATGAGGTAACGTGTGGACGAAGGTGTATGCATGTGTCCATGTATCATACGTGAGGTAAAGTGTGGACGAAGGTGTATGCATGTGTCCATGTATCATACATGAGGTAAAGGCGTGGACGAAGGTATATGCATGTGTCCATGTATCAAACGTGAAGTAAAGTGTGGACGAAGGTGTGCGCATATGTCCATGTATCATACGTGAGGTAAAGTTTGGACGAAGGTGTATGCATGTGTCCATGTATCATACGTGAGGTAAAGGCGTGGATGAAGGTGTATGCATGTGTCCATGTATCATACGTGAAGTAAAGTGTAGACGAAGGTGTGCTCATATGTCCATGTATCATAGGTGAGGTAAAGTGTGGACGAACGTGTATGCATGTGTCCATATATTATACGTGACGTAAAGTGTGGAGGAAGGTATATGCATGGGTCCATGTATCATACGTGAGGTAAAGGCGTGGACGAAGGTGTATGCATGTGTCCATGTATCATACGTGAGGTAAAGAATGGACGAAGGTGTATGCATGTGTCCATGTATCATACGTGAGATAAAGGCGTGGACGAAGGTGTATGCATGTGTCCATGTATCATACGTGAGGTAAAAGTGTGGAGGAAGGTATATGCATGTGTCCATGTATCATACGTGTGGTAAAAGTGTGGACGAAGGTGTATGCATGTGTCCATGTATCATACGTGAGGTAAAGGCGTGGACGAAGGTGTATGCATGTGTCCATGTATCAGACGTGAGGTAAAGAATGGACGAAGGTGTATGCATGTGTCCATGTATCATACGTGAGATAAAGGCGTGGACGAAGGTGTATGCATGTGTCCATGTATCATACGTGAGGTAAAAGTGTGGAGGAAGGTATATGCATGTGTCCATGTATCATACGTGTGGTAAAAGTGTGGACGAAGGTGTATGCATGTGTCCATGTATCATACGTGAGGTAAAGGCGTGGACGAAGGTGTATGCATGTGTCCATGTATCATACGTGAGGAGAAGTGTGGACGAAGGTGTATGCATGGCTTCATGCATCATATATGAGGCAAAGTGTGGACGAAGTTTGATGCATGTGTCCATGTATCATACGTGAGGTAAATGCGTGGACGAAGGTGTATGCATGTGTCCATGTATCATACGTGAGGAGAAGTGTGGACGAAGGTGTATGCATGTGTCCATGTATCATACATGAGGTAAAGCATGGACGAAGGTGGATGCATGTGTCCATGTATCATACGTGAGGTAAAGGCGTGGACGAAGGTGTATGCATGTGTCCATGTATCATACGTGAGGTAAAAGTGTTGATGAAGGTATATGCATGTGTCCATGTATCATACGTGAAGTAAAGTGTGGACGAAGGTGTGCGCATATGTCCATGTATCATACGTGAGGTAAAGTGTGGACGAAGGTGTATGCATGTGTCCATGTATCATACGTGAGGTAAAGTGTGGAGGAAGGTATATGCATGTGTCCATGTATCATACTTGAGGTAAAGTGTGGACGAAGGTGTATGCATGTGTCCATGTATCATACGTGAGTTAAAGGCGTGGACGAAGGTGTGTATGCATGTGTCCATGTATCATACGTGAGGTCAAGTATGGGACGAAGGTGTATGCATGTGTCCATGTATCATACGTGAGGTAAAGTGTGGACGAAGGTGTATGCATGTGTCCATGTATCATACATGAGGTAAAGTGTGGACGAAGGTGTATGCATGTGTCCATGTATCATACGTGAGGTAAAGTGTGGACGAAGGTGTATGCATGTGTCCATGCATCATATATGAGCCAAAGTGTGGACGAAGCTATATACATGTGTCCGTGTATCATACGTGAGGTAAAGGCTTGGGCGAATGTGTATGCATTTGTCCATGCATCAGGTGTGAGGTATAGTGTGGACGGATGTGTATGCATGTGTCCATGTATCATACATGAGGTAAAGTGTGGACGAAGGTGTATGCATGTGTCCATATTTCATACTTGAGGTAAAGCGTGGACGAAGGTGTATGCATGTGTCCATGTATCATACGTGAGGTAAAAGTGTCGACGAAGGTGTATGCATGTGTCCATGTATCATACGTGAGGTAAAGGCGTGGACGAAGGTGTATGCATGTGTCCATGTATCATACGTGAGGAGAAGTATGGACGAAGGTGTATGCATGTGCTCCATGCATCATATATGAGGCAAAGTGTGGACGAAGGTTTGATGCATGTGTTCCATGTATCATACGTGAGGTAAATGCGTTGACGAAGGTGTATGCATGTGTCCATGTATCATACGTGAGGAATAGTGTGGACGAAGGTGTATGCATGTGTCCATGTATCATATGTGAGGTAAATGCGTGGACGAAGGTGTATGCATGTGTCCATGTATCATACGTGAGGAGAAGTGTGGACGAAGGTGTATGCATGTGTCCATGTATCATACATGAGGTAAAGCATGGACGAAGGTGGATGCATGTGTCCATGTATCATACGTGAGGTAAAGGCGTGGACGAAGGTGTATGCATGTGTCCATGTATCATACGTGAAGTAAAGTGTGGACGAAGGTGTGCGCATATGTCCATGTATCATACGTGAGGCAAAGTTTGGGCGAAGGTGTATGCATGTGTCCATGTACCATACGTGAGGTACAGTGTAGACGAAGGTGTATGCATGTGTCCATCTAGCATACGTGAGGTAAAAGTGTCGACGAAGGTGTATGCATGTGTCCATGTATCATTCGTGTGGTAAAGTGTGGACGAAGGTGTATGCATGTGTCCATATACCATGTGTGAGGTAAAGTGTGGACGAAGGTGTATGCATGTGTCCATGTATCATACATGAGGATAAAGTGTGGACGAAGGTGTATGCATGTGTCCAGGTATCATACGTGAGGTAAATTGTGGACGAAGGTGTATGCATGTGTCCATGTATCATACGTGAGTTAAAGCATGGACGAAGGTGTATGCATGTGTCCATGTATCATACGTGTGGCAAAGTGTGGACGAAGGTGTATGCATGTGTCCATGTATCATACATGAGATAAAGTGTGGACGAAGGTGTATGCATGTGTCCAGGTATCATACGTGAGGTAAATTGTGGACGAAGGTGTATGCATGTGTCCATGTATCATACGTGAGTTAAAGCATGGACGAAGGTGTATGCATGTGTCCATGTATCATACGTGTGGTAAAGTGTGGACGAAGGTGTATGCATGTGTCCATGTATCATACATGAGGTAAAGTGTGGACGAACGTGTATGCATGTGTCCATGTATCATACGTGAGGTAAGGCGTGGAGGAAGGTATATGCATGGGTCCATGTATCATACGTGAGGTAAAAGTCTCGACGAAGGTGTATGCATGTGTCCATGTGTCATACGTGAGGTAAAGTGTGGACGAAGGTGTATGCATGTGTCCATGTATCATACATGAGGTAAAGTGTGGACGAAGGTGTATGCATGTGTCCATGTATCATACGTGAGGTAAAGGCGTGGACGAAGGTGAATGCATGCGTCCATGTATCATACGTGAGGTAAAGTGTGGACGAAGGTGTATGCATGTGTACATGCATCATACGTGAGGTAAAGTGTGGAAGAAGGTGTATACATGTGTCCATGTATCATGTGTCAGGTAAAGTGGTGAAGAAGGTTTAAGCATGTGTCCATGTATCATACATGAGTTAAAGTGTGGACGAAGGTGTATGCATGTGTCCATGTATCATACGTGAGGTAAAGGCGTGGACGAAGGTGAATGCATGTGTCCATGTATCATACGTGAGGTAAAGTGTGGACGAAGGTGTATGCATGTGTACATGCATCATACGTGAGGTAAAGTGTGGAAGAAGGTGTATACATGTGTCCATGTATCATGTGTCAGGTAAAGTGTTGAAGAAGGTTTAAGAATGTGTCCATGTATCATACATGAGTTAAAGTGTGGACGAAGGTGTATGCATGTGTCCATGTATCATACGTGAGGTAAAGTGTGGACGAAGGTGTATGCATGTGTCCATGTATCATACGTGAGGTAAAGTGTGGACGAAGCTGTATGCATGTGTCCATGTAGCATATATGAGGTAAAGGCGTGGACGAAGGTGTATGCATGTCTCCATGTATCATACATGAGGTAAAGTGTGGACGAAGGTGTAGGCATGTGTCCATGTATCATACGTGAGGTAAAGTGTGGACGAACGTGTATGCATGTGTCCATGCATCATATATGAGCCAAAGTGTGGACGAAGCTGTATACATGTGTCCATGTATCATACGTGAGGTAACGGCTTGGGCGAATGTGTATGCATGTTTCCATGCATCAGTTGTGAGGTAAAGTGTGGACGAAGGTGTATGCATGTGTCCATGTATCATACATGAGGTAAAGTGTGGACGAATGTGTATGCATGTGTCCATATTTCATACTTGAGGTAAAGCGTGGACGAAGGTGTATGAATGTGTCCATGTATCATACGTGAGGTAAAGTGTGGACGAAGGTATATTCATGTGTCCATGTATCATACGTGAGGTAAAGTGTGGAGGAAGGTGTATGCATGTATCCATGTATCATACGTCAGGTAAAGTGTGGACGAAGGTGTATGCATGTGTCCATGTATCATACATGAGGTAAAGTGTGGACGAAGGTGTATGCATGTGTCCATGTATCATACGTGAGCTAAAGTGTGGACGAAGGTGTATGCATGTGTCCATGTATCATACATGAGGTAAAGGCGTGGACGAAGGTATATGCATGTGTCCATGTATCATACATGAGGTAAAGGCGTGGACGAAGGTATATGCATGTGTCCATGTATCATACGTGAAGTAAAGTGTGGACGAAGGTGTGCGCATATGTCCATGTATCATACGTGGGGTAAAGTTTGGACGAAGGTGTATGCATGTGTCCAGGTATCATGAGTGAGGTAAAGTGTGGACGAAGGTGTATGCATGTGTCCATATATCATACGTGAGGTAAAGCTTGGACGAAGGTGTATGCATGTGTCCATGTATCATACGTGAGGTAAAGGCGTGGATGAAGGTGTATGCATGTGTCCATGTATCATACGTGAAGAAAAGTTTAGACGAAGGTGTGCGCATATGTCCATGTATCATAGGTGAGGTAAAGTGTGGACGAACGTGTATGCATGTGTCCATATATTATACGTGAGGTAAAGAATGGACGAAGGTGTATGCGTGTGTCCATGTATCATACGTGAGATAAAGGCGTGGACGAAGGTGTATGCATGTGTCCATGTATCATACGTGAGGTAAAAGTGTGGAGGAAGGTATATGCATGTGTCCATGTATCATACGTGTGGTAAAAGTGTCGACGAAGGTGTATGCATGTGTCCATATATCATACGTGAGGCAAAGTGTGGACGAAGGTGTATGCATGTGTCCATGTATCATACGTGAGGTAAAGGCGTGGACGAAGGTGTATGCATGTGTCCATGTATCATACGTGAGGAGAAGTGTGGACGAAGGTGTATGTATGGCTCCGTGCATCATATATGAGGCAAAGTGTGGACGAAGTTTGATGCATGTGTCCATGTATCATACGTGAGGTAAATGCGTGGACGAAGGTGTATGCATGTGTCCATGTATCATACGTGAGGAGAAGTGTGGACGAAGGTGTATGCATGTGTCCATGTATCATACATGAGGTAAAGCATGGACGAAGGTGGATGCATGTGTCCATGTATCATACGTGAGGTAAAGGCGTGGACGAAGGTGTATGCATGTGTCCATGTATCATACGTGAGGTAAAAGTGTTGATAAAGGTATATGCATGCGCCCATGTATCATATGTGAAGTAAAGTGTAGACGAAGGTGTGCGCATATGTCCATGTATCATACGTGAGGTAAAGTGTGGACGAAGGTGTATGCATGTGTCCATGTATCATACGTGAGGTAAAGGCGTGGACGAAGGTGTATGCATGTGTCCATGTATCATACGTGAGGAGAAGTGTGGACGAAGGTGTATGCATGGCTCCATGCATCATATATGAGGCAAAGTGTGGACGAAGTTTGATGCATGTGTCCATGTATCATACGTGAGGTAAATGCGTGGACGAAGGTGTATGCATGTGTCCATTTATCATACGTGAGGAGAAGTGTGGACGAAGGTGTATGCATGTGTCCATGTATCATACATGAGGTAAAGCATGGACGAAGGTGGATGCATGTGTCCATGTATCATACGTGAGGTAAAAGTGTTGATGAAGGTATATGCATGTGTCCATGTATCATACGTGAAGTAAAGTGTAGACGAAGGTGTGCGCATATGTCCATGTATCATACGTGAGGTAAAGTGTGGACGAAGGTGGATTCATGTGTCCATGTATCATACGTGAGGTAAAGGCGTGGACGAAGGTGTATGCATGTGTCCATGTATCATACGTGAGGTAAAGTGTGGACGAAGTTGTATGCATGTGTCCATGCATCATACGTGAGGTAAAGTGTGGACGAAGGTGTATACATGTGTCCATGTATCATGGTTGAGGTAAAGTGTGGACGAAGGTGTATGCATGTGTCCATGTATCATACATGAGGTAAAGTGTGGACGAAGGTGTATGCATGTGTCCATGTATCATACGTGAGGTAAAGTGTGGACGAAGGTGTATGCATGTGTCCATGCATCATATATGAGCCAAAGTGTGGACGAAGCTGTATACATGTGTCCATGTATCATACGTGAGCTAAAGGCGTGGGCGAATGTGTATGCATGTGTCCATGAATCAGGTGTGAGGTAAAGTGTGGAAGAAGGTGTATGCATGTGTCCATGTATCATACATGAGGTAAAGTGTGGACGAAGGTGTATGCATGTGTCCATATTTAATACTTGAGGTAAAGCGTGGAACGAAGGTGTATGAATGTGTCCATGTATCATACGTGAGGTAAAGTGTGGACGAAGGTATATTCATGTGTCCATGTATCATACGTAAGGTAAAGTGTGGAGGAAGGTATATGCATGTGTCCTTGTATCATACTTGAGGTAAAAGTGTCGACGAAGGTGTATGCATGTGTCCATGTATCATACGTGAAGTAAAGTGTAGACGAAGGTGTGCGCATATGTCCATGTATCATACGTGAGGTAAAGTGTGGACGAACGTGTATGCATGTGTCCATATATCATACGTGAGGTAAAGTGTGGAGGAAGGTATATGCATGTGTCCATGTATCATACTTGAGGTAAAAGTGTCGCCGAAGGTGTATGCATGTGTCCATGTATGATACGTGAGTTAAAGGCGTGGACGAAGGTGTATGCATGTGTCCATGTATCATACGTGAGGTCAAGTGTGGACGAAGGTGTATGCATGTGTCCATGTATCATACGTGAGGTAAAGTGTGGACGAAGATGTATACACGTGTCCATGCATCATACGTGAGGTAAAGTGTGGACGAAGGTGTATACATGTGTCCATGTATCATGGTTGAGGTAAAGTGTGGACGAAGGTGTATGCATGTGTCCATGTATCATACATGAGGTAAAGTGTGGACGAAGGTGTATGCATGTGTCCATGTACGATACGTGAGGTACAGTGTAGACGAAGGTGTGCGCATATGTCCATGTATCATACGTGAGGTAAAGTGTGGACGAAGGTGTATGCATGTGTCCATGTATCATACTTGAGGTAAAAGTGTCGCCGAAGGTGTATGCATGTGTCCATGTATGATACGTGAGTTAAAGGCGTGGACGAAGGTGTATGCATGTGTCCATGTATCATGTGTGAGGTAAAGTGTGGACGAAGGTGTATGCATGTGTCCATGTATCATACGTGAGGTAAAGTGTGGACGAAGTTGTATGCATGTGTACATGCATCATACGTGAGGTAAAGTGTGGACGAAGGTGTATACATGTGTCCATGTATCATGGTTGAGGTAAAGTGTGGACGAAGGTGTATGCATGTGTCCATGTATCATACGTGAGGTAAAGTGTGGACGAAGGTGTATACATGTGTCCATGTATCATGGTTGAGGTAAAGTGTGGACGAAGGTGTATGCATGTGTCCATGTATCATACATGAGGTAAAGTGTGGACGAAGGTGTATGCATGTGTCCATGTACGATACGTGAGGTACAGTGTAGACGAAGGTGTGCGCATATGTCCATGTATCATACGTGAGGTAAAGTGTGGACGAAGGTGTATGCATGTGTCCATGTATCATACTTGAGGTAAAAGTGTCGCCGAAGGTGTATGCATGTGTCCATGTATGATACGTGAGTTAAAGGCGTGGACGAAGGTGTATGCATGTGTCCATGTATCATGTGTGAGGTAAAGTGTGGACGAAGGTGTATGCATGTGTCCATGTATCATACGTGAGGTAAAGTGTGGACGAAGGTGTATGCATGTGTCCATGCATCATATATCAGCCAAAGTGTGGACGAAGCTGTATACATGTGTCCATGTATCATACGTGAGCTAAAGGCGTGGGCGAATGTGTATGCATGTGTCCATGAATCAGGTGTGAGGTAAAGTGTGGAAGAAGGTGTATGCATGTGTCCATGTATCATACATGAGGTAAAGTGTGGACGAAGGTGTATGCATGTGTCCATATTTCATACTTGAGGTAAAGCGTGGACGAAGGTGTATGAATGTGTCCATGTATCATACGTGAGGTAAAGTGTGGACGAAGGTATATTCATGTGTCCATGTATCATACGTGAGGTAAAGTGTGGATGAAGGTGTGCGCATATGTCCATGTATCATACGTGAGGTAAAGTGTGGACGAACGTGTATGCATGTGTCCATATATCATACGTGAGGTAAAGTGTGGAGGAAGGTATATGCATGTGTCCATGTATCATACTTGAGGTAAAAGTGTCGCCGAAGGTGTATGCATGTGTCCATGTATGATACGTGAGTTAAAGGCGTGGACGAAGGTGTATGCATGTGTCCATGTATCATATGTGAGGTCAAGTATGGGCGAAGGTGTATGCATGTGTCCATGTATCATACGTGAGGTAAAGTGTGGACGAAGGTGTATGCATGTGTCCATGTATCATACGTGAGGTAAAGCATGGACGAAGGTGTATGCATGTGTCCATGTATCATACGTGAGGTAAAGGCGTGGACGAAGGTGTATGCATGTGTCCATGTATCATACATGAGGTAAAGTGTGGACGAAGGTGTATGCATGTGTCCATGTATCATACGTGAGGTAAAGGCGTGGACAAAGTTTGATGCATGTGTCCATGTAGCATACGTGAGGTAAATGCGTGGACGAAGGTGTATGCATGTGTCCATGTATCATACATGAGGTAAAGCATGGACGAAGGTTTAAGCATGTGTCCATGTATCATACATGAGTTAAAGTGTGGACGAAGGTGTATGCATGTGTCCATGTATCATACATGAGGTAAAGTGTGGACGAAGGTGTATGCATGTGTCCATGTATCATACGTGAGGTAAAGGCGTGGACGAAGGTGTATGCATGTGTCCATGTATCATACGTGAGGTAAAGTGTGGACGAAGGTGTATGCATGTGTACATGCATCATACGTGAGGTAAAGTGTCGAAGAAGGTGTATACATGTGTCCATGTATCATGTGTCAGGTAAAGTGTTGAAGAAGGTTTAAGCATGTGTCCATGTATCATACATGAGTTAAAGTGTGGACGAAGGTGTATGCATGTGTCCATGTATCATACGTGAGGTAAAGTGTGGACGAAGGTGTATGCATGTGTCCATGTATCATACGTGAGGTAAAGTGTGGACGAAGCTGTATGCATGTGTCCATGTAGCATATATGAGGTAAAGGCGTGGACGAAGGTGTATGCATGTGTCCATGTATCATACGTGAGGTAAAGTGTGGACGAACGTGTATGCATGTGTCCATGCATCATATATGAGCCAAAGTGTGGACGAAGCTGTTTACATGTGTCCATGTATCATACGTGAGGTAACGGCTTAAGCGAATGTGTATGCATATTTCCATGCATCAGGTGTGAGGTAAAGTGTGGACGAAGGTGTATGCATGTGTCCATGTATCATACATGAGGTAAAGTGTGGACGAAGCTGTATGCATGTGTCCATATTTCATACTTGAGGTAAAGCGTGGACGAAGGTGTATGAATGTGTCCATGTATCATACCTGAGGTAAAGTGTGGACGAAGGTATATTCATGTGTCCATGTATCATACGTGAGGTAAAGTGTGGAGGAAGGTGTATGCATGTATCCATGTACCATACGTCAGGTAAAGTGTGGACGAAGGTGTATGCATGTGTCCATGCATCATACGTGAGGCAAAGTGTGGACGAAGGTGTATGAATGTGTCCATGTATCATACCTGAGGTAAAGTGTGGACGAAGGTATATTCATGTGTCCATGTATCATACGTGAGGTAAAGTGTGGAGGAAGGTGTATGCATGTATCCATGTACCATACGTCAGGTAAAGTGTGGACGAAGGTATATGCATGCGCCCATGTATCATATGTGAAGTAAAGTGTAGACGAAGGTGTGCGCATATGTCCATGTATCATACGTGAGGTAAAGTGTGGACGAAGGTGTATGCATGTGTCCATGTATCATACGTGAGGTAAAGGCGTGGACGAAGGTGTATGCATGTGTCCATGTATCATACGTGAGGAGAAGTGTGGACGAAGGTGTATGCATGTGTCCATGTATCATACGTGAGGTAAAGGCGTGGACGAAGGTGTATGCATGTGTCCATGTATCATACGTGAGGAGAAGTGTGGACGAAGGTGTATGCATGGCTCCATGCATCATATATGAGGCAAAGTGTGGACGAAGTTTGATGCATGTGTCCATGTATCATACGTGAGGTAAATGCGTGGACGAAGGTGTATGCATGTGTCCATTTATCATACGTGAGGAGAAGTGTGGACGAAGGTGTATGCATGTGTCCATGTATCATACATGAGGTAAAGCATGGACGAAGGTGGATGCATGTGTCCATGTATCATACGTGAGGTAAAAGTGTTGATGAAGGTATATGCATGTGTCCATGTATCATACGTGAAGTAAAGTGTAGACGAAGGTGTGCGCATATGTCCATGTATCATACGTGAGGTAAAGTGTGGACGAAGGTGGATTCATGTGTCCATGTATCATACGTGAGGTAAAGGCGTGGACGAAGGTGTATGCATGTGTCCATGTATCATACGTGAGGTAAAGTGTGGACGAAGTTGTATGCATGTGTCCATGCATCATACGTGAGGTAAAGTGTGGACGAAGGTGTATACATGTGTCCATGTATCATACATGAGGTAAAGCATGGACGAAGGTGGATGCATGTGTCCATGTATCATACGTGAGGTAAAAGTGTTGATGAAGGTATATGCATGTGTCCATGTATCATACGTGAAGTAAAGTGTAGACGAAGGTGTGCGCATATGTCCATGTATCATACGTGAGGTAAAGTGTGGACGAAGGTGGATTCATGTGTCCATGTATCATACGTGAGGTAAAGGCGTGGACGAAGGTGTATGCATGTGTCCATGTATCATACGTGAGGTAAAGTGTGGACGAAGTTGTATGCATGTGTCCATGCATCATACGTGAGGTAAAGTGTGGACGAAGGTGTATACATGTGTCCATGTATCATGGTTGAGGTAAAGTGTGGACGAAGGTGTATGCATGTGTCCATGTATCATACATGAGGTAAAGTGTGGACGAAGGTGTATGCATGTGTCCATGTATCATACGTGAGGTAAAGTGTGGACGAAGGTGTATGCATGTGTCCATGCATCATATATGAGCCAAAGTGTGGACGAAGCTGTATACATGTGTCCATGTATCATACGTGAGCTAAAGGCGTGGGCGAATGTGTATGCATGTGTCCATGAATCAGGTGTGAGGTAAAGTGTGGAAGAAGGTGTATGCATGTGTCCATGTATCATACATGAGGTAAAGTGTGGACGAAGGTGTATGCATGTGTCCATATTTAATACTTGAGGTAAAGCGTGAACGAAGGTGTATGAATGTGTCCATGTATCATACGTGAGGTAAAGTGTGGACGAAGGTATATTCATGTGTCCATGTATCATACGTAAGGTAAAGTGTGGAGGAAGGTATATGCATGTGTCCTTGTATCATACTTGAGGTAAAAGTGTCGACGAAGGTGTATGCATGTGTCCATGTATCATACGTGAAGTAAAGTGTAGACGAAGGTGTGCGCATATGTCCATGTATCATACGTGAGGTAAAGTGTGGACGAACGTGTATGCATGTGTCCATATATCATACGTGAGGTAAAGTGTGGAGGAAGGTATATGCATGTGTCCATGTATCATACTTGAGGTAAAAGTGTCGCCGAAGGTGTATGCATGTGTCCATGTATGATACGTGAGTTAAAGGCGTGGACGAAGGTGTATGCATGTGTCCATGTATCATACGTGAGGTCAAGTGTGGACGAAGGTGTATGCATGTGTCCATGTATCATACGTGAGGTAAAGTGTGGACGAAGATGTATACACGTGTCCATGCATCATACGTGAGGTAAAGTGTGGACGAAGGTGTATACATGTGTCCATGTATCATGGTTGAGGTAAAGTGTGGACGAAGGTGTATGCATGTGTCCATGTATCATACATGAGGTAAAGTGTGGACGAAGGTGTATGCATGTGTCCATGTACGATACGTGAGGTACAGTGTAGACGAAGGTGTGCGCATATGTCCATGTATCATACGTGAGGTAAAGTGTGGACGAAGGTGTATGCATGTGTCCATGTATCATACTTGAGGTAAAAGTGTCGCCGAAGGTGTATGCATGTGTCCATGTATGATACGTGAGTTAAAGGCGTGGACGAAGGTGTATGCATGTGTCCATGTATCATGTGTGAGGTAAAGTGTGGACGAAGGTGTATGCATGTGTCCATGTATCATACGTGAGGTAAAGTGTGGACGAAGTTGTATGCATGTGTACATGCATCATACGTGAGGTAAAGTGTGGACGAAGGTGTATACATGTGTCCATGTATCATGGTTGAGGTAAAGTGTGGACGAAGGTGTATGCATGTGTCCATGCATCATACGTGAGGTAAAGTGTGGACGAAGGTGTATACATGTGTCCATGTATCATGGTTGAGGTAAAGTGTGGACGAAGGTGTATGCATGTGTCCATGTATCATACATGAGGTAAAGTGTGGACGAAGGTGTATGCATGTGTCCATGTACGATACGTGAGGTACAGTGTAGACGAAGGTGTGCGCATATGTCCATGTATCATACGTGAGGTAAAGTGTGGACGAAGGTGTATGCATGTGTCCATGCATCATACGTGAGGCAAAGTGTGGACGAAGGTGTATGAATGTGTCCATGTATCATACCTGAGGTAAAGTGTGGACGAAGGTATATTCATGTGTCCATGTATCATACGTGAGGTAAAGTGTGGAGGAAGGTGTATGCATGTATCCATGTACCATACGTCAGGTAAAGTGTGGACGAAGGTATATGCATGCGCCCATGTATCATATGTGAAGTAAAGTGTAGACGAAGGTGTGCGCATATGTCCATGTATCATACGTGAGGTAAAGTGTGGACGAAGGTGTATGCATGTGTCCATGTATCATACGTGAGGTAAAGGCGTGGACGAAGGTGAATGCATGTGTCCATGTATCATACGTGAGGTAAAGTGTGGACGAAGGTGTATGCATGTGTACATGCATCATACGTGAGGTAAAGTGTCGAAGAAGGTGTATACATGTGTCCATGTATCATGTGTCAGGTAAAGTGTTGAAGAAGGTTTAAGCATGTGTCCATGTATCATACATGAGTTAAAGTGTGGACGAAGGTGTATGCATGTGTCCATGTATCATACGTGAGGTAAAGTGTGGACGAAGGTGTATGCATGTGTCCATGTATCATGCGTGAGGTAAAGTGTGGACGAAGCTGTATGCATGTGTCCATGTAGCATATATGAGGTAAAGGCGTGGACGAAGGTGTATGCATGTGTCCATGTATCATACGTGAGGTAAAGTGTGGACGAACGTGTATGCATGTGTCCATGCATCATATATGAGCCAAAGTGTGGACGAAGCTGTTTACATGTGTCCATGTATCATACGTGAGGTAACGGCTTAAGCGAATGTGTATGCATATTTCCATGCATCAGGTGTGAGGTAAAGTGTGGACGAAGGTGTATGCATGTGTCCATGTATCATACATGAGGTAAAGTGTGGACGAAGCTGTATGCATGTGTCCATATTTCATACTTGAGGTAAAGCGTGGACGAAGGTGTATGAATGTGTCCATGTATCATACCTGAGGTAAAGTGTGGACGAAGGTATATTCATGTGTCCATGTATCATACGTGAGGTAAAGTGTGGAGGAAGGTGTATGCATGTATCCATGTACCATACGTCAGGTAAAGTGTGGACGAAGGTGTATGCATGTGTCCATGCATCATACGTGAGGCAAAGTGTGGACGAAGGTGTATGAATGTGTCCATGTATCATACCTGAGGTAAAGTGTGGACGAAGGTATATTCATGTGTCCATGTATCATACGTGAGGTAAAGTGTGGAGGAAGGTGTATGCATGTATCCATGTACCATACGTCAGGTAAAGTGTGGACGAAGGTATATGCATGCGCCCATGTATCATATGTGAAGTAAAGTGTAGACGAAGGTGTGCGCATATGTCCATGTATCATACGTGAGGTAAAGTGTGGACGAAGGTGTATGCATGTGTCCATGTATCATACGTGAGGTAAAGGCGTGGACGAAGGTGTATGCATGTGTCCATGTATCATACGTGAGGAGAAGTGTGGACGAAGGTGTATGCATGGCTCCATGCATCATATATGAGGCAAAGTGTGGACGAAGTTTGATGCATGTGTCCATGTATCATACGTGAGGTAAATGCGTGGACGAAGGTGTATGCATGTGTCCATTTATCATACGTGAGGAGAAGTGTGGACGAAGGTGTATGCATGTGTCCATGTATCATACATGAGGTAAAGCATGGACGAAGGTGGATGCATGTGTCCATGTATCATACGTGAGGTAAAAGTGTTGATGAAGGTATATGCATGTGTCCATGTATCATACGTGAAGTAAAGTGTAGACGAAGGTGTGCGCATATGTCCATGTATCATACGTGAGGTAAAGTGTGGACGAAGGTGTATGCATGTGTCCATGTATCATACGTGAGGTAAAGGCGTGGACGAAGGTGTATGCATGTGTCCATGTATCATACGTGAGGTAAAGTGTGGACGAAGTTGTATGCATGTGTCCATGCATCATACGTGAGGTAAAGTGTGGACGAAGGTGTATACATGTGTCCATGTATCATGGTTGAGGTAAAGTGTGGACGAAGGTGTATGCATGTGTCCATGTATCATACATGAGGTAAAGTGTGGACGAAGGTGTATGCATGTGTCCATGTATCATACGTGAGGTAAAGTGTGGACGAAGGTGTATGCATGTGTCCATGCATCATATATGAGCCAAAGTGTGGACGAAGCTGTATACATGTGTCCATGTATCATACGTGAGCTAAAGGCGTGGGCGAATGTGTATGCATGTGTCCATGAATCAGGTGTGAGGTAAAGTGTGGAAGAAGGTGTATGCATGTGTCCATGTATCATACATGAGGTAAAGTGTGGACGAAGGTGTATGCATGTGTCCATATTTAATACTTGAGGTAAAGCGTGGACGAAGGTGTATGAATGTGTCCATGTATCATACGTGAGGTAAAGTGTGGACGAAGGTATATTCATGTGTCCATGTATCATACGTAAGGTAAAGTGTGGAGGAAGGTATATGCATGTGTCCTTGTATCATACTTGAGGTAAAAGTGTCGACGAAGGTGTATGCATGTGTCCATGTATCATACGTGAAGTAAAGTGTAGACGAAGGTGTGCGCATATGTCCATGTATCATACGTGAGGTAAAGTGTGGACGAACGTGTATGCATGTGTCCATATATCATACGTGAGGTAAAGTGTGGAGGAAGGTATATGCATGTGTCCATGTATCATACTTGAGGTAAAAGTGTCGCCGAAGGTGTATGCATGTGTCCATGTATCATACGTGAGGTAAAGTGTGGAGGAAGGTGTATGCATGTATCCATGTACCATACGTCAGGTAAAGTGTGGACGAAGGTATATGCATGCGCCCATGTATCATATGTGAAGTAAAGTGTAGACGAAGGTGTGCGCATATGTCCATGTATCATACGTGAGGTAAAGTGTGGACGAAGGTGTATGCATGTGTCCATGTATCATACGTGAGGTAAAGGCGTGGACGAAGGTGTATGCATGTGTCCATGTATCATACGTGAGGAGAAGTGTGGACGAAGGTGTATGCATGGCTCCATGCATCATATATGAGGCAAAGTGTGGACGAAGTTTGATGCATGTGTCCATGTATCATACGTGAGGTAAATGCGTGGACGAAGGTGTATGCATGTGTCCATTTATCATACGTGAGGAGAAGTGTGGACGAAGGTGTATGCATGTGTCCATGTATCATACATGAGGTAAAGCATGGACGAAGGTGGATGCATGTGTCCATGTATGATACGTGAGTTAAAGGCGTGGACGAAGGTGTATGCATGTGTCCATGTATCATGTGTGAGGTAAAGTGTGGACGAAGGTGTATGCATGTGTCCATGTATCATACGTGAGGTAAAGTGTGGACGAAGGTGTATGCATGTGTCCATGCATCATATATCAGCCAAAGTGTGGACGAAGCTGTATACATGTGTCCATGTATCATACGTGAGGTAAAGTGTGGACGAAGGTGTATGCATGTGTCCATGTACGATACGTGAGGTACAGTGTAGACGAAGGTGTGCGCATATGTCCATGTATCATACGTGAGGTAAAGTGTGGACGAAGGTGTATGCATGTGTCCATGTATCATACTTGAGGTAAAAGTGTCGCCGAAGGTGTATGCATGTGTCCATGTATGATACGTGAGTTAAAGGCGTGGACGAAGGTGTATGCATGTGTCCATGTATCATGTGTGAGGTAAAGTGTGGACGAAGGTGTATGCATGTGTCCCTGTATCATACGTGAGGTAAAGTGTGGACGAAGTTGTATGCATGTGTCCATGCATCATACGTGAGGTAAAGTGTGGACGAAGGTGTATACATGTGTCCATGTATCATGGTTGAGGTAAAGTGTGGACGAAGGTGTATGCATGTGTCCATGCATCATACGTGAGGTAAAGTGTGGACGAAGGTGTATACATGTGTCCATGTATCATGGTTGAGGTAAAGTGTGGACGAAGGTGTATGCATGTGTCCATGTATCATACATGAGGTAAAGTGTGGACGAAGGTGTATGCATGTGTCCATGTACGATACGTGAGGTACAGTGTAGACGAAGGTGTGCGCATATGTCCATGTATCATACGTGAGGTAAAGTGTGGACGAAGGTGTATGCATGTGTCCATGTATCATACTTGAGGTAAAAGTGTCGCCGAAGGTGTATGCATGTGTCCATGTATGATACGTGAGTTAAAGGCGTGGACGAAGGTGTATGCATGTGTCCATGTATCATGTGTGAGGTAAAGTGTGGACGAAGGTGTATGCATGTGTCCATGTATCATACGTGAGGTAAAGTGTGGACGAAGGTGTATGCATGTGTCCATGCATCATATATGAGCCAAAGTGTGGACGAAGCTGTATACATGTGTCCATGTATCATACGTGAGCTAAAGGCGTGGGCGAATGTGTATGCATGTGTCCATGAATCAGGTGTGAGGTAAAGTGTGGAAGAAGGTGTATGCATGTGTCCATGTATCATACATGAGGTAAAGTGTGGACGAAGGTGTATGCATGTGTCCATATTTCATACTTGAGGTAAAGCGTGGACGAAGGTGTATGAATGTGTCCATGTATCATACGTGAGGTAAAGTGTGGACGAAGGTATATTCATGTGTCCATGTATCATACGTGAGGTAAAGTGTGGATGAAGGTGTGCGCATATGTCCATGTATCATACGTGAGGTAAAGTGTGGACGAACGTGTATGCATGTGTCCATATATCATACGTGAGGTAAAGTGTGGAGGAAGGTATATGCATGTGTCCATGTATCATACTTGAGGTAAAAGTGTCGCCGAAGGTGTATGCATGTGTCCATGTATGATACGTGAGTTAAAGGCGTGGACGAAGGTGTATGCATGTGTCCATGTATCATACGTGAGGTCAAGTATGGGCGAAGGTGTATGCATGTGTCCAGGTATCATACGTGAGGTAAAGTGTGGACGAAGGTGTATGCATGTGTCCATGTATCATACATGAGGTAAAGTGTGGACGAAGGTGTATGCATGTGTCCATGTATCATACGTGAGGTAAAGGCGTGGACGAAGGTGAATGCATGTGTCCATGTATCATACGTGAGGTAAAGTGTGGACGAAGGTGTATGCATGTGTACATGCATCATACGTGAGGTAAAGTGTCGAAGAAGGTGTATACATGTGTCCATGTATCATGTGTCAGGTAAAGTGTTGAAGAAGGTTTAAGCATGTGTCCATGTATCATACATGAGTTAAAGTGTGGACGAAGGTGTATGCATGTGTCCATGTATCATACGTGAGGTAAAGTGTGGACGAAGGTGTATGCATGTGTCCATGTATCATACGTGAGGTAAAGTGTGGACGAAGCTGTATGCATGTGTCCATGTAGCATATATGAGGTAAAGGCGTGGACGAAGGTGTATGCATGTGTCCATGTATCATACGTGAGGTAAAGTGTGGACGAACGTGTATGCATGTGTCCATGCATCATATATGAGCCAAAGTGTGGACGAAGCTGTATACATGTGTCCATGTATCATACGTGAGGTAACGGCTTGGGCGAATGTGTATGCATATTTCCATGCATCAGGTGTGAGGTAAAGTGTGGACGAAGGTGTATGCATGTGTCCATGTATCATACATGAGGTAAAGTGTGGACGAAGCTGTATGCATGTGTCCATATTTCATACTTGAGGTAAAGCGTGGACGAAGGTGTATGAATGTGTCCATGTATCATACCTGAGGTAAAGTGTGGACGAAGGTATATTCATGTGTCCATGTATCATACGTGAGGTAAAGTGTGGAGGAAGGTGTATGCATGTATCCATGTACCATACGTCAGGTAAAGTGTGGACGAAGGTGTATGCATGTGTCCATGCATCATACGTGAGGCAAAGTGTGGACGAAGGTGTATGCATGTGTCCATGTATCATACGTGAGCTAAAGTGTGGACGAAGTTGTATGCATGTGTCCATGCATCATACGTGAGGTAAAGTGTGGACGAAGGTGTATACATGTGTCCATGTATCATGGTTGAGGTAAAGTGTGGACGAAGGTGTATGCATGTGTCCATGTATCATACATGAGGTAAAGTGTGGACGAAGGTGTATGCATGTGTCCATGTACGATACGTGAGGTACAGTGTAGACGAAGGTGTGCGCATATGTCCATGTATCATACGTGAGGTAAAGTGTGGACGAAGGTGTATGCATGTGTCCATGTATCATACTTGAGGTAAAAGTGTCGCCGAAGGTGTATGCATGTGTCCATGAATGATACGTGAGTTAAAGGCGTGGACGAAGGTGTATGCATGTGTCCATGTATCATGTGTGAGGTAAAGTGTGGACGAAGGTGTATGCATGTGTCCATGTATCATACGTGAGGTAAAGTGTGGACGAAGGTGTATGCATGTGTCCATGCATCATATATGAGCCAAAGTGTGGACGAAGCTGTATACATGTGTCCATGTATCATACGTGAGCTAAAGGCGTGGGCGAATGTGTATGCATGTGTCCATGAATCAGGTGTGAGGTAAAGTGTGGAAGAAGGTGTATGCATGTGTCCATGTATCATACATGAGGTAAAGTGTGGACGAAGGTGTATGCATGTGTCCATATTTCATACTTGAGGTAAAGCGTGGACGAAGGTGTATGAATGTCTCCATGTATCATACGTGAGGTAAAGTGTGGACGAAGGTATATTCATATGTCCATGTATCATACGTGAGGTAAAGTGTGGATGAAGGTGTGCGCATATGTCCATGTATCATACGTGAGGTAAAGTGTGGACGAACGTGTATGCATGTGTCCATATATCATACGTGAGGTAAAGTGTGGAGGAAGGTATATGCATGTGTCCATGTATCATACTTGAGGTAAAAGTGTCGCCGAAGGTGTATGCATGTGTCCATGTATGATACGTGAGTTAAAGGCGTGGACGAAAGTGTATGCATGTGTCCATGTATCATACGTGAGGTCAAGTATGGGCGAAGGTGTATGCATGTGTCCAGGTATCATACGTGAGGTAAATTGTGGACGAAGGCGTATGCATGTGTCCATATATCATACGTGAGTTAAAGCATGGACGAAGGTGTATGCATGTGTCCATGTATCATACGTGTGGTAAAGTGTGGACGAAGGTGTATGCATGTGTCCATGTATCATACGTGAGGTAAAGGCGTGGACGAAGGTGTATGCATGTGTCCATGTATCATACATGAGGTAAAGTGTGGACGAAGGTGTATGCATGTGTCCATGTATCATACGTGAGGTAAAGGCGTGGACGAAGGTGTATGCATGTGTCCATGTATCATACGTGAGGAGAAGTGGGGACGAAGGTGTATGCATGGCTTCATGCATCATATATGATGCAAAGTGTGGACGAAGTTTGATGCATGTGTCCATGTATCATACGTGAGGTAAATGCGTGGACGAAGGTGTATGCATGTGTCCATGTATCATACGTGAGGAGAAGTGTGGACGAAGGTGTATGCATGTGTCCATGTATCATACATGAGGTAAAGCATGGACGAAGGTGGATGCATGTGTCCATGTATCATACGTGAGGTAAAGGCGTGGACGAAGGTGTATGCATGTGTCCATGTATCATACGTGAGGTAAAGTGTGGACGAAGGTGTATGCATGTGTCCATGTATCATACATGAGGTAAAGTGTGGACGAAGGTGTATGCATGTGTCCATGTATCATACGTGAGGTAAAGGCGTGGACGAAGGTGAATGCATGTGTCCATGTATCATACGTGAGGTAAAGTGTGGACGAAGGTGTATGCATGTGTACATGCATCATACGTGAGGTAAAGTGTCGAAGAAGGTGTATACATGTGTCCATGTATCATGTGTCAGGTAAAGTGTTGAAGAAGGTTTAGGCATGTGTCCATGTATCATACATGAGTTAAAGTGTGGACGAAGGTGTATGCATGTGTCCATGTATCATACGTGAGGTAAAGTGTGGACGAAGGTGTATGCATGTGTCCATGTATCATACGTGAGGTAAAGTGTGGACGAAGCTGTATGCATGTGTCCATGTAGCATATATGAGGTAAAGGCGTGGACGAAGGTGTATGCATGTGTCCATGTATCATACGTGAGGTAAAGTGTGGACGAACGTGTATGCATGTGTCCATGCATCATATATGAGCCAAAGTGTGGACGAAGCTGTAGACATGTGTCCATGTATCATACGTGAGGTAACGGCTTGGGCGAATGTGTATGCATATTTCCATGCATCAGGTGTGAGGTAAAGTGTGGACGAAGGTGTATGCATGTGTCCATGTATCATACATGAGGTAAAGTGTGGACGAAGCTGTATGCATGTGTCCATATTTCATACTTGAGGTAAAGCGTGGACGAAGGTGTATGAATGTGTCCATGTATCATACGTGAGGTAAAGTGTGGACGAAGGTATATTCATGTGTCCATGTATCATACGTGAGGTAAAGTGTGGAGGAAGGTGTATGCATGTATCCATGTATCATACGTCAGGTAAAGTGTGGACGAAGGTGTATGCATGTGTCAATGTATCATACGTGAGCTAAAGTGTGGACGAAGGTGTATGCATGTGTCCATGTATCATACGTGAGCTAAAGTGTGGACGAAGGTGTATGCATGTGTCCATGTATCATACATGAGGTAAAGGCGTGGACGAAGGTATATGCATGTGTCCATGTATCATACATGAGGTAAAGGCGTGGACGAAGGTATATGCATGTGTCCATGTATCATACGT
>CM067359.1:188318544-188348586 GCA_034401795.1 Chaetoderma sp. LZ-2023a
AGACACCATTAACTATTACTCAGACACCATTGACGATTATTCAGACACCATTGACTATTACTATGACAGCATTGACGATTACTCAGACACCATTGACTCTTACCCAGCTACCATTGACGATTACTCAGACACCATTGACGATTACTCAGACACCATTGACGATTACTCAGACACCATTGACGATTACTCAGACACCATTAACTATTACTCAGACACCATTGACGATTACTCAGACACCATTGACTATTACTATAACAGCATTGACGATTACTCAGACACCATTGACGATTCCTCAGACACCACTGACTATTACTCAGACACTGTTGACGATTCCTCAGACACCATTGACTATTACTCAGACACCATTGACTATTACTCAGACACCATTGACGATTCCTCAGACACCACTGACTATTACTCAGACACTGTTGACTATTACTCAGACACCATTGACGATTACTCAGACACCATTGACTATTACTCAGACACCGTTGACGGTTACTCAGACACCATTGAGGGTTACTATGACAGCATTGACGATTACTCAGACACCATTGACTATTACTCAGACACCGTTGATGATTACTCAGACACCGTTGACGGTTACTCAGACACCATTGACTATTACTCAGACACCATTGACTATTACTCAGACACCATTGACTATTACTCAGACACCATTGACGATTACACAGACACCATTGACTATTACTCAGACACCGTTGAGTATTACTCAGACATCATTGACGATTACTCAGACACCATTGACTATTACTCAGACACCGTTGACGGTTACTCAGACCCCATTGAGGGTTACTCAGACACCATTGACGATTACTCAGACACCATTGACGATTATTCAGACACCAATCACTATTACTCAGACACCATTGACGATTACTCAGACACCATTGACTATTACTATGACAGCGTTGACGATTACTCAGACACCATTGACTCTTACCCAGATACCATTGACGGTTACTGAGACACCATTGAGGGTTACTCAGACACCATTGA
This sequence comes from Chaetoderma sp. LZ-2023a, assembly GCA_034401795.1. NCBI lineage: Eukaryota > Metazoa > Mollusca > Caudofoveata > Chaetodermatida > Chaetodermatidae > Chaetoderma > Chaetoderma sp. LZ-2023a. The sequence goes on from CM067359.1 coordinate 188,319,565, forward strand.
CGATTACTCAGACACCATTGACGATTACTCAGACAACATTAACTATTACTCAGACACCATTGACGATTACTCAGACACCATTGACTATTACTATGACAGCATTGACGATTACTGAGACACCATTGACTCTTACCCAGCTACCATTGACGATTACTCAGACACCATTGACGATTACTCAGACACCATTGACGATTACTCAGACACCATTAACTATTACTCAGACACCATTGACTATTACTATGACAGCATTGACGATTACTCAGACACCATTGACTCTTACCCAGATACCATTGACGATTACTCAGACACCATTGACGATTACTCAGACACCATTGGCGATTACTCAGACACAGTTGACGGTTACTCAGACACCATTGAGGGTTACTCAGACACCATTAACGATTACTCAGACACCATTGACGATTACTCAGACACCATTGACTATAACTTAGACACCATTGACGATTACTCAGACACAATTGACTATTACTCCGACACCGTTGATAATTACTCAGACACCGTTGACGGTTGCTCAGACATCATTGACTATTACTCAGCCACCGTTGACTATTTTGCAGACACCATTGACGATTACACAGACACCATTGACTATTACTTAGACACCATTGACTATTACTCAGACACCATTGACTATTACTCAGACACCATTGACTATTACTCAGACACTATTGACGATTCTTCAGACACTATTGACTATTGCTATGACACCATTGACTATTACTCAGACACCATTGACGATTACTCAAACACCATTGACGATTCCTCAGACACCACTGACTATTACTCAGACACTGTTGACGATTACTCAGACACCATTGACTATTACTCAGACACCATTGACGATTACTCAGACACCATTGACTATTACTATGACAGCATTGAGGATTACTCAGACACCACTGACTATTACTATGACAGCATTGACGATTACTCAGACACCATTGACTATTACTCAGACACCTTTGATTACTCAGACACCGTTGACGGTTACTCAGACACCATTGACGATTACACAGACACCACTGACTATTACTCAGACACCATTGACGATTACTCAGACACCATTAACTATTACTCAGACACCATTGACGATTATTCAGACACCATTGACTATTACTATGACAGCATTGACGATTACTCAGACACCATTGACTCTTACCCAGCTACCATTGACGATTACTCAGACACCATTGACGATTACTCAGACACCATTGACGATTACTCACACACCATTGACGATTACTCAGACACCATTAACTATTACTCAGACACCATTGACGATTACTCAGACACCATTGACTATTACTATAACAGCATTGACGATTACTCAGACACCATTGACGATTCCTCAGACACCACTGACTATTACTCAGACACTGTTGACGATTCCTCAGACACCATTGACTATTACTCAGACACCATTGACTATTACTCAGACACCATTGACGATTCCTCAGACACCACTGACTATTACTCAGACACTGTTGACTATTACTCAGACACCATTGACGATTACTCAGACACCATTGACTATTACTCAGACACCGTTGACGGTTACTCAGACACCATTGAGGGTTACTCAGACACCATTGCCGATTACTTAGACACCATTGACGATTACTCAGACACCATTGACTATTACTCAGACACAATTGACGATTACTCAGACAACATTGACTATTACTATGACAGCATTGACGGTTACTGAGACACCATTGAGGGTTACTCAGACACCATTGACGATTACTCAGACACCATTGACGATTACTCAGACAACATTAACTATTACTCAGACACCATTGACGATTACTCAGACACCATTGACTATTACTATGACAGCATTGACGATTACTGAGACACCATTGACTCTTACCCAGCTACCATTGACGATTACTCAGACACCATTGACGATTACTCAGACACCATTGACGATTACTCAGACACCATTAACTATTACTCAGACACCATTGACTATTACTATGACAGCATTGACGATTACTCAGACACCATTGACTCTTACCCAGATACCATTGACGATTACTCAGACACCATTGACGATTACTCAGACACCATTGGCGATTACTCAGACACAGTTGACGGTTACTCAGACACCATTGAGGGTTACTCAGACACCATTAACGATTACTCAGACACCATTGACGATTACTCAGACACCATTGACTATAACTTAGACACCATTGACGATTACTCAGACACAATTGACTATTACTCCGACACCGTTGATAATTACTCAGACACCGTTGACGGTTGCTCAGACATCATTGACTATTACTCAGCCACCGTTGACTATTTTGCAGACACCATTGACGATTACACAGACACCATTGACTATTACTTAGACACCATTGACTATTACTCAGACACCATTGACTATTACTCAGACACCATTGACTATTACTCAGACACTATTGACGATTCTTCAGACACTATTGACTATTGCTATGACACCATTGACTATTACTCAGACACCATTGACGATTACTCAAACACCATTGACGATTCCTCAGACACCACTGACTATTACTCAGACACTGTTGACGATTACTCAGACACCATTGACTATTACTCAGACACCATTGACGATTACTCAGACACCATTGACTATTACTATGACAGCATTGAGGATTACTCAGACACCACTGACTATTACTATGACAGCATTGACGATTACTCAGACACCATTGACTATTACTCAGACACCTTTGATTACTCAGACACCGTTGACGGTTACTCAGACACCATTGCCGATTACACAGACACCACTGACTATTACTCAGACACCATTGACGATTACTCAGACACCATTAACTATTACTCAGACACCATTGACGATTATTCAGACACCATTGACTATTACTATGACAGCATTGACGATTACTCAGACACCATTGACTCTTACCCAGCTACCATTGACGATTACTCAGACACCATTGACGATTACTCAGACACCATTGACGATTACTCACACACCATTGACGATTACTCAGACACCATTAACTATTACTCAGACACCATTGACGATTACTCAGACACCATTGACTATTACTATAACAGCATTGACGATTACTCAGACACCATTGACGATTCCTCAGACACCACTGACTATTACTCAGACACTGTTGACGATTCCTCAGACACCATTGACTATTACTCAGACACCATTGACTATTACTCAGACACCATTGACGATTCCTCAGACACCACTGACTATTACTCAGACACTGTTGACTATTACTCAGACACCATTGACGATTACTCAGACACCATTGACTATTACTCAGACACCGTTGACGGTTACTCAGACACCATTGAGGGTTACTCAGACACCATTGCCGATTACTTAGACACCATTGACGATTACTCAGACACCATTGACTATTACTCAGACACAATTGACGATTACTCAGACAACATTGACTATTACTATGACAGCATTGACGATTACTCAGACACCATTGACTATTACTCAGACACCGTTGATGATTACTCAGACACCGTTGACGGTTACTCAGACACCATTGACTATTACTCAGACACCATTGACTATTACTCAGACATCATTGACTATTACTCAGACACCATTGACGATTACACAGACACCATTGACTATTACTCAGACACCGTTGAGTATTACTCAGACACCATTGACGATTACTCAGACACCGGTGACGATTACTCAGATACCATTGACGATTACTCAGACACTATTGACTATTACTCAGACACCGTTGACGGTTACTCAGACACCATTGAGGGTTACTCAGACACCATTGACGATTACTCAGACACCATTGACGATTACTCAGACACCATTCACTATTACTCAGACACCATTGACGATTACTCAGACACCATTGACTATTACTATGACAGCGTTGACGATTACTCAGACACCATTGACTCTTACCCAGATACCATTGACGGTTACTCAGACACCATTGAGGGTTACTCAGACACCATTGACGATTACTCAGACACCATTGCCGATTACTCAGACAACATTAACTATTACTCAGACACCATTGACGATTACTCAGACACCATTGACTATTACTATGACAGCATTGACGAATACTGAGACACCATTGACTCTTACCCAGCTACCATTGACGATTACTCAGACACCATTGACGATTACTCAGACACCATTGACGATTACTCAGACACCATTAACTATTACTCAGACACCATTGACTATTACTATGACAGCATTGACGATTACTCAGACACCATTGACTCTTACCCAGATACCATTGACGATTACTCAGACACCATTGACGATTACTCAGACACCATTGGCGATTACTCAGACACCATTGACGATTACTCAGACAGCATTGACGATTACTCAGACACCATTGACGGTTACTCAGACACCGGTGATGATTACTCAGATACCATTGACGATTATTCAGACACCATTGACGATTACTCAGACACCATTGACTATTACTCAGACACCATGGACGATTACTCAGACACCATTGACTATTACTATGACAGCATTGACGATTACTCAGACACCATTGACTCTTACCCAGATACCATTGACGATTACACAGGCACCATTGACTATTACTCAGACACCATTGACGATTCCTCAGACACCATTGATTATTACTCAGACACTGTTGACTATTACTCGGACACCATTGACGATTCCTCAGACACCATTGACTATTACTCAGACACCATGACGATTATTCAGACACCATTGACGATTACTCAGACACCATTGACGATTACTCAGACATCGGTGACTATTACTCAGATACCATTGACGGTTACTCAGACACCATTGACTATTACTATAACAGCATTGACGATTACTCAGACACCATTGACGATTCCTCAGACACCACTGACTATTACTCAGACACTGTTGACGATTCCTCAGACACCATTGACTATTACTCAGACACCATTGACTATTACTCAGACACCATTGACGATTCCTCAGACACCACTGACTATTACTCAGACACTGTTGACTATTACTCAGACACCATTGACGATTACTCAGACACCATTGACTATTACTCAGACACCGTTGACGGTTATTCAGACACCATTGAGGGTTACTCAGACACCATTGCCGATTACTTAGACACCATTGACGATTACTCAGACACCATTGACTATTACTCAGACACAATTGACGATTACTCAGACAACATTGACTATTACTATGACAGCATTGACGATTACTCAGACACCATTGACTATTACTCAGACACCGTTGATGATTACTCAGACACCGTTGACGGTTACTCAGACACCATTGACTATTACTCAGACACCATTGACTATTACTCAGACACCATTGACTATTACTCAGACACCATTGACGATTACACAGACATCATTGACTATTACTCAGACACCGTTGAGTATTACTCAGACACCATTGACGATTACTCAGACACCGGTGACGATTACTCAGATACCATTGACGATTACTCATACACCATTGACTATTACTCAGACACCGTTGACGGTTACTCAGACACCATTGAGGGTTACTCAGACACCATTGACGATTACTCAGACACCATTGACGATTACTCAGACACCATTCACTATTACTCAGACACCATTGACGATTACTCAGACACCATTGACTATTACTATGACAGCGTTGACGATTACTCAGACACCATTGACTCTTACCCAGATACCATTGACGGTTACTGAGACACCATTGAGGGTTACTCAGACACCATTGACGATTACTCAGACAACATTAACTATTACTCAGACACCATTGACGTTTACTCAGACACCATTGACTATTACTATGACAGCATTGACGATTACTGAGACACCATTGACTCTTACCCAGCTACCATTGACGATTACTCAGACACCATTGACGATTACTCAGACACCATTGACGATTACTCAGACACCATTAACTATTACTCAGACACCATTGACTATTACTATGACAGCATTGACGATTACTCAGACACCATTGACACTTACCCAGATACCATTGACGATTACTCAGACACCATTGACGATTACTCAGACACCATTGGCGATTACTCAGACACCGTTGACGGTTACTCAGACACCATTGAGGGTTACTCAGACACCATTAACGATTACTCAGACACCATTGACTATTACTCAGACACCATTGACTATTACTCAGACACCATTGACGATTACACAGACACCATTGACTATTACTCAGACACCGTTGAGTATTACTCAGACACCATTGACGATTACTCAGACACCGGTGACGATTACTCAGCCACCGTTGACTATTTTGCAGACACCATTGACGATTACACAGACACCATTGACTATTACTTAGACACCATTGACGATTACTCAGACACCATTGACTATTACTATGACAGCATTGACGAATACTGAGACACCATTGACTCTTACCCAGCTACCATTGACGATTACTCAGACACCATTGACGATTACTCAGACACCATTGACGATTACTCAGACACCATTAACTATTACTCAGACACCATTGACTATTACTATGACAGCATTGACGATTACTCAGACACCATTGACTCTTACCCAGATACCATTGACGATTACTCAGACACCATCGACGATTACTCAGACACCATTGGCGATTACTCAGACACCATTGACGATTACTCAGACAGCATTGACGATTACTCAGACACCATTGACGGTTACTCAGACACCGGTGATGATTACTCAGATACCATTGACGATTATTCAGACACCATTGACGATTACTCAGACACCATTGACTATTACTCAGACACCATGGACGATTACTCAGACACCATTGACTATTACTATGACAGCATTGACGATTACTCAGACACCATTGACTCTTACCCAGATACCATTGACGATTACACAGGCACCATTGACTATTACTCAGACACCATTGACGATTCCTCAGACACCATTGATTATTACTCAGACACTGTTGACTATTACTCGGACACCATTGACGATTCCTCAGACACCATTGACTATTACTCAGACACCATGACGATTATTCAGACACCATTGACGATTACTCAGACACCATTGACGATTACTCAGACATCGGTGACTATTACTCAGATACCATTGACGGTTACTCAGACACCATTGACTATTACTATAACAGCATTGACGATTACTCAGACACCATTGACGATTCCTCAGACACCACTGACTATTACTCAGACACTGTTGACGATTCCTCAGACACCATTGACTATTACTCAGACACCATTGACTATTACTCAGACACCATTGACGATTCCTCAGACACCACTGACTATTACTCAGACACTGTTGACTATTACTCAGACACCATTGACGATTACTCAGACACCATTGACTATTACTCAGACACCGTTGACGGTTATTCAGACACCATTGAGGGTTACTCAGACACCATTGCCGATTACTTAGACACCATTGACGATTACTCAGACACCATTGACTATTACTCAGACACAATTGACGATTACTCAGACAACATTGACTATTACTATGACAGCATTGACGATTACTCAGACACCATTGACTATTACTCAGACACCGTTGATGATTACTCAGACACCGTTGACGGTTACTCAGACACCATTGACTATTACTCAGACACCATTGACTATTACTCAGACACCATTGACTATTACTCAGACACCATTGACGATTACACAGACATCATTGACTATTACTCAGACACCGTTGAGTATTACTCAGACACCATTGACGATTACTCAGACACCGGTGACGATTACTCAGATACCATTGACGATTACTCATACACCATTGACTATTACTCAGACACCGTTGACGGTTACTCAGACACCATTGAGGGTTACTCAGACACCATTGACGATTACTCAGACACCATTGACGATTACTCAGACACCATTCACTATTACTCAGACACCATTGACGATTACTCAGACACCATTGACTATTACTATGACAGCGTTGACGATTACTCAGACACCATTGACTCTTACCCAGATACCATTGACGGTTACTGAGACACCATTGAGGGTTACTCAGACACCATTGACGATTACTCAGACAACATTAACTATTACTCAGACACCATTGACGTTTACTCAGACACCATTGACTATTACTATGACAGCATTGACGATTACTGAGACACCATTGACTCTTACCCAGCTACCATTGACGATTACTCAGACACCATTGACGATTACTCAGACACCATTGACGATTACTCAGACACCATTAACTATTACTCAGACACCATTGACTATTACTATGACAGCATTGACGATTACTCAGACACCATTGACACTTACCCAGATACCATTGACGATTACTCAGACACCATTGACGATTACTCAGACACCATTGGCGATTACTCAGACACCGTTGACGGTTACTCAGACACCATTGAGGGTTACTCAGACACCATTAACGATTACTCAGACACCATTGACTATTACTCAGACACCATTGACTATTACTCAGACACCATTGACGATTACACAGACACCATTGACTATTACTCAGACACCGTTGAGTATTACTCAGACACCATTGACGATTACTCAGACACCGGTGACGATTACTCAGCCACCGTTGACTATTTTGCAGACACCATTGACGATTACACAGACACCATTGACTATTACTTAGACACCATTGACTATTACTCAGACACCATTGACTATTACTCAGACACCATTGACTATTACTCAGACACTATTGACGATTCTTCAGACACTATTGACTATTGCTATGACACCATTGACTATTACTCAGACACCATTGACGATTACTCAAACACCATTGACGATTCCTCAGACACCACTGACTATTACTCAGACACTGTTGACGATTACTCAGACACCATTGACTATTACTCAGACACCATTGACGATTACTCAGACACCATTGACTATTACTATGACAGCATTGAGGATTACTCAGACACCACTGACTATTACTATGACAGCATTGACGATTACTCAGACACCATTGACTATTACTCAGACACCTTTGATTACTCAGACACCGTTGACGGTTACTCAGACACCATTGACGATTACACAGACACCACTGACTATTACTCAGACACCATTGACGATTACTCAGACACCATTAACTATTACTCAGACACCATTGACGATTATTCAGACACCATTGACTATTACTATGACAGCATTGACGATTACTCAGACACCATTGACTCTTACCCAGCTACCATTGACGATTACTCAGACACCATTGACGATTACTCAGACACCATTGACGATTACTCAGACACCATTGACGATTACTCAGACACCATTAACTATTACTCAGACACCATTGACGATTACTCAGACACCATTGACTATTACTATAACAGCATTGACGATTACTCAGACACCATTGACGATTCCTCAGACACCACTGACTATTACTCAGACACTGTTGACGATTCCTCAGACACCATTGACTATTACTCAGACACCATTGACTATTACTCAGACACCATTGACGATTCCTCAGACACCACTGACTATTACTCAGACACTGTTGACTATTACTCAGACACCATTGACGATTACTCAGACACCATTGACTATTACTCAGACACCGTTGACGGTTACTCAGACACCATTGAGGGTTACTCAGACACCATTGCCGATTACTTAGACACCATTGACGATTACTCAGACACCATTGACTATTACTCAGACACAATTGACGATTACTCAGACAACATTGACTATTACTATGACAGCATTGACGATTACTCAGACACCATTGACTATTACTCAGACACCGTTGATGATTACTCAGACACCGTTGACGGTTACTCAGACACCATTGACTATTACTCAGACACCATTGACTATTACTCAGACACCATTGACTATTACTCAGACACCATTGACGATTACACAGACACCATTGTCTATTACTCAGACACCGTTGAGTATTACTCAGACACCATTGACGATTACTCAGACACCGGTGACGATTACTCAGATACCATTGACGATTACTCAGACACCATTGACTATTACTCAGACACCGTTGACGGTTACTCAGACACCATTGAGGGTGACTCAGACACCATTGACGATTACTCAGACACCATTGACGATTACTCAGACACCATTCACTATTACTCAGACACCATTGACGATTACTCAGACACCATTGACTATTACTATGACAGCGTTGACGATTACTCAGACACCATTGACTCTTACCCAGATACCATTGCCGGTTACTCAGACACCATTGAGGGTTACTCAGACACCATTGACGATTACTCAGACACCATTGACGATTACTCAGACAGCATTGACGATTACTCAGACACCATTGACGGTTACTCAGACACCGGTGATGATTACTCAGATACCATTAACTATTACTCAGACACCATTGACGATTACTCAGACACCATTGACTATTACTATGACAGCATTGACGAATACTGAGACACCATTGACTCTTACCCAGCTACCATTGACGATTACTCAGACACCATTGACGATTACTCAGACACCATTGACGATTACTCAGACACCATTAACTATTACTCAGACACCATTGACTATTACTATGACAGCATTGACGATTACTCAGACACCATTGACTCTTACCCAGATACCATTGACGATTACTCATACACCATTGACGATTACTCAGACACCATTGGCGATTACTCAGACACCATTGACGATTACTCAGACAGCATTGACGATTACTCAGACACCATTGACGGTTACTCAGACACCGGTGATGATTACTCAGATACCATTGACGATTATTCAGACACCATTGACGATTACTCAGACACCATTGACTATTACTCAGACACCATGGACGATTACTCAGACACCATTGACTATTACTATGACAGCATTGACGATTACTCAGACACCATTGACTCTTACCCAGATACCATTGACGATTACACAGGCACCATTGACTATTACTCAGACACCATTGACGATTCCTCAGACACCATTGATTATTACTCAGACACTGTTGACTTTTACTCGGACAACATTGACGATTCCTCAGACACCATTGACTATTACTCAGACACCATGACGATTACTCAGACACCATTGACGATTACTCAGACACCATTGACGATTACTCAGACATCGGTGACTATTACTCAGATACCATTGACGGTTACTCAGACACCATTGAGGATTACACAGACACCACTGGCTATTACTCAGACAACATTGACTATTACTCAGACACCACCGACTATTACACAGACTCCATTGATGATCACTCAGACACCATTGACTATTACTCAGACACCATGGACGATTACTCAGACACCATTGACTATTACTATGACAGCATTGACGATTACTCAGACACCATTGACTCTTACCCAGATACCATTGACGATTACACAGGCACCATTGACTATTACTCAGACACCATTGACGATTCCTCAGACACCATTGATTATTACTCAGACACTGTTGACTATTACTCAGACACCATTGACGATTCCTCAGACACCATTGACTATTACTCAGACACCATTGACGATTACTCAGACACCATTGATTATTACTCAGACACCATTGACGATTCCTCAGACTCCACTGACTATTATTCAGACACCGTTGATGGTTACTCAGACACCATTGAGGATTACACAGACACCACTGGCTATTACTCAGACACCATTGACTATTACTCAGACACCACTGACTATTACTCAGACACCATTGATGATCACTCAGACACCATTGACGATTACTCAGACACCGGGTGACGATTACTCAGATACCACTGACGATTACTCAGACACCATTGGCTATTACTCAGACACCGTTGACGGTTACTCAGACACCATTGACGATTACTCAGACACCATTGACTATAACTTAGACAGCATTGACGATTACTCAGACACAATTGACTATTACTCCGACACCGTTGATGATTACTCAGACACCGTTGACGGTTGCTCAGACATCATTGCCTATTACTCAGCCACCGTTGACTATTTTGCAGACACCATTGACGATTACATAGACACCATTGATTATTACTTAGACACCATTGACTATTACTCAGACACCATTGACTATTACTCAGACACCATTGACAATTACTCAGACACCATTGACGATTCCTCAGACACTATTGACTATTGCTATGACACCATTGACTATTACTCAGACACCATTGACGATTACTCAAACACCATTGACGATTCCTCAGACACCACTGACTATTACTCAGACACTGTTGACGATTACTCAGACACCATTGACTATTACTCAGACACCATTGACGATTACTCAGACACCATTGACTATTACTATGACAGCATTGAGGATTACTCAGACACCACTGACTATTACTATGACAGCATTGACGATTACTCAGACACCATTGACTATTACTCAGACACCTTTGATTACTCAGACACCGTTGACGGTTACTCAGACACCATTGACGATTACACAGACACCACTGACTATTACTCAGACACCATTGACGATTACTCAGACACCAATAACTATTACTCAGACACCATTGACGATTATTCAGACACCATTGACTATTACTATGACAACATTGACGATTACTCAGACACCATTGACTCTTACCCAGCTACCATTGACGATTACTCAGACACCATTGACGATTACTCAGACACCATTGACGATTACTCAGACACCATTGACGATTACTCAGACACCATTAACTATTACTCAGACACCATTGACGATTACTCAGACACCATTGACGATTACTATAACAGCATTGACGATTACTCAGACACCATTGACGATTCCTCAGACACCACTGACTATTACTCAGACACTGTTGACGATTCCTCAGACACCATTGACTATTACTCAGACACCATTGACTATTACTCAGACACCATTGACGATTCTTCAGACACCACTGACTATTACTCAGACACTGTTGACTATTACTCAGACACCATTGACTATTACTCAGACACCGTTGACGGTTACTCAGACACCATTGAGGGTTACTCAGACACCATTGCCGATTACTTAGACACCATTGACGATTACTCAGACACCATTGACTATTACTCAGACACAATTGACGATTACTCAGACAACATTGACTATTACTATGACAGCATTGACGATTACTCAGACACCATTGACTATTACTCAGACACCGTTGATGATTACTTTGACACCGTTGACGGTTACTCAGACACCATTGACTATTACTCAGACACCATTGACGATTACACAGACACCATTGACTATTACTCAGACACCGTTGAGTATTACTCAGACACCATTGACAATTACTCAGACACCGGTGACGATTACTCAGATACCATTGACGATTACTCAGACACCATTGACTATTACTCAGACACCGTTGACGGTTACTCAGACACCATTGAGGGTTACTCAGACACCATTGACGATTACTCAGACACCATTGACGATTACTCAGACACCATTCACTATTACTCAGACACCATTGACGATTACTCAGACACCATTGACTATTACTATGACAGCGTTGACGATTACTCAGACACCATTGACTCTTACCCAGATACCATTGACGGTTACTCAGACACCATTGAGGGTTACTCAGACACCATTGACGATTACTCAGACACCATTGACGATTACTCAGACAACATTAACTATTACTCAGACACCATTGACGATTACTCAGACACCATTGACTATTACTATGACAGCATTGACGATTACTGAGACACCATTGACTCTTACCCAGCTACCATTGACGATTACTCAGACACCATTGACGATTACTCAGACACCATTGACGATTACTCAGACACCATTAACTATTACTCAGACACCATTGACTATTACTATGACAGCATTGACGGTTACTCAGACACCATTGACTCTTACCCAGATACCATTGACGATTACTCAGACACCATTGACGATTACTCAGACACCATTGGCGATTACTCAGACACCATTGACGATTACTCAGACAGCATTGACGATTACTCAGACACCATTGACGGTTACTCAGACACCGGTGACGATTACTCAGATACCATTGACGATTATTCAGACACCATTGACGATTACTCAGACACCATGGACGATTACTCAGACACCATTGACTATTACTATGACAGCATTGACGATTACTCAGACACCATTGACTCTTACCCAGATACCATTGACGATTACACAGGCACCATTGACTATTACTCAGACACCATTGACGATTCCTCAGACACCATTGATTATTACTCAGACACTGTTGACTATTACTCGGACACCATTGACGATTCCTCAGACACCATTGACTATTACTCAGACACCATGACGATTACTCAGACACCATTGACGATTACTCAGACACCATTGACGATTACTCAGACATCGGTGACTATTACTCAGATACCATTGACGATTACTCAGACACCATTGACTATTACTCAGACACCTTTGATTACTCAGACACCGTTGACGGTTACTCAGACACCATTGAGGATTACACAGACACCACTGGCTATTACTCAGACAACATTGACTATTACTCAGACACCACCGACTATTACACAGACTCCATTGATGATCACTCAGACACCATTGACGATTACTCAGACACCGGTGACGATTACTCAGATACCATTGACGATTACTCAGACACCATTGACTATTACTCAGACACCGTTGACGGTTACTCAGACACCATTGAGGGTTACTCAGACACCATTGACGATTACTCAGACACCATTGACGATTACTCAGACACCATTGACTATTACTCAGACACCATTGACGATTACTCAGACACTATTGACTATTACTATGACAGCATTGACGATTACTCAGACACCATTGACTCTTACCCAGATACCATTGACGATTACTCAGACACCATTGACGATTACTCAGACACCATTGGCGATTACTCAGACACCGTTGACGGTTACTCAGACACCGTTGACGATTACACAGATACCATTGACGATTACTCAGACACCAGTGACGATTACTCAGACACCATTGACTATTACTATGACAGCATTGACGATTACTCAGACACCATTGACTCTTACCCAGATACCATTGACGATTACACAGGCACCATTGACTATTACTCAGACACCATTGACGATTCCTCAGAGACCATTGATTATTACTCAGACACTGTTGACTATTACTCAGACACCATTGCCGATTCCTCAGACACCATTGACTATTACTCAGACACCATTGACGATTACTCAGACACCATTGATTATCACTCAGACACCATTGACGATTCCTCAGACTCCACTGACTATTACTCAGACACCGTTGATGGTTACTCAGACACCATTGAGGATTACACAGACACCACTGGCTATTACTCAGACACCATTGACTATTACTCAGACACCACTGACTATTACTCAGACACCATTGATGATCACTCAGACACCATTGACGATTACTCAGACACCGGGTGACGATTACTCAGATACCACTGACGATTACTCAGACACCATTGACTATTACTCAGACACCGTTGACGGTTACTCAGACACCATTGAGGGTTACTCAGACACCATTGACGATTACTCAGACACCATTGACGATTACTCAGACACCATTGACTATAACTTAGACACCATTGACGATTACTCAGACACAATTGACTATTACTCCGACACTGTTGATGATTACTCAGACATCGTTGACGGTTGCTCAGACATCATTGCCTATTACTCAGCCACCGTTGACTATTTTGCAGACACCATTGACGATTACACAGACACCATTGACTATTACTTAGACACCATTGACTATTACTCAGACACCATTGACTATTACTCAGACACCATTGACTATTACTCAGACACCATTGACGATTCCTCAGACACTATTGACTATTGCTATGACACCATTGACTATTACTCAGACACCATTGACGATTACTCAAACACCATTGACGATTCCTCAGACACCAATGACTATTACTCAGACACTGTTGACGATTACTCAGACACCATTGACTATTACTCAGACACCATTGACGATTACTCAGACACCATTGACTATTACTATGACAGCATTGAGGATTACTCAGACACCACTGACTATTACTATGACAGCATTGACGATTACTCAGACACCATTGACTATTACTCAGACACCTTTGATTACTCAGACACCATTGACGATTACACAGACACCACTGACTATTACTCAGACACCATTGACTATTACTCAGACACCGTTGACGGTTACTCAGACACCATTGAGGGTTACTCAGACACCATTGACGATTACTCAGACACCATTGACGATTACTCAGACACCGGTGACGATTACTCAGATACCATTGACGATTACCCAGACACCATTGACTATTACTCAGACACCGTTGACGGTTACTCAGACACCATTGAGGGTTACTCAGACACCATTGACGATTACTCAGACACCATTGACGATTACTCAGACACCATTGACTATAACTTAGACACCATTGACGATTACTCAGACACCATTGACTATTACTATGACAGCATTGACGATTATTCAGACACCATTGACTATTACTCCTACACCATTGATGATTACTCATACACTGTTGACGGTTACTCAGACATCATTGACTATTACTCAGACACCGTTGAGTATTTTGCAGACACCATTGACGATTACACAGACACCATTGACTATTACTTAGACACCATTGACTATTACTCAGACACCATTGACTATTACTCAGACACCATTGACTATTACTCAGACACCATTGACGATTCCTCAGACACTATTGACTATTGCTATGACACCATTGATTATTACTCAGACACCATTGACGATTACTCAGACACCATTGACGATTCCTCAGACACCACTGACTATTACTCAGACACCATTGACGATTACTCAGACACCATTGACGATTACTCAGACACCATTGACTATTACTATGACAGCATTGACGATTACTGAGACACCATTGACTCTTACCCAGCTACCATTGACGATTACTCAGACACCATTGACGATTACTCAGACACCATTGACGATTACTCAGACACCATTAACTATTACTCAGACACCATTGACTATTACTATGACAGCATTGACGATTACTCAGACACCATTGACTCTTACCCAGATACCATTGACGATTACTCAGACACCATTGACGATTACTCAGACACCATTGGCGATTACTCAGACACCATTGACGATTACTCAGACAGCATTGACGATTACTCAGACACCATTGACGGTTACTCAGACACCGGTGACGATTACTCAGATACCATTGACGATTATTCAGACACCATTGACGATTACTCAGACACCATTGACTATTACTCAGACACCATGGACGATTACTCAGACACCATTGACTATTACTATGACAGCATTGACGATTACTCAGACACCATTGACTCTTACCCAGATACCATTGACGATTACACAGGCACCATTGACTATTACTCAGACACCATTGACGATTCCTCAGACACCATTGATTATTACTCAGACACTGTTGACTATTACTCGGACACCATTGACGATTCCTCAGACACCATTGACTATTACTCAGACACCATGACGATTACTCAGACACCATTGACGATTACTCAGACACCATTGACGATTACTCAGACATCGGTGACTATTACTCAGATACCATTGACGATTACTCAGACACCATTGACTATTACTCAGACACCTTTGATTACTCAGACACCGTTGACTGTTACTCAGACACCATTGAGGATTACACAGACACCACTGGCTATTACTCAGACAACATTGACTATTACTCAGACACCACCGACTATTACACAGACTCCATTGATGATCACTCAGACACCATTGACTATTACTCAGACACCATGTACGATTACTCAGACACCATTGACTATTACTATGACAGCATTGACGATTACTATGACACCATTGACTCTTATCCAGATACCATTGACGATTACACAGGCACCATTGACTATTACTCAGACACCATTGACGATTCCTCAGACACCATTGATTATTACTCAGACACTGTTGACTATTACTCAGACACCATTGACGATTCCTCAGACACCATTGACTATTACTCAGACACCATTGACGATTACTCAGACACCATTGATTATTACTCAGACACCATTGACGATTCCTCAGACTCCACTGACTATTACTCAGACACCGTTGATGGTTACTCAGACACCATTGAGGATTACACAGACACCACTGGCTATTACTCAGACACCATTGACTATTACTCAGACACCACTGACTATTACTCAGACACCATTGATGATCACTCAGACACCATTGACGATTACTCAGACACCGGGTGACGATTACTCAGATACCACTGACGATTACTCAGACACCATTGACTATTACTCAGACACCGTTGACGGTTACTCAGACACCATTGACGATTACTCAGACACCATTGACTATAACTTAGACACCATTGACGATTACTCAGACATAATTGACTATTACTCCGACACCGTTGATGATTACTCAGACACCGTTGACGGTTGCTCAGACATCATTGCCTATTACT
Source organism: Chaetoderma sp. LZ-2023a (assembly GCA_034401795.1). Taxonomy (NCBI): domain Eukaryota; kingdom Metazoa; phylum Mollusca; class Caudofoveata; order Chaetodermatida; family Chaetodermatidae; genus Chaetoderma; species Chaetoderma sp. LZ-2023a. Next base: position 188,338,135 of record CM067359.1, read on the forward strand.
CAGCCACCGTTGACTATTTTGCAGACACCATTGACGATTACATAGACACCATTGACTATTACTTAGACACCATTGACTATTACTCAGACACCATTGACTATTACTCAGACACCATTGACTATTACTCAGACACCATTGACGATTCCTCAGACACTATTGACTATTGCTATGACACCATTGATTATTACTCAGACACCATTGACGATTACTCAGACACCATTGACGATTCCTCAGACACCACTGACTATTACTCAGACACCATTGACGATTACTCAGACACCATTGACGATTACTCAGACACAATTGACTATTACTATGACAGCATTGACGATTACTGAGACACCATTGACTCTTACCCAGCTACCATTGACGATTACTCAGACACCATTGACGATTACTCAGACACCATTGACGATTACTCAGACACCATTAACTATTACTCAGACACCATTGACTATTACTATGACAGCATTGACGATTACTCAGACACCATTGACTCTTACCCAGATACCATTGACGATTACTCAGACACCATTGACGATTACTCAGACACCATTGGCGATTACTCAGACACCATTGACGATTACTCAGACAGCATTGACGATTACTCAGACACCATTGACGGTTACTCAGACACCGGTGACGATTACTCAGATACCATTGACGATTATTCAGACACCATTGACGATTACTCAGACACCATTGACTATTACTATGACAGCATTGACGATTACTCAGACACCATTGACTCTTACCCAGATACCATTGACGATTACACAGGCACCATTGACTATTACTCAGACACCATTGACGATTCCTCAGACACCATTGATTATTACTCAGACACTGTTGACTATTACTCGGACACCATTGACGATTCCTCAGACACCATTGACTATTACTCAGACACCATGACGATTACTCAGACACCATTGACGATTACTCAGACACCATTGACGATTACTCAGACATCGGTGACTATTACTCAGATACCATTGACGATTACTCAGACACCATTGACTATTACTCAGACACCTTTGATTACTCAGACACCGTTGACGGTTACTCAGACACCATTGAGGATTACACAGACACCACTGGCTATTACTCAGACAACATTGACTATTACTCAGACACCACCGACTATTACACAGACTCCATTGATGATCACTCAGACACCATTGACTATTACTCAGACACCATGTACGATTACTCAGACACCATTGACTATTACTATGACAGCATTGACGATTACTCAGACACCATTGACTCTTACCCAGATACCATTGACGATTACACAGGCACCATTGACTATTACTCAGACACCATTGACGATTCCTCAGACACCATTGATTATTACTCAGACACTGTTGACTATTACTCAGACACCATTGACGATTCCTCAGACACCATTGACTATTACTCAGACACCATTGACGATTACTCAGACACCATTGATTATTACTCAGACACCATTGACGATTCCTCAGACTCCACTGACTATTACTCAGACACAGTTGATGGTTACTCAGACACCATTGAGGATTACACAGACACCACTGGCTATTACTCAGACACCATTGACTATTACTCAGACACCACTGACTATTACTCAGACACCATTGATGATCACTCAGACACCATTGACGATTACTCAGACACCGGGTGACGATTACTCAGATACCACTGACGATTACTCAGACACTATTGACTATTACTCAGACACCGTTGACGGTTACTCAGACACCATTGACGATTACTCAGACACCATTGACTATAACTTAGACACCATTGACGATTACTCAGACATAATTGACTATTACTCCGACACCGTTGATGATTACTCAGACACCGTTGACGGTTGCTCAGACATCATTGCCTATTACTCAGCCACCGTTGACTATTTTGCAGACACCATTGACGATTACATAGACACCATTGACTATTACTTAGACACCATTGACTATTACTCAGACACCATTGACTATTACTCAGACACCATTGACTATTACTCAGACACCATTGACGATTCCTCAGACACTATTGACTATTGCTATGACACCATTGACTATTACTCAGACACCATTGACGATTACTCAAACACCATTGACGATTCCTCAGACACCACTGACTATTACTCAGACACTGTTGACGATTACTCAGACACCATTGACTATTACTCAGACACCATTGACGATTACTCAGACACCATTGACTATTACTATGACAGCATTGAGGATTACTCAGACACCACTGACTATTACTATGACAGCATTGACGATTACTCAGACACCATTGACTATTACTCAGACACCTTTGATTACTCAGACACCGTTGACGGTTACTCAGACACCATTGACGATTCCTCAGACACCATTGACTATTACTCAGACACCATGACGATTACTCAGACACCATTGACGATTACTCAGACACCATTGACGATTACTCAGACATCGGTGACTATTACTCAGATACCATTGACGATTACTCAGACACCATTGACTATTACTCAGACACCTTTGATTACTCAGACACCGTTGACGGTTACTCAGACACCATTGAGGATTACACAGACACCACTGGCTATTACTCAGACAACATTGACTATTACTCAGACACCACCGACTATTACACAGACTCCATTGATGATCACTCAGACACCATTGACTATTACTCAGACACCATGTACGATTACTCAGACACCATTGACTATTACTATGACAGCATTGACGATTACTCAGACACCATTGACTCTTACCCAGATACCATTGACGATTACACAGGCACCATTGACTATTACTCAGACACCATTGACGATTCCTCAGACACCATTGATTATTACTCAGACACTGTTGACTATTACTCAGACACCATTGACGATTCCTCAGACACCATTGACTATTACTCAGACACCATTGACGATTACTCAGACACCATTGATTATTACTCAGACACCATTGACGATTCCTCAGACTCCACTGACTATTACTCAGACACCGTTGATGGTTACTCAGACACCATTGAGGATTACACAGACACCACTGGCTATTACTCAGACACCATTGACTATTACTCAGACACCACTGACTATTACTCAGACACCATTGATGATCACTCAGACACCATTGACGATTACTCAGACACCGGGTGACGATTACTCAGATACCACTGACGATTACTCAGACACCATTGACTATTACTCAGACACCGTTGACGGTTACTCAGACACCATTGACGATTACTCAGACACCATTGACTATAACTTAGACACCATTGACGATTACTCAGACATAATTGACTATTACTCCGACACCGTTGATGATTACTCAGACACCGTTGACGGTTGCTCAGACATCATTGCCTATTACTCAGCCGCCGTTGACTATTTTGCAGACACCATTGACGATTACATAGACACCATTGACTATTACTTAGACACCATTGACTATTACTCAGACACCATTGACTATTACTCAGACACCATTGACTATTACTCAGACACCATTGACGATTCCTCAGACACTATTGACTATTGCTATGACACCATTGACTATTACTCAGACACCATTGACGATTACTCAAACACCATTGACGATTCCTCAGACACCACTGACTATTACTCAGACACTGTTGACGAGTACTCAGACACCATTGACTATTACTCAGACACCATTGACGATTACTCAGACACCATTGACTATTACTATGACAGCATTGAGGATTACTCAGACACCACTGACTATTACTATGACAGCATTGACGATTACTCAGACACCATTGACTATTACTCAGACACCTTTGATTACTCAGACACCGTTGACGGTTACTCAGACACCATTGACGATTACACAGTCACCACTGACTATTACTCAGACACCATTGACGATTACTCAGACATCATTAACTATTACTCAGACACCATTGACGATTATTCAGACACCATTGACTATTACTATGACAGCATTGACGATTACTCAGACACCATTGACTCTTACCCAGCTACCATTGACGATTACTCAGACACCTATGACGATTACTCAGACACCATTGACGATTACTCAGACACCATTGACGATTACTCAGACACCATTAACTATTACTAAGACACCATTGACGATTACTCAGACACCATTGACAATTACTATAACAGCATTGACGATTACTCAGACACCATTGACTATTCCTCAGACACCACTGACTATTACTCAGACACTGTTGAGGATTCCTCAGACACCATTGACTATTACTCAGACACCATTGACTATTACTCAGACACCACTGACTATTACTCAGACACTGTTGACTATTACTCAGACACCATTGACGATTACTCAGACACCATTGACTATTACTCAGACACCGTTGACGGTTACTCAGACACCATTGAGGGTTACTCAGACACCATTGCCGATTACTTAGACACCATTGACGATTACTCAGACACCATTGACTATTACTCAGACACAATTGACGATTACTCAGACAACATTGACTATTACTATGACAGCATTGACGATTACTCAGACACCATTGACTATTACTCAGACACCGTTGATGATTACTCAGACACCGTTGACGGTTACTCAGACACCATTGACTATTACTCAGACACCATTGACTATTACTCAGACACCATTGACTATTACTCAGACACCATTGACGATTACACAGACACCATTGACTATTACTCAGACACCGTTGAGTATTACTCAGACACCATTGACGATTACTCAGACACCGGTGACGATTACTCAGATACCATTGACGATTACTCAGACACCATTGACTATTACTCAGACACCGTTGACGGTTACTCAGACACCATTGAGGGTTACTCAGACACCATTGACGATTACTCAGACACCATTGACGATTACTCAGACACCATTCACTATTACTCAGACACCATTGACGATTACTCAGACACCATTGACTATTACTATGACAGCGTTGACGATTACTCAGACACCATTGACTCTTACCCAGCTACCATTGACGATTACTCAGACACCATTGACGATTACTCAGACACCATTGACGATTACTCAGACACCATTAACTATTACTCAGACACCATTGACTATTACTATGACAGCATTGACGATTACTCAGACACCATTGACTCTTACCCAGATACCATTGACGATTACTCAGACACCATTGACGATTACTCAGACACCATTGGCGATTACTCAGAGACCATTGACGATTACTCAGACAGCATTGACGATTACTCAGACACCATTGACGGTTACTCAGACACCGGTGACGATTACTCAGATACCATTGACGATTATTCAGACACCATTGACGATTACTCAGACACCATTGACTATTACTCAGACACCATGGACGATTACTCAGACACCATTGACTATTACTATGACAGCATTGACGATTACTCAGACACCATTGACTCTTACCCAGATACCATTGACGATTACACAGGCACCATTGACTATTACTCAGACACCATTGACGATTCCTCAGACACCATTGATTATTACTCAGACACTGTTGACTATTACTCGGACACCATTGACGATTCCTCAGACACCATTGACTATTACTCAGACACCATGACGATTACTCAGACACCATTGACGATTACTCAGACACCATTGACGATTACTCAGACATCGGTGACTATTACTCAGATACCATTGACGATTACTCAGACACCATTGACTATTACTCAGACACCTTTGATTACTCAGACACCGTTGACGGTTACTCAGACACCATTGAGGATTACACAGACACCACTGGCTATTACTCAGACAACATTGACTATTACTCAGACACCACCGACTATTACACAGACTCCATTGATGATCACTCAGACACCATTGACGATTACTCAGACACCGGTGACGATTACTCAGATACCATTGACGATTACTCAGACACCAGTGACTATTACTCAGACACCGTTGACGGTTACTCAGACACCATTGAGGGTTACTCAGACACCATTGACGATTACTCAGACACCATTGACGATTACTCAGACACCATTGACTATTACTCAGACACCATTGACGATTACTCAGACACTATTGACTATTACTATGACAGCATTGACGATTACTCAGACACCATTGACTCTTACCCAGATACCATTGACGATTACTCAGACACCATTGACGATTACTCAGACACCATTGTCGATTACTCAGACACCGTTGACGGTTACTCAGACACCGTTGACGATTACACAGATACCATTGACGATTACTCAGACACCAGTGACGATTACTCAGACACCATTGACTATTACTCAGACACCATGGACGATTACTCAGACACCATTGACTATTACTATGACAGCATTGACGATTACTCAGACACCATTGACTCTTACCCAGATACCATTGACGATTACACAGGCACCATTGACTATTACTCAGACACCATTGACGATTCCTCAGAGACCATTGATTATTACTCAGACACTGTTGACTATTACTCAGACACCATTGCCGATTCCTCAGACACCATTGACTATTACTCAGACACCATTGCCGATTACTCAGACACCATTGATTATTACACAGACACCACTGGCTATTACTCAGACACCATTGACTATTACTCAGACACCACTGACTATTACTCAGACACCATTGATGATCACTCAGACACCATTGACGATTACTCAGACACCGGGTGACGATTACTCAGATACCACTGACGATTACTCAGACACCATTGACTATTACTCAGACACCGTTGACGGTTACTCAGACACCATTGAGGGTTACTCAGACACCATTGACGATTACTCAGACACCATTGACGATTACTCAGACACCATTGACTATAACTTAGACACCATTGACGATTACTCAGACACAATTGACTATTACTCCGACACTGTTGATGATTACTCAGACACCGTTGACGGTTGCTCAGACATCATTGACTATTACTCAGCCACCGTTGACTATTTTGCAGACACCATTGACGATTACACAGACACCATTGACTATTACTTAGACACCATTGACTATTACTCAGACACCATTGACTATTACTCAGACACCATTGACTATTACTCAGACACCATTGACGATTCCTCAGACACTATTGACTATTGCTATGACACCATTGACTATTACTCAGACACCATTGACGATTACTCAAACACCATTGACGATTACTCAGACATCGGTGACTATTACTCAGATACCATTGACGATTACTCAGACACCATTGACTATTACTCAGACACCTTTGATTACTCAGACACCGTTGACGGTTACTCAGACACCATTGAGGATTACACAGACACCACTGGCTATTACTCAGACAACATTGACTATTACTCAGACACCACCGACTATTACACAGACTCCATTGATGATCACTCAGACACCATTGACGATTACTCAGACACCGGTGACGATTACTCAGATACCATTGACGATTACTCAGACACCAGTGACTATTACTCAGACACCGTTGACGGTTACTCAGACACCATTGAGGGTTACTCAGACACCATTGACGATTACTCAGACACCATTGACGATTACTCAGACACCATTGACTATTACTCAGACACCATTGACGATTACTCAGACACTATTGACTATTACTATGACAGCATTGACGATTACTGAGACACCATTGACTCTTACCCAGATACCATTGACGATTACTCAGACACCATTGACGATTACTCAGACACCATTGGCGATTACTCAGACACCGTTGACGGTTACTCAGACACCGTTGACGATTACACAGATACCATTGACGATTACTCAGACACCAGTGACGATTACTCAGACACCATTGACTATTACTCAGACACCATGGACGATTACTCAGACACCATTGACTATTACTATGACAGCATTGACGATTACTCAGACACCATTGACTCTTACCCAGATACCATTGACGATTACACAGGCACCATTGACTATTACTCAGACACCATTGACGATTCCTCAGAGACCATTGATTATTACTCAGACACTGTTGACTATTACTCAGACACCATTGCCGATTCCTCAGACACCATTGACTATTACTCAGACACCATTGACGATTACTCAGACACCATTGATTATTACTCAGACACCATTGACGATTCCTCAGACTCCACTGACTATTACTCAGACACCGTTGATGGTTACTCAGACACCATTGAGGATTACACAGACACCACTGGCTATTACTCAGACACCATTGACTATTACTCAGACACCACTGACTATTACTCAGACACCATTGATGATCACTCAGACACCATTGACGATTACTCAGACACCGGGTGACGATTACTCAGATACCACTGACGATTACTCAGACATCATTGACTATTACTCAGACACCGTTGACGGTTACTCAGACACCATTGAGGGTTACTCAGACACCATTGACGATTACTCAGACACCATTGACGATTACTCAGACACCATTGACTATAACTTAGACACCATTGATGATTACTCAGACACAATTGACTATTACTCCGACACTGTTGATGATTACTCAGACACCGTTGACGGTTGCTCAGACATCATTGACTATTACTCAGCCACCGTTGACTATTTTGCAGACACCATTGACGATTACACAGACACCATTGACTATTACTTATACACCATTGACTATTACTCAGACACCATTGACTATTACTCAGACACCATTGACTATTACTCAGACACCATTGACGATTCCTCAGACACTATTGACTATTGCTATGACACCATTGACTATTACTCAGACACCATTGACGATTACTCAAACACCATTGACGATTCCTCAGACACCAATGACTATTACTCAGACACTGTTGACGATTACTCAGACACCATTGACTATTACTGAGACACCATTGACGATTACTCAGACACCATTGACTATTACTATGACAGCATTGAGGATTACTCAGACACCACTGACTATTACTATGACAGCATTGACGATTACTCAGACACCATTGACTATTACTCAGACACCTTTGATTACTCAGACACCGTTGACGGTTACTCAGACACCATTGACGATTACACAGACACCACTGACTATTACTCAGACACCATTGACTATTACTCAGACACCACTGACTATTACTCAGACACCATTGATGATTACTCAGACACCATTGACGATTACTCAGACACCGGTGACGATTACTCAGATACCATTGACGATTACTCAGACACCATTGACTATTACTCAGACACCGTTGTCGGTTACTCAGACACCATTGAGGGTTACTCAGACACCAATGACGATTACTCAGACACCATTGACGATTACTCAGACACCATTGACTATAACTTAGACTCCATTGACGATTACTCAGACACCATTGACTATTACTATGACAGCATTGACGATTATTCAGACACCATTGACTATTACTCCTACACCATTGATGATTACTCAGACACTGTTGACGGTTACTCAGACATCATTGACTATTACTCAGACACCGTTGAGTATTTTGCAGACACCATTGACGATTACACAGACACCATTGACTATTACTTAGACACCATTGACTATTACTCAGACACCATTGACTATTACTCAGACACCATTGACTATTACTCAGACACCATTGACGATTCCTCAGACACTATTGACTATTGCTATGACACCATTGATTATTACTCAGACACCATTGACGATTATTCAGACACCATTGACGATTCCTCAGACACCACTGACTATTACTCAGACACTGCTGACGATTCCTCAGACACCATTGACTATTACTCAGACACCATTGACTATTACTCAGACACCATTGACGATTCCTCAGACACCACTGACTATTACTCAGACACTGTTGACTATTACTCAGACACCATTGACGATTACTCAGACAACATTAACTATTACTCAGACACCATTGACGATTACTCAGACACCATTGACTATTACTATGACAGCATTGACGATTACTGAGACACCATTGACTCTTACCCAGATACCATTGACGGTTACTCAGACACCATTGAGGGTTACTCAGATACCATTGACGATTACTCAGACACCATTGACGATTACTCAGACAACATTAACTATTACTCAGACACCATTGACGATTACTCAGACACCATTGACTATTACTATGACAGCATTGACGATTACTGAGACACCATTGACTCTTACCCAGCTACCATTGACGATTACTCAGACACCATTGACGATTACTCAGACACCATTGACGATTACTCAGACACCATTAACTATTACTCAGACACCATTGACTATTACTATGACAGCATTGACGATTACTCAGACACCATTGACTCTTACCCAGATACCATTGACGATTACTCAGACACCATTGACGATTACTCAGACACCATTGGCGATTACTCTGACACCATTGACGATTACTCAGACAGCATTGACGATTACTCAGACACCATTGACGGTTACTCAGACACCGGTGACGATTACTCAGATACCATTGAC
>CM067359.1:188349086-188393044 GCA_034401795.1 Chaetoderma sp. LZ-2023a
CGCATGACACGTGTGTTCATTGACGATTATTCAGACACCATTAACTATTACTCAGACACCATTGACGACTACTCAGACACCATTGACTATTACTATGACAGCATTGATGATTACTCAGACACCATTGACTCTTACCCAGCTACCATTGACGATTACTCAGACACCATTGACGATTACTCAGACACCATTGACGATAACTCAGACACCATTGACGATTACTCAGACACCATTAACTATTACTCAGACACCATTGACGATTACTCAGACACCATTGACTATTACTATGACAGCATTGACGATTACTCAGACACCATTGACGATTCCTCAGACACCACTGACTATTACTCAGACACTGTTGACGATTCCTCAGACACCATTGACTATTACTCAGACACCATTGACGATTACTCAGACACCATTGACTATTACTCTGACACCGTTGACGGTTACTCAGACACCATTGAGGGTTACTCAGACACCATTGCCGATTACTTAGACACCATTGACGATTACTCAGACACCATTGACTATTACTCAGACACAATTGACGATTACTCAGACAACATTGACTATTACTATGACAGCATTGACGATTACTCAGACACCATTGACTATTACTCAGACACCGTTGATGATTACTCAGACACCGTTGACGGTTACTCAGACACCATTGACTATTACTCAGACACCATTGACTATTACTCAGACACCATTGACTATTACTCAGACACCATTGACGATTACACAGACACCATTGACTATTACTCAGACACCGTTGAGTATTACTCAGACACCATTGACGATTACTCAGACACCGGTGACGATTACTCAGATACCATTGACGATTACTCAGACACCATTGACTATTACTCAGACACCGTTGACGGTTACTCAGACACCATTGAGGGTTACTCAGACACCATTGACGATTACTCAGACACCATTGACGATTACTCAGACACCATTAACTATTACTCAGACACCATTGACGATTACTCAGACACCATTGACTATTACTATGACAGCATTGACGATTACTCAGACACCATTGACTCTTACCCAGATACCATTGACGGTTACTCAGACACCATTGAGGGTTACTCAGACACCATTGACGATTACTCACACACCATTGACGATTACTCAGACACCATTAACTATTACTCAGACACCATTGACGATTACTCAGACACCATTGACCATTACTATGACAGCATTGACGATTACTGAGACACCATTGACTCTTACCCAGCTACCATTGACGATTACTCAGACACCATTGACGATTACTCAGACACCATTGACGATTACTCAGACACCATTGCCGATTACTCAGACACCATTAACTATTACTCAGACACCATTGACTATTACTATGACAGCATTGACGATTACTCAGACACCATTGACTCTTACCCAGATACCATTGACGATTACTCAGACACCATTGACGATTACTCAGACACCATTGGCGATTACTCAGACACCATTGACGATTACTCAGACAGCATTGATGATTACTCAGACACCATTGACGGTTACTCAGACACCGGTGACGATTACTCAGATACCATTGACGATTACTCAGACACCATTGACTATTACTCAGACACCATGGACGATTACTCAGACACCATTGACTATTACTATGACAGCATTGACGATTACTCAGACACCATTGACTCTTACCCAGATACCATTGACGATTACACAGGCACCATTGACTATTACTCAGACACCATTGACGATTCCTCAGACACCATTGATTATTACTCAGACACTGTTGACTATTACTCAGACACCATTGACGATTCCTCAGACACCATTGACTATTACTCAGACACCATGACGATTACTCAGACACCATTGACGATTACTCAGACACCATTGACGATTACTCAGACACCGGTGACTATTACTCAGATAACATTGACGATTACTCAGACACCATTGACTATTACTCAGACACCTTTGATTACTCAGACACCGTTGACGGTTACTCAGACACCATTGAGGATTACACAGACACCACTGGCTATTACTCAGACACCATTGACTATTACTCAGACACCACCGACTATTACACAGACTCCATTGATGATCACTCAGACACCATTGACGATTACTCAGACACCGGTGACGATTACTCAGATACCATTGCCGATTACTCAGACACCATTGACTATAACTCAGACACCGTTGACGGTTACTCAGACACCATTGAGGGTTACTCAGACACCATTGACGATTACTCAGACACCATTGACTATTACTCAGACACCATTGACGATTACGCAGACACTATTGACTATTACTATGACAGCATTGACGATTACTCAGACACCATTGACTCTTACTCAGACTACCATTGACGATTACTCAGACACCATTGACGATTACTCAGACACCATTGGCGATTACTCAGACACCATTGACGATTACTCAGACAGCATTGACGATTACTCAGACACCGTTGACGGTTACTCAGACACCATTGAGGGTTACTCAGACACCATTGACGATTACTCAGACACCATTGACGATTACTCAGACACCATTGACTATTACTCAGACACCATTGACGATTACTCAGACACCATTGACTATTACTATGACAGCATTGACGATTACTCAGACACCATTGACTCTTACCCAGATACCATTGACGATTACTCAGACACCATTGACTATTACTCAGACACCATTGACGATTCCTCAGACACCATTGACGATTACTCAGACACTGTTGACTATTACTCAGACACTGTTGACGATTACTCAGACACCATTGACTATTACTCAGACACCATTGTCTATTACTCAGACACCATTGACGATTCCTCAGACACCACTGACTATTACTCAGACACTGTTGACTATTACTCAGACACCATTGACGATTACTCAGACACCATTGACTATTACTCAGACACCGTTGACGGTTACTCAGACACCATTGAGGGTTACTCAGACACCATTGACGATTACTTAGACACCATGTGACGATTACTCAGACACCATTGACGATTACTCAGACACCATTGACTATTACTCAGACACCGTTGACGGTTACTCAGACACCATTGAGGGTTACTCAGACACCATTGACGATTACTCAGACACCATTGACGATTACTCAGACACCATTAACTATTACTCAGACACCATTGACGATTACTCAGACACCATTGACTATTACTATGACAGCATTGACGATTACTCAGACACCATTGACTATTACCCAGACACCATTGACGGTTACTCAGACACCATTGAGGGTTACTCAGACACCATTGACGATTACTCAGACACCATTGACGATTACTCAGACACCATTGAACTATTACTCAGACACCATTGACGATTACTCAGACACCATTGACCATTACTATGACAGCATTGACGATTACTCAGACACCATTGACGATTACTCAGACACCATTGACGATTACTCAGACACCATTGACGATTACTCAGACACCATTGACGATTACTCAGACACCATTGACTATTACTATGACAGCATTGACGATTACTCAGACACCATTGACTATTACTATGACAGCATTGACGATTACTCAGACACCATTGACTCTTACTCAGACACCATTGACGATTACTCAGACACCATTGACGATTACTCAGACACCATTGGCGATTACTCAGACACCATTGACGATTACTCAGACAGCATTGACGATTACTCAGACACCATTGACGGTTACTCAGACACCGGTGACGATTACTCAGATACCATTGACGATTACTCAGACACCATTGACTATTACTCAGACACCATGGACGATTACTCAGACACCATTGACTATTACTATGACAGCATTGACGATTACTCAGACACCATTGACTCTTACCCAGATACCATTGACGATTACACAGGCACCATTGACTATTACTCAGACACCATTGACGATTCCTCAGACACCATTGATTATTACTCAGACACTGTTGACTATTACTCAGACACCATTGACGATTCCTCAGACACCATTGACTATTACTCAGACACCATGACGATTACTCAGACACCATTGACGATTACTCAGACACCATTGACGATTACTCAGACACCGGTGACTATTACTCAGATAACATTGACGATTACTCAGACACCATTGACTATTACTCAGACACCTTTGATTACTCAGACACCGTTGACGGTTACTCAGACACCATTGAGGATTACACAGACACCACTGGCTATTACTCAGACACCATTGACTATTACTCAGACACCACCGACTATTACACAGACTCCATTGATGATCACTCAGACACCATTGACGATTACTCAGACACCGGTGACGATTACTCAGATACCATTGCCGATTACTCAGACACCATTGACTATAACTCAGACACCGTTGACGGTTACTCAGACACCATTGAGGGTTACTCAGACACCATTGACGATTACTCAGACACCATTGACGATTACTCAGACACCATTGACTATTACTCAGACACCATTGACGATTACGCAGACACTATTGACTATTACTATGACAGCATTGACGATTACTCAGACACCATTGACTCTTACCCAGATACCATTGACGATTACTCAGACACCATTGACGATTACTCAGACACCATTGGCGATTACTCAGACACCATTGACGATTACTCAGACAGCATTGACGATTACTCAGACACCGTTGACGGTTACTCAGACACCGTTGACGATTACTCAGATACCATTGACGATTACTCAGACACCAGTGACGATTACTCAGACACCATTGACTATTACTCAGACACCAGGGACGATTACTCAGACACCATTGACTATTACTATGACAGCATTGACGATTACTCAGACACCATTGACTCTTACCCAGATACCATTGACGATTACTCAGACACCATTGACTATTACTCAGACACCATTGACGATTCCTCAGACACCATTGACGATTACTCAGACACTGTTGACTATTACTCAGACACTGTTGACGATTCCTCAGACACCATTGACTATTACTCAGACACCATTGTCGATTACTCAGACACCATTGACGATTCCTCAGACACCACTGACTATTACTCAGACACCATTGACTATTACTCAGACACCATTGACGATTACTCAGACACCATTGACGATTACTCAGACACCATTGACGGTTACTCAGACACCATTGAGGCTTACTCAGACACCATTGACGAATACTTAGACACCGGTGACGATTACTCAGATACCATTGACGATTACTCAGACACCATTGACTATTACTCAGACACCGTTGACGGTTACTCAGACACCATTGAGGGTTACTCAGACACCATTGACGATTACTCAGACACCATTGACGATTACTCAGACACCATTAACTATTACTCAGACACCATTGACGATTACTCAGACACCATTGACTATTACTATGACAGCATTGACGATTACTCAGACACCATTGACTCTTATCCAGATACCATTGACGGTTACTCAGACACCATTGAGGGTTACTCAGACACCATTGACGATTACTCAGACACCATTGACGATTACTCAGACACCATTAACTATTACTCAGACACCATTGACGATTACTCAGACACCATTGACTATTACTATGACAGCATTGATGATTACTCAGACACCATTGACTCTTACCCAGCTACCATTGACGATTACTCAGACACCATTGACGATTACTCAGACACCATTGACGATAACTCAGACACCATTGACGATTACTCAGACACCATTAACTATTACTCAGACACCATTGACGATTACTCAGACACCATTGACTATTACTATGACAGCATTGACGATTACTCAGACACCATTGACTCTTACCCAGATACCATTGACGATTACTCAGACACCATTGACGATTACTCAGACACCATTGGCGATTACTCAGACACCATTGACGATTACTCAGACAGCATTGACGATTACTCAGACACCATTGACGGTTACTCAGACACCGGTGACGATTACTCAGATACCATTGACGATTACTCAGACACCATTGACTATTACTCAGACACCATGGACGATTACTCAGACACCATTGACTATTACTATGACAGCATTGACGGTTACTCAGACACCATTGTCTATTACTATGACAGCATTGACGATTACTCAGACACCATTGACTCTTACCCAGATACCATTGACGATTACACAGGCACCATTGACTATTACTCAGACACCATTGACGATTCCTCAGACACCATTGATTATTACTCAGACACTGTTGACTATTACTCAGACACCATTGACGATTCCTCAGACACCATTGACTATTACTCAGACACCATGACGATTACTCAGACACCATTGACGATTACTCAGACACCATTGACGATTACTCAGACACCGGTGACTATTACTCAGATAACATTGACGATTACTCAGACACCATTGACTATTACTCAGACACCTTTGATTACTCAGACACCGTTGACGGTTACTCAGACACCATTGAGGATTACACAGACACCACTGGCTATTACTCAGACACCATTGACTATTACTCAGACACCACCGACTATTACACAGACTCCATTGATGATCACTCAGACACCATTGACGATTACTCAGACACCGGTGACGATTACTCAGATACCATTGCCGATTACTCAGACACCATTGACTATAACTCAGACACCGTTGACGGTTACTCAGACACCATTGAGGGTTACTCAGACACCATTGACGATTACTCAGACACCATTGACGATTACTCAGACACCATTGACTATTACTCAGACACCATTGACGATTACGCAGACACTATTGACTATTACTATGACAGCATTGACGATTACTCAGACACCATTGACTCTTACCCAGATACCATTGACGATTACTCAGACACCATTGACGATTACTCAGACACCATTGGCGATTACTCAGACACCATTGACGATTACTCAGACAGCATTGACGATTACTCAGACACCGTTGACGGTTACTCAGACACCATTGACGATTACTCAGATACCATTGACGATTACTCAGACACCAGTGACGATTACTCTGACACCATTGACTATTACTCAGACACCATGGACGATTACTCAGACACCATTGACTATTACTATGACAGCATTGACGATTACTCAGACACCATTGACTCTTACCCAGATACCATTGACGATTACACAGGCACCATTGACTATTACTCAGACACCATTGACGATTCCTCAGACACCATTGATTATTACTCAGACACTGTTGACTATTACTCAGACACTGTTGACGATTCCTCAGACACCATTGACTATTACTCAGACACCATTGTGTATTACTCAGACACCATTGACGATTCCTCAGACACCACTGACTATTACTCAGACATTGTTGACTATTACTCAGACACCATTGACGATTACTCAGCCACCATTGACTATTACTCAGACACCGTTGACGGTTACTCAGACACCATTGAGGGTTACTCAGACACCATTGACGAATACTTAGACACCGGTGACGATTACTCAGATACCATTGACGATTACTCAGACACCATTGACTATTACTCAGACACCGTTGACGGTTACTCAGACACCATTGAGGGTTACTCAGACACCATTGACGATTACTCAGACACCATTGACGATTACTCAGACACCATTAACTATTACTCAGACACCATTGACGATTACTCAGACACCATTGACTATTACTATGACAGCATTGACGATTACTCAGACACCATTGACTCTTATCCATATACCATTGACGGTTACTCAGACACCATTGAGGGTTACTCAGACACCATTGACGATTACTCAGACACCATTGACGATTACTCAGACACCATTGACTCTTATCCAGATACCATTGACGGTTACTCAGACACCATTGAGGGTTACTCAGACACCATTGACGATTACTCAGACACCATTGACGATTACTCAGACACCATTAACTATTACTCAGACACCATTGACGATTACTCAGACACCATTGACTATTACTATGACAGCATTGACGATTACTCAGACACCATTGACTCTTACCCAGCTACCATTGACGATTACTCAGACACCATTGACGATTACTCAGACACCATTGACGATTACTCAGACACCATTGACGATTACTCAGACACCATTAACTATTACTCAGACACCATTGACGATTACTCAGACACCATTGACTATTACTATGACAGCATTGACGATTACTCAGACACCATTGACTCTTACCCAGATACCATTGACGATTACTCAGACACCATTGACGATTACTCAGACACCATTGGCGATTACTCAGACACCATTGACGATTACTCAGACAGCATTGACGATTACTCAGACACCATTGACGGTTACTCAGACACCGGTGACGATTACTCAGATACCATTGACGATTACTCAGACACCATTGACTATTACTCAGACACCATGGACGATTACTCAGACACCATTGACTATTACTATGACAGCATTGACGGTTACTCAGACACCATTGACTATTACTATGACAGCATTGACGATTACTCAGACACCATTGACTCTTACCCAGATACCATTGACGATTACACAGGCACCATTGACTATTACTCAGACACCATTGACGATTCCTCAGACACCATTGATTATTACTCAGACACTGTTGACTATTACTCAGACACCATTGACGATTCCTCAGACACCATTGACTATTACTCAGACACCATGACGATTACTCAGACACCATTGACGATTACTCAGACACCATTGACGATTACTCAGACACCGGTGACTATTACTCAGATAACATTGACGATTACTCAGACACCATTGACTATTACTCAGACACCTTTGATTACTCAGACACCGTTGACGGTTACTCAGACACCATTGAGGATTACACAGACACCACTGGCTATTACTCAGACACCATTGACTATTACTCAGACACCACCGACTATTACACAGACTCCATTGATGATCACTCAGACACCATTGACGATTACTCAGACACCGGTGACGATTACTCAGATACCATTGCCGATTACTCAGACACCATTGACTATAACTCAGACACCGTTGACGGTTACTCAGACACCATTGAGGGTTACTCAGACACCATTGACGATTACTCAGACACCATTGACGATTACTCAGACACCATTGACTATTACTCAGACACCATTGACGATTACGCAGACACTATTGACTATTACTATGACAGCATTGACGATTACTCAGACACCATTGACTCTTACCCAGATACCATTGACGATTACTCAGACACCATTGACGATTACTCAGACACCATTGGCGATTACTCAGACACCATTGACGATTACTCAGACAGCATTGACGATTACTCAGACACCGTTGACGGTTACTCAGACACCGTTGACGATTACTCAGATACCATTGACGATTACTCAGACACCAGTGACGATTACTCAGACACCATTGACTATTACTCAGACACCAGGGACGATTACTCAGACACCATTGACTATTACTATGACAGCATTGACGATTACTCAGACACCATTGACTCTTACCCAGATACCATTGACGATTACACAGGCACCATTGACTATTACTCAGACACCATTGACGATTCCTCAGACACCATTGATTATTACTCAGACACTGTTGACTATTACTCAGACACTGTTGACGATTCCTCAGACACCATTGACTATTACTCAGACACCATTGTCTATTACTCAGACACCATTGACGATTCCTCAGACACCACTGACTATTACTCAGACACTGTTGACTATTACTCAGACACCATTGAGGGTTACTCAGACACCATTGACGATTACTCAGACACCATTGACGATTACTCAAACACCATTAACTATTACTCAGACACCATTGACGATTACTCAGACACCATTGACTATTACTATGACAGCATTGACGATTACTCAGACACCATTGACTCTTATCCAGATACCATTGACGGTTACTCAGACACCATTGAGGGTTACTCAGACACCATTGACGATTACTCAGACACCATTGACGATTACTCAGACACCATTGACTCTTATCCAGATACCATTGACGGTTACTCAGACACCATTGAGGGTTACTCAGACACCATTGACGATTACTCAGACACCATTGACGATTACTCAGACACCATTAACTATTACTCAGACACCATTGACGATTACTCAGACACCATTGACTATTACTATGACAGCATTGACGATTACTCAGACACCATTGACTCTTACCCAGCTACCATTGACGATTACTCAGACACCATTGACGATTACTCAGACACCATTGACGATAACTCAGACACCATTGACGATTACTCAGACACCATTAACTATTACTCAGACACCATTGACGATTACTCAGACACCATTGACTATTACTATGACAGCATTGACGATTACTCAGACACCATTGACTCTTACCCAGATACCATTGACGATTACTCAGACACCATTGACGATTACTCAGACACCATTGGCGATTACTCAGACACCATTGACGATTACTCAGACAGCATTGACGATTACTCAGACACCATTGACGGTTACTCAGACACCGGTGACGATTACTCAGATACCATTGACGATTACTCAGACACCATTGACTATTACTCAGACACCATGGACGATTACTCAGACACCATTGACTATTACTATGACAGCATTGACGGTTACTCAGACACCATTGACTATTACTATGACAGCATTGACGATTACTCAGACACCATTGACTCTTACCCAGATACCATTGACGATTACACAGGCACCATTGACTATTACTCAGACACCATTGACGATTCCTCAGACACCATTGATTATTACTCAGACACTGTTGACTATTACTCAGACACCATTGACGATTCCTCAGACACCATTGACTATTACTCAGACACCATGACGATTACTCAGACACCATTGACGATTACTCAGACACCATTGACGATTACTCAGACACCGGTGACTATTACTCAGATAACATTGACGATTACTCAGACACCATTGACTATTACTCAGACACCTTTGATTACTCAGACACCGTTGACGGTTACTCAGACACCATTGAGGATTACACAGACACCACTGGCTATTACTCAGACACCATTGACTATTACTCAGACACCACCGACTATTACACAGACTCCATTGATGATCACTCAGACACCATTGACGATTACTCAGACACCGGTGACGATTACTCAGATACCATTGCCGATTACTCAGACACCATTGACTATAACTCAGACACCGTTGACGGTTACTCAGACACCATTGAGGGTTACTCAGACACCATTGACGATTACTCAGACACCATTGACGATTACTCAGACACCATTGACTATTACTCAGACACCATTGACGATTACGCAGACACTATTGACTATTACTATGACAGCATTGACGATTACTCAGACACCATTGACTCTTACCCAGATACCATTGACGATTACTCAGACACCATTGACGATTACTCAGACACCATTGGCGATTACTCAGACACCATTGACGATTACTCAGACAGCATTGACGATTACTCAGACACCGTTGACGGTTACTCAGACACCGTTGACGATTACTCAGATACCATTGACGATTACTCAGACACCAGTGACGATTACTCAGACACCATTGACTATTACTCAGACACCATGGACGATTACTCAGACACCATTGACTATTACTATGACAGCATTGACGATTACTCAGACACCATTGACTCTTACCCAGATACCATTGACGATTACACAGGCACCATTGACTATTACTCAGACACCATTGACGATTCCTCAGACACCATTGATTATTACTCAGACACTGTTGACTATTACTCAGACACTGTTGACGATTCCTCAGACACCATTGACTATTACTCAGACACCATTGTCTATTACTCAGACACCATTGACGATTCCTCAGACACCACTGACTATTACTCAGACACTGTTGACTATTACTCAGACACCATTGACGATTACTCAGCCACCATTGACTATTACTCAGACACCGTTGACGGTTACTCAGACACCATTGAGGGTTACTCAGACACCATTGACGAATACTTAGACACCGGTGACGATTACTCAGATACCATTGACGATTACTCAGACACCATTGACTATTACTCAGACACCGTTGACGGTTACTCAGACACCATTGAGGGTTACTCAGACACCATTGACGATTACTCAGACACCATTGACGATTACTCAAACACCATTAACTATTACTCAGACACCATTGACGATTACTCAGACACCATTGACTATTATTATGACAGCATTGACGATTACTCAGACACCATTGACTCTTATCCAGATACCATTGACGGTTACTCAGACACCATTGAGGGTTACTCAGACACCATTGACGATTACTCAGACACCATTGACGATTACTCAGACACCATTAACTATTACTCAGACACCATTGACGATTACTCAGACACCATTGACTATTACTATGACAGCATTGATGATTACTCAGACACCATTGACTCTTACCCAGCTACCATTGACGATTACTCAGACACCATTGACGATTACTCAGACACCATTGACGATAACTCAGACACCATTGACGATTACTCAGACACCATTAACTATTACTCAGACACCATTGACGATTACTCAGACACCATTGACTATTACTATGACAGTATTGACGATTACTCAGACACCATTGACGATTCCTCAGACACCACTGACTATTACTCAGACATTGTTGACGATTCCTCAGACACCATTGACTATTACTCAGACATCATTGACGATTACTCAGACACCATTGACTATTACTCTGACACCGTTGACGGTTACTCAGACACCATTGAGGGTTACTCAGACACCATTGCCGATTACTTAGACACCATTGACGATTACTCAGACACCATTGACTATTACTCAGACACAATTGACGATTACTCAGACAAAACTGACTATTACTATGACAGCATTGACGATTACTCAGACACCATTGACTATTACTCAGACACCGTTGATGATTACTCAGACACCGTTGACGGTTACTCAGACACCATTGACTATTACTCAGACACCATTGACTATTACTCAGACACCATTGACTATTACTCAGACACCATTGACGATTACACAGACACCATTGACTATTACTCAGACACCGTTGAGTATTACTCAGACACCATTGGCGATTACTCAGACACCGGTGACGATTACTCAGATACCATTGACGATTACTCAGACACCATTGACTATTACTCAGACACCGTTGACGGTTACTCAGACACCATTGAGGGTTACTCAGACACCATTGACGATTACTCAGACACCATTGACGATTACTCAGACACCATTAACTATTACTCAGACACCATTGACGATTACTCAGACACCATTGACTATTACTATGACAGCATTGACGATTACTCAGACACCATTGACTCTTACCCAGATACCATTGACGGTTACTCAGACACCATTGAGGGTTACTCAGACACCATTGACGATTACTCAGACACCATTGACGATTACTCAGACACCATTAACTATTACTCAGACACCATTGACGATTACTCAGACACCATTGACCATTACTAGGACAGCATTGACGATTACTGAGAGACCATTGACTCTTACCCAGCTACCATTGACGATTACTCAGACACCATTGACGATTACTCAGACACCATTGACGATTACTCAGACACCATTGACGATTACTCAGACACCATTAACTATTACTCAGACACCATTGACTATTACTATGACAGCATTGACGATTACTCAGACACCATTGACTCTTACCCAGATACCATTGATGATTACTCAGACACCATTGACGATTACTCAGACACCATTGGCGATTACTCAGACACCATTGACGATTACTCAGACAGCATTGACGATTACTCAGACACCATTGACGGTTACTCAGACACCGGTGACGATTACTCAGATACCATTGACGATTATTCAGACACCATTGACGATTACTCAGACACCATTGACTATTACTCAGACACCATGGACGATTACTCAGACACCATTGACTATTACTATGACAGCATTGACGATTACTCAGACACCATTGACTCTTACCCAGATACCATTGACGATTACACAGGCACCATTGACTATTACTCAGACACCATTGACGATTCCTCAGACACCATTGATTATTACTCAGACACTGTGGACTATTACTCAGACACCATTGACGATTCCTCAGACACCATTGACTATTACTCAGACACCATGACGATTACTCAGACACCATTGACGATTACTCAGACACCATTGACTATTACTCAGACACCTTTGATTACTCAGACACCGTTGACGGTTACTCAGACACCATTGAGGATTACACAGACACCACTGGCTATTACTCAGACACCATTGACTATTACTCAGACACCACCGACTATTACACAGACTCCATTGATGATCACTCAGACACCATTGACGATTACTCAGACACCGGTGACGATTACTCAGATTCCATTGACGATTACTCAGACACCATTGACTATAACTCAGACACCGTTGACGGTTACTCAGACACCATTGAGGGTTACTCAGACACCATTGACGATTACTCAGACACCATTGACGATTACTCAGACACCATTGACTATTACTCAGACACCATTGACGATTACGCAGACACTATTGACTATTACTATGACAGCATTGACGATTACTCAGACACCATTGACTCTTACCCAGATACCATTGACGATTACTCAGACACCGTTGGCGATTACTCAGACACCATTGACGATTACTCAGACAGCATTGACGATTACTCACACACCGTTGACGGTTACTCAGACACTGTTGACGATTACTCAGATACCATTGACGATTACTCAGACACCAGTGACGATTACTCAGACACCATTGACTATTACTCAGACACCATGGACGATTACGCAGACACTATTGACTATTACTATGACAGCATTGACGATTACTCAGACACCATTGACTCTTACCCAGATACCATTGACGATTACACAGGCACCATTGACTATTACTCAGACACCATTGACGATTCGTCAGACACCATTGATTATTACTCAGACACTGTTGACTATTACTCAGACACCATTGACGATTCCTCAGACACCATTGACTATTACTCAGACACCATTGACGATTACTCAGACACCATTGATTATTACTCAGAGACCATTGACGATTCCTCAGACTCCACTGACTATTACTCAGACACCTTTGATTACTCAGACACCGTTGATGGTTACTCAGACACCATTGAGGATTACACAGACACCACTGGCTATTACTCAGACACCATTGACTATTACTCAGACACCACTGACTATTACTCAGACACCATTGATGATCACTCAGACACCATTGACGATTACTCAGACACCGGGTGACGATTACTCAGATACCATTGACTATTACTCAGACACCGTTGACGGTTACTCAGACACCATTGAGGGTTACTCAGACACCATTGACGATTACTCAGACACCGTTGACTATTACTCCGACACCGTTGATGATTACTCAGACACCGTTGACGGTTACTCAGACATCATTGACTATTACTCAGCCACCGTTGACTATTTTGCAGACACCATTGACGATTACACAGACACCATTGACTATTACTTAGACACCATTGACTATTACTCAGACACCATTGACTATTACTCAGACACCATTGACTATTACTCAGACACCATTGACGATTCCTCAGACACTATTGACTATTGCTATGACACCATTGACTATTACTCAGACACCATTGACGATTACTCAAACACCATTGACGATTCCTCAGACACCACTGACTATTACTCAGACACTGTTGACGATTACTCAGACACCATTGACTATTACTCAGACACCATTGACGATTACTCAGACACCATTGACTATTACTATGACAGCATTGCCGATTACTCAGACACCATTGACTATTACTATGACAGCATTGACGATTACTCAGACACCATTGACTATTACTCAGACACCTTTGATTACTCAGACACCGTTGACGGTTACTCAGACACCATTGACGATTACACAGACACCACTGACTATTACTCAGACACCATTGACTATTACTCAGACACCACTGACTATTACTCAGACACCATTGATGATTACTCAGACACCATTGACGATTACTCAGACACCGGTGACGATTACTCAGATACCAAGGACGATTACTCAGACACCATTGACTATTACTCAGACACCGTTGACGGTTACTCAGACACTATTGACGATTACTCAGACACCATTGACTATAACTTAGACACCATTGACGATTACTCAGACACCATTGACTATTACTATGACAGCATTGACGATTACTCAGACACCATTGACGATTACTCAGACACCATTGACTATAACTTAGACACCATTGACGATTACTCAGACACCATTGACTATTACTATGACAGCATTGACGATTACTCAGACACCATTGACTATTACTCCTACACCATTGATGATTACTCAGACACCGTTGACGGTTACTCAGACATCATTGACTATTACTCATTCACCGTTGACTATTTTGCAGACACCATTGACGATTACACAGACACCATTGACTATTACTTAGACACCATTGACTATTACTCAGACACCATTGACTATTACTCAGACACCATTGACTATTACTCAGACACCTTGACGATTCCTCAGACACTATTGACTATTGCTATGACACCATTGATTATTACTCAGACACCATTGACGATTACTCAGACACCATTGACGATTCCTCAGACAACACTGACTATTACTCAGATACTGTTGACGATTCCTCAGACACCATTGACTATTACTCAGACACCATTGACTATTACTCAGACACCATTGACGATTCCTCAGACACCATTGACTATTACTCAGACACTGTTGACTATTACTCAGACACCATTGACGATTACTCAGACACCACTTACTATTACTCAGACACCATTGACTATTACTCAGACACCGTTGACGGTTACTCAGACACCATTGAGGGTTACTCAGACACCATTGACGATTACTCAGACACCATTGACTATTACTCAGACACAATTGACGATTACTCAGACACCATTGTCTATTACTATGACAGCATTGACGATTACTCAGACACCATTGACTATTACTCAGACACCGTTGATGATTACTCAGACACCATTGACTATTACTCAGACACCATTGACTATTACTCAGACACCATCGATGATTACACAGACACCATTGACTATTACTCAGACACCGTTGAGTATTACTCAGACACCATTGACGATTACTCAGACACCATTGACGATTACTCAGACACCGGTGACGATTACTCAGATACCATTGACGATTACTCAGACACCATTGATTATTACTCAAACACCGTTGACGGTTACTCAGACACCATTGAGGGTTACTCAGACACCATTGACGATTACTCAGACACCATTGCCGATTACTCATACACCATTAACTATTACTCAGACACCATTGACGATTACTCAGACACCATTGACTATTACTATGACAGCATTGACGATTACTCAGACACCATTGACTCTTACCCAGATACCATTGACGATTACTCAGACACCATTGACTATTACTATGACAGCATTGACGATTACTCAGACACCATTGACTCTTACCCAGCTACCATTGACGATTACTCAGACACCATTGACGATTACTCAGACACCATTGAAGATTACTCAGACACCATTGACGATTACTCAGACACCATTAACTATTACTCAGACACCATTGACGATTACTCAGACACAATTGACTATTACTATGACAGCATTGACGATTACTCAGACACCATTGACGATTCCTCAGACACCACTGACTATTACTCAGACACTGTTGACGATTCCTCAGACACCATTGACTATTACTCAGAGACAATTGACTATTACTATGACAGCATTGACGATTACTCAGACACCATTGACTATTACTCCGACACCGTTGATGATTACTCAGACACCGTTGACGGTTACTCAGACATCATTGACTATTACTCAGCCACCGTTGACTATTTTGCAGACACCATTGACGATTACACAGACACCATTGACTATTACTTAGACACCATTGACTATTACTCAGACACCATTGACTATTACTCAGACACCATTGACTATTACTCAGACACCATTGACGATTCCTCAGACACTATTGACTATTGCTATGACACCATTGACTATTACTCAGACACCATTGACGATTACTCAAACACCATTGACGATTCCTCAGACACCACTGACTATTACTCAGACACTGTTGACGATTACTCAGACACCATTGACTATTACTCAGACACCATTGACGATTACTCAGACACCATTGACTATTACTATGACAGCATTGCCGATTACTCAGACACCATTGACTATTACTATGACAGCATTGACGATTACTCAGACACCATTGACTATTACTCAGACACCTTTGATTACTCAGACACCGTTGACGGTTACTTAGACACCATTGACGATTACACAGACACCACTGACTATTACTCAGACACCATTGACTATTACTCAGACACCACTGACTATTACTCAGACACCATTGTTGATTACTCAGACACCATTGACGATTACTCAGACACCGGTGACGATTACTCAGATACCAATGACGATTACTCAGACACCATTGACTATTACACAGACACCGTTGACGGTTACTCAGACACTATTGACGATTACTCAGACACCATTGACTATAACTTAGACACCATTGACGATTACTCAGACACCATTGACTATTACTATGACAGCATTGACGATTACTCAGACACCATTGACGATTACTCAGACACCATTGACTATATCTTAGACACCATTGACGATCACTCAGACACCATTGACTATTACTATGACAGCATTGACGATTACTCAGACACCATTGACTATTACTCCTACACCATTGATGATTACTCAGACACCGTTGACGGTTACTCAGACATCATTGACTATTACTCAGACACCGTTGACTATTTTGCAGACACCATTGACGATTACACAGACACCATTGACTATTACTTAGACACCATTGACTATTACTCAGACACCATTGACTATTACTCAGACACCATTGACTATTACTCAGACACCTTGACGATTCCTCAGACACTATTGACTATTGCTATGACACCATTGATTATTACTCAGACACCATTGACGATTACTCAGACACCATTGACGATTCCTCAGACACCACTGACTATTACTCAGACACTGTTGACGATTCCTCAGACACCATTGACTATTACTCAGACACCATTGACTATTACTCAGACACCATTGACGATTCCTCAGACACCATTGACTATTACTCAGACACTGTTGACTATTACTCAGACACCATTGACGATTACTCAGACACCACTGACTATTACTCAGACACCATTGACTATTACTCAGACACCGTTGACGGTTACTCAGACACCATTGAGGGTTACTCAGACACCATTGACGATTACTCAGACACCATTGACTATTACTCAGACACAATTGACGATTACTCATACACCATTGACTATTACTATGACAGCATTGACGATTACTCAGACACCATTGACTATTACTCAGACACCGTTGATGATTACTCAGACACCATTGACTATTACTCAGACACCATTGACTATTACTCAGACACCATTGATGATTACACAGACACCATTGACTATTACTCAGACACCGTTGAGTATTACTCAGACACCATTGACGATTACTCAGACACCATTGACGATTACTCAGACACCGGTGACGATTACTCAGATACCATTGACGATTACTCAGACACCATTGATTATTACTCAAACACCGTTGACGGTTACTCAGACACCATTGAGGGTTACTCAGACACCATTGACGATTACTCAGACACCATTGCCGATTACTCATACACCATTAACTATTACTCAGACACCATTGACGATTACTCAGACACCATTGACTATTACTATGACAGCATTGACGATTACTCAGACACCATTGACTCTTACCCAGATACCATTGACGATTACTCAGACACCATTGACTATTACTATGACAGCATTGACGATTACTCAGACACCATTGACTCTTACCCAGCTACCATTGACGATTACTCAGACACCATTGACGATTACTCAGACACCATTGACGATTACTCAGACACCATTAACTATTACTCAGACACCATTGACGATTACACAGACACCATTGACTATTACTTAGACACCATTGACTATTACTCAGACACCATTGACTATTACTCAGACACCATTGACTATTACTCAGACACCTTGACGATTCCTCAGACACTATTGACTATTGCTATGACACCATTGATTATTACTCAGACACCATTGACGATTACTCAGACACCATTGACGATTCCTCAGACACCACTGACTATTACTCAGACACTGTTGACGATTCCTCAGACACCATTGACTATTACTCAGACACCATTGACTATTACTCAGACACCATTGACGATTCCTCAGACACCATTGACTATTACTCAGACACTGTTGACTATTACTCAGACACCATTGACGATTACTCAGACACCACTGACTATTACTCAGACACCATTGACTATTACTCAGACACCGTTGACGGTTACTCAGACACCATTGAGGGTTACTCAGACACCATTGACGATTACTCAGACACCATTGACTATTACTCAGACACAATTGACGATTACTCATACACCATTGACTATTACTATGACAGCATTGACGATTACTCAGACACCATTGACTATTACTCAGACACCGTTGATGATTACTCAGACACCATTGACTATTACTCAGACACCATTGACTATTACTCAGACACCATTGATGATTACACAGACACCATTGACTATTACTCAGACACCGTTGAGTATTACTCAGACACCATTGACGATTACTCAGACACCATTGACGATTACTCAGACACCGGTGACGATTACTCAGATACCATTGACGATTACTCAGACACCATTGATTATTACTCAAACACCGTTGACGGTTACTCAGACACCATTGAGGGTTACTCAGACACCATTGACGATTACTCAGACACCATTGCCGATTACTCATACACCATTAACTATTACTCAGACACCATTGACGATTACTCAGACACCATTGACTATTACTATGACAGCATTGACGATTACTCAGACACCATTGACTCTTACTCAGATACCATTGACGATTACTCAGACACCATTGACTATTACTATGACAGCATTGACGATTACTCAGACACCATTGACTCTTACCCAGCTACCATTGACGATTACTCAGACACCATTGACGATTACTCAGACACCATTGACGATTACTCAGACACCATTGACGATTACTCAGACACCATTAACTATTACTCAGACACCATTGACGATTACTCAGACACAATTGACTATTACTATGACAGCATTGACGATTACTCAGACACCATTGACGATTCCTCAGACACCACTGACTATTACTCAGACACTGTTGACGATTCCTCAGACACCATTGACTATTACTCAGACACCATTGACTATTACTCAGACACCATTGACGATTCCTCAGACACCACTGACTATTACTCAGACACTGTTGACTATTACTCAGACACCATTGACGATTACTCAGACACCATTGACTATTACTCAGACACCGTTGACGGTTACTCAGACACCATTGAGGGTTACTCAGACACCATTGACGATTACTTAGACACCATTGACGATTACTCAGACACCATTGACTATTACTCAGACACAATTGACGATTACTCAGACAACATTGACTATTACTATGACAGCATTGACGATTAGTCAGACACCATTGACTATTACTCAGACACCATTGACTATTACTCAGACACCATTGACGATTACACAGACACCATTGACTATTACTCAGACACCGTTGAGTATTACTCAGACACCATTGACGATTACTCAGACACCGGTGACGATTACTCAGATACCATTGACGATTACTCAGACACCGTTGACGGTTACTCAGACACCATTGAGGGTTACTCAGACACCATTGACGATTACTCAGACACCATTAACTATTACTCAGACACCATTGACGATTACTCAGACACCATTGACTATTACTATGACAGCATTGACGATTACTCAGACACCATTGACTCTTACCCAGATACCATTGACGGTTACTCAGACACCATTGATGGTTACTCAGACACCATTGACGATTACTCAGACACCATTGAAGATTACTCAGACACCATTAACTATTACTCAGACACCATTGACGATTACTCAGACACCATTGACTATTACTATGACAGCATTGACGATTACTCAGACACCATTGACTCTTACCCAGCTACCATTGACGATTACTCAGACTCCATTGACGATTACTCAGACACCATAGACAATTACTCAGACACCATTGACTATTACTATGACAGCATTGACGATTACTCAGACACCATTGACTCTTACCCAGATACCATTGACGATTACTCAGACACCATTGACGATTACTCAGACACCATTGACGATTACTCAGACACCATTGACTATAACTTAGACACCATTGACGATTACTCAGACACCATTGACTATTACTATGACAGCATTGACGATTACTCAGACACCATTGACTTATACTCAGACACCGTTGATAATTACTCAGACACCATTGACTATTACTCAGACACCATTGACTATTACTCAGACACCATTGACGATTACACAGACACCATTGACTATTACTCAGACACCGTTGAGTATTACTCAGACACCATTGACGATTACTCAGACACCATTGACGATTACTCAGACACCGGTGACGATTACTCAGATACCATTGACGATTACTCAGACACCATTGACTATTACTCAGACACCGTTGATGGTTACTCAGACACCATTGAGGGTTACTCAGACACCATTGACGATTACTCAGACACCATTGACTATTACTCAGACACCGTTGACGGTTACTCAGACACAATTGACGATTACTCAGACAACATTGACTATTACTATGACAGCATTGACGATTACTCAGACACCATTGACTATTACTCAGACACCGTTGATGATTACTCAGACACCGTTGACGGTTACTCAGACACCATTGACTATTACTCAGACACCATTGACTATTACACAGACACCATTGACTATTACTCAGACATCATTGACGATTACACAGACACCATTGACTATTACTCAGACACCGTTGAGTATTACTCAGACACCATTGACGATTACTCAGACACCGGTGACGATTACTCAGATACCATTGACGATTACTCAGACACCATTGACTATTACTCAGACACCGTTGACGGATACTCAGACACCATTGAGGGTTACTCAGACACCATTGACGATTACTCAGACACCATTGACGATTACTCAGACACCATTAACTATTACTCAGACACCATTGACGATTACTCAGACACCATTGACTATTACTATGACAGCATTGACGATTACTCAGACACCATTGACTCTTACCCAGATACCATTGACGGTTACTCAGACACCATTGCGGGTTACTCAGACACCATTGACGATTACTCAGACACCATTGACGATTACTCAGACACCATTAACTATTACCCAGATACCATTGACGATTACTCAGACTCCATTGACGATTACTCAGACACCATTGACAATTACTCAGACACCATTGAGGATTATTCAGACACCATTAACTATTACTCAGACACCATTGACTATTACTCTGACAGCATTGGCGATTACTCAGACACCATTGACTCTTACCCAGATAACATTGACGATTACTCAGACACCATTGACGATTACTCAGACACCATTGACGATTACTCAGACACCATTGACTATAACTTAGACACCATTGACGATTACTCAGACACCATTGACTATTACTATGACAGCATTGACGATTACTCAGACACCATTGACTATTACTCAGACACCGTTGATGATTACTCAGACACCATTGACTATTACTCAGACACCATTGACTATTACTCAGACACCATTGACGATTACACAGACACCATTGACTATTACTCAGACACCGTTGAGTATTACTCAGACACCATTGACGATTACTCAGACACCATTGACGATTACTCAGACACCGGTGACGATTACTCAGATACCATTGACGATTACTCAGACACCATTGACTATTACTCAGACACCGTTGACGGTTACTCAGACACCATTGAGAGTTACTCAGACACCATTGACGATTACTCAGACACCATTGCCGATTACTCATACACCATTAACTATTACTCAGACACCATTGACGATTCCTCAGACACCACTGACTATTACTCAGACACTGTTGACGATTCCTCAGACACCATTGACTATTACTCAGACACCATTGACTATTACTCAGACACCATTGACGATTCCTCAGACACCACTGACTATTACTCAGACACTGTTGACTATTACTCAGACACCATTGACGATTACTCAGACACCATTGACTATTACTCAGACACCGTTGACGGTTACTCAGACACCATTGAGGGTTACTCAGACACCATTGACGATTACTTAGACACCATTGACGATTACTCAGACACCATTGACTATTACTCAGACACAATTGACGATTACTCAGACAACATTGACTATTACTATGACAGCATTGACGATTAGTCAGACACCATTGACTATTACTCAGACACCATTGACTATTACTCAGACACCATTGACGATTACACAGACACCATTGACTATTACTCAGACACCGTTGAGTATTACTCAGACACCATTGACGATTACTCAGACACCGGTGACGATTACTCAGATACCATTGACGATTACTCAGACACCATTGACTATTACTCAGACACCGTTGACGGTTACTCAGACACCATTGAGGGTTACTCAGACACCATTGACGATTACTCAGACACCATTAACTATTACTCAGACACCATTGACGATTACTCAGACACCATTGACTATTACTATGACAGCATTGACGATTACTCAGACACCATTGACTCTTACCCAGATACCATTGACGGTTACTCAGACACCATTGATGGTTACTCAGACACCATTGACGATTACTCAGACACCATTGAAGATTACTCAGACACCATTAACTATTACTCAGACACCATTGACGATTACTCAGACACCATTGACTATTACTATGACAGCATTGACGATTACTCAGACACCATTGACTCTTACCCAGCTACCATTGACGATTACTCAGACTCCATTGACGATTACTCAGACACCATAGACAATTACTCAGACACCATTGACTATTACTATGACAGCATTGACGATTACTCAGACACCATTGACTCTTACCCAGATACCATTGACGATTACTCAGACACCATTGACGATTACTCAGACACCATTGACGATTACTCAGACACCATTGACTATAACTTAGACACCATTGACGATTACTCAGACACCATTGACTATTACTATGACAGCATTGACGATTACTCAGACACCATTGACTTATACTCAGACACCGTTGATAATTACTCAGACACCATTGACTATTACTCAGACACCATTGACTATTACTCAGACACCATTGACGATTACACAGACACCATTGACTATTACTCAGACACCGTTGAGTATTACTCAGACACCATTGACGATTACTCAGACACCATTGACGATTACTCAGACACCGGTGACGATTACTCAGATACCATTGACGATTACTCAGACACCATTGACTATTACTCAGACACCGTTGATGGTTACTCAGACACCATTGAGGGTTACTCAGACACCATTGACGATTACTCAGACACCATTGACTATTACTCAGACACCGTTGACGGTTACTCAGACACCATTGAGGGTTACTCAGACACCATTGACGATTACGTAGACACCATTGACGATTACTCAGACACCATTGACTATTACTCAGACACAATTGACGATTACTCAGACAACATTGACTATTACTATGACAGCATTGACGATTACTCAGACACCATTGACTATTACTCAGACACCGTTGATGATTACTCAGACACCGTTGACGGTTACTCAGACACCATTGACTATTACTCAGACACCATTGACTATTACACAGACACCATTGACTATTACTCAGACACCATTGACGATTACACAGACACCATTGACTATTACTCAGACACCGTTGAGTATTACTCAGACACCATTGACGATTACTCAGACACCGGTGACGATTACTCAGATACCATTGACGATTACTCAGACACCATTGACTATTACTCAGACACCGTTGACGGATACTCAGACACCATTGAGGGTTACTCAGACACCATTGACGATTACTCAGACACCATTGACGATTACTCAGACACCATTAACTATTACTCAGACACCATTGACGATTACTCAGACACCATTGACTATTACTATGAC
Source organism: Chaetoderma sp. LZ-2023a (assembly GCA_034401795.1). Lineage (NCBI taxonomy): Eukaryota > Metazoa > Mollusca > Caudofoveata > Chaetodermatida > Chaetodermatidae > Chaetoderma > Chaetoderma sp. LZ-2023a. The sequence continues at coordinate 188,375,425 of CM067359.1, forward strand.
AGCATTGACGATTACTCAGACACCATTGACTCTTACCCAGATACCATTGACGGTTACTCAGACACCATTGCGGGTTACTCAGACACCATTGACGATTACTCAGACACCATTGACGATTACTCAGACACCATTAACTATTACCCAGATACCATTGACGATTACTCAGACTCCATTGACGATTACTCAGACACCATTGACAATTACTCAGACACCATTGAGGATTATTCAGACACCATTAACTATTACTCAGACACCATTGACTATTACTCTGACAGCATTGGCGATTACTCAGACACCATTGACTCTTACCCAGATAACATTGACGATTACTCAGACACCATTGACGATTACTCAGACACCATTGACGATTACTCAGACACCATTGACTATAACTTAGACACCATTGACGATTACTCAGACACCATTGACTATTACTATGACAGCATTGACGATTACTCAGACACCATTGACTATTACTCAGACACCGTTGATGATTACTCAGACACCATTGACTATTACTCAGACACCATTGACTATTACTCAGACACCATTGACGATTACACAGACACCATTGACTATTACTCAGACACCGTTGAGTATTACTCAGACACCATTGACGATTACTCAGACACCATTGACGATTACTCAGACACCGGTGACGATTACTCAGATACCATTGACGATTACTCAGACACCATTGACTATTACTCAGACACCGTTGACGGTTACTCAGACACCATTGAGAGTTACTCAGACACCATTGACGATTACTCAGACACCATTGCCGATTACTCATACACCATTAACTATTACTCAGACACCATTGACGATTCCTCAGACACCACTGACTATTACTCAGACACTGTTGACGATTCCTCAGACACCATTGACTATTACTCAGACACCATTGACTATTACTCAGACACCATTGACGATTCCTCAGACACCACTGACTATTACTCAGACACTGTTGACTATTACTCAGACACCATTGACGATTACTCAGACACCATTGACTATTACTCAGACACCGTTGACGGTTACTCAGACACCATTGAGGGTTACTCAGACACCATTGACGATTACTTAGACACCATTGACGATTACTCAGACACCATTGACTATTACTCAGACACAATTGACGATTACTCAGACAACATTGACTATTACTATGACAGCATTGACGATTAGTCAGACACCATTGACTATTACTCAGACACCATTGACTATTACTCAGACACCATTGACGATTACACAGACACCATTGACTATTACTCAGACACCGTTGAGTATTACTCAGACACCATTGACGATTACTCAGACACCGGTGACGATTACTCAGATACCATTGACGATTACTCAGACACCATTGACTATTACTCAGACACCGTTGACGGTTACTCAGACACCATTGAGGGTTACTCAGACACCATTGACGATTACTCAGACACCATTAACTATTACTCAGACACCATTGACGATTACTCAGACACCATTGACTATTACTATGACAGCATTGACGATTACTCAGACACCATTGACTCTTACCCAGATACCATTGACGGTTACTCAGACACCATTGATGGTTACTCAGACACCATTGACGATTACTCAGACACCATTGAAGATTACTCAGACACCATTAACTATTACTCAGACACCATTGACGATTACTCAGACACCATTGACTATTACTATGACAGCATTGACGATTACTCAGACACCATTGACTCTTACCCAGCTACCATTGACGATTACTCAGACTCCATTGACGATTACTCAGACACCATAGACAATTACTCAGACACCATTGACTATTACTATGACAGCATTGACGATTACTCAGACACCATTGACTCTTACCCAGATACCATTGACGATTACTCAGACACCATTGACGATTACTCAGACACCATTGACGATTACTCAGACACCATTGACTATAACTTAGACACCATTGACGATTACTCAGACACCATTGACTATTACTATGACAGCATTGACGATTACTCAGACACCATTGACTTATACTCAGACACCGTTGATAATTACTCAGACACCATTGACTATTACTCAGACACCATTGACTATTACTCAGACACCATTGACGATTACACAGACACCATTGACTATTACTCAGACACCGTTGAGTATTACTCAGACACCATTGACGATTACTCAGACACCATTGACGATTACTCAGACACCGGTGACGATTACTCAGATACCATTGACGATTACTCAGACACCATTGACTATTACTCAGACACCGTTGATGGTTACTCAGACACCATTGAGGGTTACTCAGACACCATTGACGATTACTCAGACACCATTGACTATTACTCAGACACCGTTGACGGTTACTCAGACACCATTGAGGGTTACTCAGACACCATTGACGATTACGTAGACACCATTGACGATTACTCAGACACCATTGACTATTACTCAGACACAATTGACGATTACTCAGACAACATTGACTATTACTATGACAGCATTGACGATTACTCAGACACCATTGACTATTACTCAGACACCGTTGATGATTACTCAGACACCGTTGACGGTTACTCAGACACCATTGACTATTACTCAGACACCATTGACTATTACACAGACACCATTGACTATTACTCAGACACCATTGACGATTACACAGACACCATTGACTATTACTCAGACACCGTTGAGTATTACTCAGACACCATTGACGATTACTCAGACACCGGTGACGATTACTCAGATACCATTGACGATTACTCAGACACCATTGACTATTACTCAGACACCGTTGACGGATACTCAGACACCATTGAGGGTTACTCAGACACCATTGACGATTACTCAGACACCATTGACGATTACTCAGACACCATTAACTATTAGTCAGACACCATTGACGATTACTCAGACACCATTGACTATTACTATGACAGCATTGACGATTACTCAGACACCATTGACTCTTACCCAGATACCATTGACGGTTACTCAGACACCATTGCGGGTTACTCAGACACCATTGACGATTACTCAGACACCATTGACGATTACTCAGACACCATTAACTATTACCCAGATACCATTGACGATTACTCAGACTCCATTGACGATTACTCAGACACCATTGACAATTACTCAGACACCATTGAGGATTATTCAGACACCATTAACTATTACTCAGACACCATTGACTATTACTCTGACAGCATTGGCGATTACTCAGACACCATTGACTCTTACCCAGATAACATTGACGATTACTCAGACACCATTGACGATTACTCAGACACCATTGACGATTACTCAGACACCATTGACTATAACTTAGACACCATTGACGATTACTCAGACACCATTGACTATTACTATGACAGCATTGACGATTACTCAGACACCATTGACTATTACTCAGACACCGTTGATGATTACTCAGACACCATTGACTATTACTCAGACACCATTGACTATTACTCAGACACCATTGACGATTACACAGACACCATTGACTATTACTCAGACACCGTTGAGTATTACTCAGACACCATTGACGATTACTCAGACACCATTGACGATTACTCAGACACCGGTGACGATTACTCAGATACCATTGACGATTACTCAGACACCATTGACTATTACTCAGACACCGTTGACGGTTACTCAGACACCATTGAGAGTTACTCAGACACCATTGACGATTACTCAGACACCATTGCCGATTACTCATACACCATTAACTATTACTCAGACACCATTGACGATTACTCAGACACCATTGACTATTACTATGACAGCATTGACGATTACTCAGACACCATTGACTCTTACCCAGATACCATTGACGGTTACTCAGACACCATTGCGGGTTACTCAGACACCATTGACGATTACTCAGACACCATTGACGATTACTCAGACACCATTAACTATTACCCAGATACCATTGACGATTACTCAGACTCCATTGACGATTACTCAGACACCATTGACAATTACTCAGACACCATTGAGGATTATTCAGACACCATTAACTATTACTCAGACACCATTGACTATTACTCTGACAGCATTGGCGATTACTCAGACACCATTGACTCTTACCCAGATAACATTGACGATTACTCAGACACCATTGACGATTACTCAGACACCATTGACGATTACTCAGACACCATTGACTATAACTTAGACACCATTGACGATTACTCAGACACCATTGACTATTACTATGACAGCATTGACGATTACTCAGACACCATTGACTATTACTCAGACACCGTTGATGATTACTCAGACACCATTGACTATTACTCAGACACCATTGACTATTACTCAGACACCATTGACGATTACACAGACACCATTGACTATTACTCAGACACCGTTGAGTATTACTCAGACACCATTGACGATTACTCAGACACCATTGACGATTACTCAGACACCGGTGACGATTACTCAGATACCATTGACGATTACTCAGACACCATTGACTATTACTCAGACACCGTTGACGGTTACTCAGACACCATTGAGAGTTACTCAGACACCATTGACGATTACTCAGACACCATTGCCGATTACTCATACACCATTAACTATTACTCAGACACCATTGACGATTACTCAGACACCATTGACTATTACTATGACAGCATTGACGATTACTCAGTCACCATTGACTCTTACTCAGATACCATTGACGATTACTCAGACACCATTGACTATTACTATGACAGCATTGACGATTACTCAGACACCATTGACTCTTACCCAGCTACCATTGACGATTACTCAGACACCATTGACGATTACTCAGACACCATTGACGATTACTCAGACACCATTGACGATTACTCAGACACCATTAACTATTACTCAGACACCATTGACGATTACTCAGACACAATTGACTATTACTATGACAGCATTGACGATTACTCAGACACCATTGACGATTCCTCAGACACCACTGACTATTACTCAGACACTGTTGACGATTCCTCAGACACCATTGACTATTACTCAGACACCATTGACTATTACTCAGACACCATTGACGATTCCTCAGACACCACTGACTATTACTCAGACACTGTTGACTATTACTCAGACACCATTGACTATTACTCAGACACCGTTGACGGTTACTCAGACACCATTGAGGGTTACTCAGACACCATTGACGATTACGTAGACACCATTGACGATTACTCAGACACCATTGACTATTACTCAGACACAATTGACGATTACTCAGACAACATTGACTATTACTATGACAGCATTGACGATTACTCAGACACCATTGACTATTACTCAGACACCGTTGATGATTACTCAGACACCATTGACGGTTACTCAGACACCATTGACTATTACTCAGACACCATTGACGATTACACAGACACCATTGACTATTACTCAGACACCGTTGAGTATTACTCAGACACCATTGACGATTACTCAGACACCGGTGACGATTACTCAGATACCATTGACGATTACTCAGACACCATTGACGATTACTCTGACACCATTGACTATTACTATGACAGCATTGACGATTACTCAGACACCATTGACGATTACTCAGACACCGGTGACGATTACTCAGATACCATTGACGATTACTCAGACACCATTAACTATTACTCAGACACCATTGACGATTACTCAGACACCATTGACTATTACTATGACAGCATTGACGATTACTCAGACACCATTGACTCTTACCCAGATACCATTGACGGTTACTCAGACACCATTGCGGGTTACTCAGACACCATTGACGATTACTCAGACACCATTGACGATTACTCAGACACCGTTGACGGTTACTCAGACACCATTGAGGGTTACTCAGACACCATTGACGATTACGTAGACACCATTGACGATTACTCAGACACCATTGACTATTACTCAGACACAATTGACGATTACTCAGACAACATTGACTATTACTATGACAGCATTGACGATTACTCAGACACCATTGACTATTACTCAGACACCGTTGATGATTACTCAGACACCGTTGACGGTTACTCAGACACCATTGACTATTACTCAGACACCATTGACTATTACTCAGACACCATTGACTATTACTCAGACACCATTGACGATTACACAGACACCATTGACTATTACTCAGACACCGTTGAGTATTACTCAGACACCATTGACGATTACTCAGACACCGGTGACGATTACTCAGATACCATTGACGATTACTCAGACACCATTGACTATTACTCAGACACCGTTGACGGATACTCAGACACCATTGAGGGTTACTCAGACACCATTGACGATTACTCAGACACCATTGACGATTACTCAGACACCATTAACTATTACTCAGACACCATTGACGATTACTCAGACACCATTGACTATTACTATGACAGCATTGACGATTACTCAGACACCATTGACTCTTACCCAGATACCATTGACGGTTACTCAGACACCATTGCGGGTTACTCAGACACCATTGACGATTACTCAGACACCATTGACGATTACTCAGACACCATTAACTATTACCCAGATACCATTGACGATTACTCAGACTCCATTGACGATTACTCAGACACCATTGACAATTACTCAGACACCATTGAGGATTATTCAGACACCATTAACTATTACTCAGACACCATTGACTATTACTCTGACAGCATTGGCGATTACTCAGACACCATTGACTCTTACCCAGATAACATTGACGATTACTCAGACACCATTGACGATTACTCAGACACCATTGACGATTACTCAGACACCATTGACGATTACTCAGACACCATTGACTATAACTTAGACACCATTGACGATTACTCAGACACCATTGACTATTACTATGACAGCATTGACGATTACTCAGACACCATTGACTATTACTCAGACACCGTTGATGATTACTCAGACACCATTGACTATTACTCAGACACCATTGACTATTACTCAGACACCATTGACGATTACACAGACACCATTGACTATTACTCAGACACCGTTGAGTATTACTCAGACACCATTGACGATTACTCAGACACCATTACCGATTACTCAGACACCGGTGACGATTACTCAGATACCATTGACGATTACTCAGACACCATTGACTATTACTCAGACACCGTTGACGGTTACTCAGACACCATTGAGAGTTACTCAGACACCATTGACGATTACTCAGACACCATTGCCGATTACTCATACACCATTAACTATTACTCAGACACCATTGACGATTACTCAGACACCATTGACTATTACTATGACAACATTGACGATTACTCAGACACCATTGACTCTTACCCAGATACCATTGACGATTACTCAGACACCATTGACTATTACTATGACAGCATTGACGATTACTCAGACACCATTGACTCTTACCCAGCTACCATTGACGATTACTCAGACACCATTGACGATTACTCAGACACCATTGACGATTACTCAGACACCATTGACGATTACTCAGACACCATTAACTATTACTCAGACACCATTGACGATTACACAGACACCATTGACTATTACTTAGACACCATTGACTATTACTCAGACACCATTGACTATTACTCAGACACCATTGACTATTACTCAGACACCTTGACGATTCCTCAGACACTATTGACTATTGCTATGACACCATTGATTATTACTCAGACACCATTGACGATTACTCAGACACCATTGACGATTCCTCAGACACCACTGACTATTACTCAGACACTGTTGACGATTCCTCAGACACCATTGACTATTACTCAGACACCATTGACTATTACTCAGACACCATTGACGATTACTCAGACACCACTGACTATTACTCAGACACCATTGACTATTACTCAGACACCGTTGACGGTTACTCAGACACCATTGAGGGTTACTCAGACACCATTGACGATTACTCAGACACCATTGACTATTACTCAGACACAATTGACGATTACTCATACACCATTGACTATTACTATGACAGCATTGACGATTACTCAGACACCATTGACTATTACTCAGACACCGTTGATGATTACTCAGACACCATTGACTATTACTCAGACACCATTGACTATTACTCAGACACCATTGATGATTACACAGACACCATTGACTATTACTCAGACACCGTTGAGTATTACTCAGACACCATTGACGATTACTCAGACACCATTGACGATTACTCAGACACCGGTGACGATTACTCAGATACCATTGACGATTACTCAGACACCATTGATTATTACTCAAACACCGTTGACGGTTACTCAGACACCATTGAGGGTTACTCAGACACCATTGACGATTACTCAGACACCATTGCCGATTACTCATACACCATTAACTATTACTCAGACACCATTGACGATTACTCAGACACCATTGACTATTACTATGACAGCATTGACGATTACTCAGACACCATTGACTCTTACCCAGATACCATTGACGATTACTCAGACACCATTGACTATTACTATGACAGCATTGACGATTACTCAGACACCATTGACTCTTACCCAGCTACCATTGACGATTACTCAGACACCATTGACGATTACTCAGATACCATTGACGATTACTCAGACACCATTGACGATTACTCAGACACCATTAACTATTACTCAGACACCATTGACGATTACTCAGACACAATTGACTATTACTATGACAGCATTGACGATTACTCAGACACCATTGACGATTCCTCAGACACCACTGACTATTACTCAGACACTGTTGACGATTCCTCAGACACCATTGACTATTACTCAGACACCATTGACTATTACTCAGACACCATTGACGATTCCTCAGACACCACTGACTATTACTCAGACACTGTTGACTATTACTCAGACACCATTGACGATTACTCAGACACCATTGACTATTACTCAGACACCGTTGACGGTTACTCAGACACCATTGAGGGTTACTCAGACACCATTGACGATTACTTAGACACCATTGACGATTACTCAGACACCATTGACTATTACTCAGACACAATTGACGATTACTCAGACAACATTGACTATTACTATGACAGCATTGACGATTAGTCAGACACCATTGACTATTACTCAGACACCATTGACTATTACTCAGACACCATTGACGATTACACAGACACCATTGACTATTACTCAGACACCGTTGAGTATTACTCAGACACCATTGACGATTACTCAGACACCGGTGACGATTACTCAGATACCATTGACGATTACTCAGACACCATTGACTATTACTCAGACACCGTTGACGGTTACTCAGACACCATTGAGGGTTACTCAGACACCATTGACGATTACTCAGACACCATTAACTATTACTCAGACACCATTGACGATTACTCAGACACCATTGACTATTACTATGACAGCATTGACGATTACTCAGACACCATTGACGATTACTCAGATACCATTGACGGTTACTCAGACACCATTGATGGTTACTCAGACACCATTGACGATTACTCAGACACCATTGACGATTACTCAGACACCATTAACTATTACTCAGACACCATTGACGATTACTCAGACACCATTGACTATTACTATGACAGCATTGACGATTACTCAGACACCATTGACTCTTACCCAGCTACCATTGACGATTACTCAGACTCCATTGACGATTACTCAGACACCATTGACAATTACTCAGACACCATTGACGATTATTCAGACACCATTAACTATTACTCAGACACCATTGACTATTACTATGACAGCATTGACGATTACTCAGACACCATTGACTCTTACCCAGATACCATTGACGATTACTCAGACACCATTGACGATTACTCAGACACCATTGACGATTACTCAGACACCATTGACTATAACTTAGACACCATTGACGATTACTCAGACACCATTGACTATTACTATGACAGCATTGACGATTACTCAGACACCATTGACTTATACTCAGACACCGTTGATAATTACTCAGACACCATTGACTATTACTCAGACACCATTGACTATTACTCAGACACCATTGACGATTACACAGACACCATTGACTATTACTCAGACACCGTTGAGTATTACTCAGACACCATTGACGATTACTCAGACACCATTGACGATTACTCAGACACCGGTGACGATTACTCAGATACCATTGACGATTACTCAGACACCATTGACTATTACTCAGACACCGTTGATGGTTACTCAGACACCATTGAGGGTTACTCAGACACCATTGACGATTACTCAGACACCATTGACTATTACTCAGACACCGTTGACGGTTACTCAGACACCATTGAGGGTTACTCAGACACCATTGACGATTACGTAGACACCATTGACGATTACTCAGACACCATTGACTATTACTCAGACACAATTGACGATTACTCAGACAACATTGACTATTACTATGACAGCATTGACGATTACTCAGACACCATTGACTATTACTCAGACACCGTTGATGATTACTCAGACACCGTTGACGGTTACTCAGACACCATTGACTATTACTCAGACACCATTGACTATTACTCAGACACCATTGACTATTACTCAGACACCATTGACGATTACACAGACACCATTGACTATTACTCAGACACCGTTGAGTATTACTCAGACACCATTGACGATTACTCAGACACCGGTGACGATTACTCAGATACCATTGACGATTACTCAGACACCATTGACTATTACTCAGACACCGTTGACGGATACTCAGACACCATTGAGGGTTACTCAGACACCATTGACGATTACTCAGACACCATTGACGATTACTCAGACACCATTAACTATTACTCAGACACCATTGACGATTACTCAGACACCATTGACTATTACTATGACAGCATTGACGATTACTCAGACACCATTGACTCTTACCCAGATACCATTGACGGTTACTCAGACACCATTGCGGGTTACTCAGACACCATTGACGATTACTCAGACACCATTGACAATTACTCAGACACCATTAACTATTACCCAGATACCATTGACGATTACTCAGACTCCATTGACGATTACTCAGACACCATTGACAATTACTCAGACACCATTGAGGATTATTCAGACACCATTAACTATTACTCAGACACCATTGACTATTACTCTGACAGCATTGGCGATTACTCAGACACCATTGACTCTTACCCAGATAACATTGACGATTACTCAGACACCATTGACGATTACTCAGACACCATTGGCGATTACTCAGACACCATTGACTATAACTTAGACACCATTGACGATTACTCAGACACCATTGACTATTACTATGACAGCATTGACGATTACTCAGACACCATTGACTATTACTCAGACACCGTTGATGATTACTCAGACACCATTGACTATTACTCAGACACCATTGACTATTACTCAGACACCATTGACGATTACACAGACACCATTGACTATTACTCAGACACCGTTGAGTATTACTCAGACACCATTGACGATTACTCAGACACCATTGACGATTACTCAGACACCGGTGACGATTACTCAGATACCATTGACGATTACTCAGACACCATTGACTATTACTCAGACACCGTTGACGGATACTCAGACACCATTGAGGGTTACTCAGACACCATTGACGATTACTCAGACACCATTGACGATTACTCAGACACCATTAACTATTACTCAGACACCATTGACGATTACTCAGACACCATTGACTATTACTATGACAGCATTGACGATTACTCAGACACCATTGACTCTTACCCAGATACCATTGACGGTTACTCAGACACCATTGCGGGTTACTCAGACACCATTGACGATTACTCAGACACCATTGACGATTACTCAGACACCATTAACTATTACCCAGATACCATTGACGATTACTCAGACTCCATTGACGATTACTCAGACACCATTGACAATTACTCAGACACCATTGAGGATTATTCAGACACCATTAACTATTACTCAGACACCATTGACTATTACTCTGACAGCATTGGCGATTACTCAGACACCATTGACTCTTACCCAGATAACATTGACGATTACTCAGACACCATTGACGATTACTCAGACACCATTGACGATTACTCAGACACCATTGACTATAACTTAGACACCATTGACGATTACTCAGACACCATTGACTATTACTATGACAGCATTGACGATTACTCAGACACCATTGACTATTACTCAGACACCGTTGATGATTACTCAGACACCATTGACTATTACTCAGACACCATTGACTATTACTCAGACACCATTGACGATTACACAGACACCATTGACTATTACTCAGACACCGTTGAGTATTACTCAGACACCATTGACGATTACTCAGACACCATTGACGATTACTCAGACACCGGTGACGATTACTCAGATACCATTGACGATTACTCAGACACCATTGACTATTACTCAGACACCGTTGACGGTTACTCAGACACCATTGAGAGTTACTCAGACACCATTGACGATTACTCAGACACCATTGCCGATTACTCATACACCATTAACTATTACTCAGATACCATTGACGATTACTCAGACACCATTGACTATTACTATGACAGCATTGACGATTACTCAGACACCATTGACTCTTACCCAGCTACCATTGACGATTACTCAGACACCATTGACGATTACTCAGACACCATTGACGATTACTCAGACACCATTGACGATTACTCAGACACCATTAACTATTACTCAGACACCATTGACGATTACTCAGACACAATTGACTATTACTATGACAGCATTGACGATTACTCAGACACCATTGACGATTCCTCAGACACCACTGACTATTACTCAGACACTGTTGACGATTCCTCAGACACCATTGACTATTACTCAGACACCATTGACTATTACTCAGACACCATTGACGATTCCTCAGACACCACTGACTATTACTCAGACACTGTTGACTATTACTCAGACACCATTGACTATTACTCAGACACCGTTGACGGTTACTCAGACACCATTGAGGGTTACTCAGACACCATTGACGATTACGTAGACACCATTGACGATTACTCAGACACCATTGACTATTACTCAGACACAATTGACGATTACTCAGACAACATTGACTATTACTCAGACAGCATTGACGATTACTCAGACACCATTGACTATTACTCAGACACCGTTGATGATTACTCAGACACCATTGACGGTTACTCAGACACCATTGACTATTACTCAGACACCATTGACGATTACACAGACACCATTGACTATTACTCAGACACCGTTGAGTATTACTCAGACACCATTGACGATTACTCAGACACCGGTGACGATTACTCAGATACCATTGACGATTACTCAGACACCATTGACGATTACTCTGACACCATTGACTATTACTATGACAGCATTGACGATTACTCAGACACCATTGACGATTACTCAGACACCGGTGACGATTACTCAGATACCATTGACGATTACTCAGACACCATTAACTATTACTCAGACACCATTGACGATTACTCAGACACCATTGACTATTACTATGACAGCATTGACGATTACTCAGACACCATTGACTCTTACCCAGATACCATTGACGGTTACTCAGACACCATTGCGGGTTACTCAGACACCATTGACGATTACTCAGACACCATTGACGATTACTCAGACACCGTTGACGGTTACTCAGACACCATTGAGGGTTACTCAGACACCATTGACGATTACGTAGACACCATTGACGATTACTCAGACACCATTGACTATTACTCAGACACAATTGACGATTACTCAGACAACATTGACTATTACTATGACAGCATTGACGATTACTCAGACACCATTGACTATTATTCAGACACCGTTGATGATTACTCAGACACCGTTGACGGTTACTCAGACACCATTGACTATTACTCAGACACAATTGACTATTACTCAGACACCATTGACTATTACTCAGACACCATTGACGATTACACAGACACCATTGACTATTACTCAGACACCGTTGAGTATTACTCAGACACCATTGACGATTACTCAGACACCGGTGACGATTACTCAGATACCATTGACGATTACTCAGACACCATGGACTATTACTCAGACACCGTTGACGGATACTCAGACACCATTGAGGGTTACTCAGACACCATTGACGATTACTCAGACACCATTGACGATTACTCAGACACCATTAACTATTACTCAGACACCATTGACGATTACTCAGACACCATTGACTATTACTATGACAGCATTGACGATTACTCAGACACCATTGACTCTTACCCAGATACCATTGACGGTTACTCAGACACCATTGCGGGTTACTCAGACACCATTGACGATTACTCAGACACCATTGACGATTACTCAGACACCATTAACTATTACCCAGATACCATTGACGATTACTCAGACTCCATTGACGATTACTCAGACACCATTGACAATTACTCAGACACCATTGAGGATTATTCAGACACCATTAACTATTACTCAGACACCATTGACTATTACTCTGACAGCATTGGCGATTACTCAGACACCATTGACTCTTACCCAGATAACATTGACGATTACTCAGACACCATTGACGATTACTCAGACACCATTGACGATTACTCAGACACCATTGACTATAACTTAGACACCATTGACGATTACTCAGACACCATTGACTATTACTATGACAGCATTGACGATTACTCAGACACCATTGACTATTACTCAGACACCGTTGATGATTACTCAGACACCATTGACTATTACTCAGACACCATTGACTATTACTCAGACACCATTGACGATTACACAGACACCATTGACTATTACTCAGACACCGTTGAGTATTACTCAGACACCATTGACGATTACTCAGACACCATTGACGATTACTCAGACACCGGTGCCGATTACTCAGATACCATTGACGATTACTCAGACACCATTGACTATTACTCAGACACCGTTGACGGTTACTCAGACACCATTGAGAGTTACTCAGACACCATTGACGATTACTCAGACACCATTGCCGATTACTCATACACCATTAACTATTACTCAGACACCATTGACGATTACTCAGACACCATTGACTATTACTATGACAGCATTGACGATTACTCAGTCACCATTGACTCTTACTCAGATACCATTGACGATTACTCAGACACCATTGACTATTACTATGACAGCATTGACGATTACTCAGACACCATTGACTCTTACCCAGCTACCATTGACGATTACTCAGACACCATTGACGATTACTCAGACACCATTGACGATTACTCAGACACCATTGACGATTACTCAGACACCATTAACTATTACTCAGACACCATTGACGATTACTCAGACACAATTGACTATTACTATGACAGCATTGACGATTACTCAGACACCATTGACGATTCCTCAGACACCACAGACTATTACTCAGACACTGTTGACGATTCCTCAGACACCATTGACTATTACTCAGACACCATTGACTATTACTCAGACACCATTGACGATTCCTCAGACACCACTGACTATTACTCAGACACTGTTGACTATTACTCAGACACCATTGACTATTACCCAGACACCGTTGACGGTTACTCAGACACCATTGAGGGTTACTCAGACACCATTGACGATTACGTAGACACCATTGACGATTACTCAGACACCATTGACTATTACTCAGACACAATTGACGATTACTCAGACAACATTGACTATTACTATGACAGCATTGACGATTACTCAGACACCATTGACTATTACTCAGACACCGTTGATGATTACTCAGACACCGTTGACGGTTACTCAGACACCATTGACTATTACTCAGACACCATTGACGATTACACAGACACCATTGACTATTACTCAGACACCGTTGAGTATTACTCAGACACCATTGACGATTACTCAGACACCGGTGACGATTACTCAGATACCATTGACGATTACTCAGACACCATTGACGATTACTCTGACACCATTGACTATTACTATGACAGCATTGACGATTACTCAGACACCATTGACGATTACTCAGACACCGGTGACGATTACTCAGATACCATTGACGATTACTCAGACACCATTAACTATTACTCAGACACCATTGACGATTACTCAGACACCATTGACTATTACTATGACAGCATTGACGATTACTCAGACACCATTGACTCTTACCCAGATACCATTGACGGTTACTCAGACACCATTGCGGGTTACTCAGACACCATTGACGATTACTCAGACACCATTGACGATTACTCAGACACCATGGACGATTACTCAGACACCATTGACTATTACTATGACAGCATTGACGATTACTCAGACACCATTGACTCTTACCCAGATACCATTGACGATTACACAGGCACCATTGACTATTACTCAGACACCATTGACGATTCCTCAGACACCATTGATTATTACTCAGACACTGTTGACTATTACTCAGACACCATTGACGATTCCTCAGACACCATTGACTATTACTCAGACTCCACTGACTATTACTCAGACACCTTTGATTACTCAGACACCGTTGATGGTTACTCAGACACCATTGAGGATTACACAGACACCACTGGCTATTACTCAGACACCATTGACTATTACTCAGACACCACTGACTATTACTCAGACACCATTGATGATCACTCAGACACCATTGACGATTACTCAGACACCGGGTGACGATTACTCAGATACCACTGACGATTACTCAGACACCATTGACTATTACTCAGACACCGTTGACGGTTACTCAGACACCATTGAGGGTTACTCAGACACCATTGACTATTACTCAGACACCACTGACTATTACTCAGACACCATTGATGATCACTCAGACACCATTGACGATTACTCAGACACCGGGTGACGATTATTCAGATACCACTGACGATTACTCAGACACCATTGACTATTACTCAGACACCGTTGATGATTACTCAGACACCGTTGACCGTTACTCAGACATCATTGACTATTACTCAGACACCGTTGACTATTTTGCAGACACCATTGACGATTACACAGACACCATTGACTATTACTTAGACACCATTGACTATTACTCAGACACCATTGACTATTACTCAGACACCATTGACTATTACTCAGACACCATTGACGATTCCTCAGACACTATTGACTATTGCTATGACACCATTGACTATTACTCAGACACCATTGACGATTACTCAGACACCATTGACGATTCCTCAGACACGACTGACTATTACTCAGACACTGTTGACGATTACTCAGACACCATTGACTATTACTCAGACACCATTGACGATTACTCAGACACCATTGACTATTACTATGACAGCATTGACGGTTACTCAGACACCATTGACTATTACTATGACAGCATTGACGATTACTCAGACACCATTGACTATTACTCAGACACCTTTGATTACTCAGACACCGTTGACGGTTACTCAGACACCATTGACGATTACACAGACACCGTTGACGGTTACTCAGACACCATTGACTATTACTCAGACACCACTGACTATTACTCAGACACCATT
>CM067359.1:188393544-188425544 GCA_034401795.1 Chaetoderma sp. LZ-2023a
ATTGACGGTTACTCAGACACCATTGACTATTACTCAGACACCGTTGACGATTACTCAGACACCATTGACTATTACTATGACAGCATTGACGATTACTCAGACACCCTTGACTCTTACCCAGATACCATTGACGGTTACTCAGACACCATTGAGGGTTACTCAGACACCATTGACGATTACTCAGACACCATTGACTATTACTATGACAGCATTGACGATTACTCAGACACCATTGACTCTTACCCAGCTACCATTGACAATTATTCAGACACCATTGACGATTACTCAGACACCATTGACGATTACTCAGACACCATTGACGATTCCTCAGACACCACTGACTATTACTCAGGCACCGTTGAATATTACTCAGACACCATTGACGATTACTCAGACACCCATGAATATTACTCAGACACCGTTGACGGTTACTCAGACACCATTGAGGGATACTCAGACACCATTGACGATTACTCAGACACCATTGACGATTACTCAGACACCATTGACTATTACTCAGACACCGTTGACGGTTACTCAGACACAATTGAGGGTTACTCAGACACCATTGACGATTACTTAGACACCATTGACGATTACTCAGACACCATTGACTATTACTCAGACACAATTGACGATTACTCAGACAACATTGACTATTACTATGACAGCATTGACGATTACTCAGACACCATTGACTATTACTCAGACACCGTTGATGATTACTCAGACACCGTTGACGGTTACTCAGACACCATTGACTATTACTCAGACACCATTGACTATTACTCAGACACCATTGACTATTACTCAGACACCATTGACGATTACACAGACACCATTGACTATTACTATGACAGCATTGACGATTACTCAGACACCATTGACGATTACTCAGACACCGTTGATAATTACTCAGACACCGTTGACGGTTACTCAGACACCATTGACGATTACTCAGACACCATTGACTATTACTCAGACACCATTGACGGTTACTCAGACACCATTGAGGGTTACTCAGACACCATTGACTATTACTTAGACACCGGTGACGATTACTCAGATACCATTGACGATTACTCAGACACCATTGACTATTACTCAGACACCATTGACTATTACTGAGACACCATTGACTATTACTATGACAGCATTGACGATTACTCAAACACCATTAACTATTACTCAGACACCATTGACGATTACTCAGACACCATTGACTATTGCTATGACAGCATTGACGATTACTCAGACACCATTGACTCTCACCCAGATACCATTGACGGTTACTCAGACACCAGTGACGATTACTCAGACACCATTGACGATTACTCAAACACCATTAACTATTACTCAGACACCATTGACGATTACTCAGACACCATTGACTATTACTATGACAGCATTGACGATTACTCAGACACCATTGACTCTTACCCAGATACCATTGACGGTTACTCAGACACCATTGACTATTACTCAGACACCGTTGACGATTACTCAGACACCATTGACTATTACTATGACAGCATTGACGATTACTCAGACACCCTTGACTCTTACCCAGATACCATTGACGGTTACTCAGACACCATTGAGGGTTACTCAGACACCATTGACGATTACTCAGACACCATTGACTATTACTATGACAGCATTGACGATTACTCAGACACCATTGACTATTACTCAGACTACCATTGACAATTACTTCAGACACCATTGACGATTACTCAGACACCATTGACGATTACTCAGACACCATTGACGATTACTCAGACACCATTAACTATTACTCAGACACCGTTGACGATTACTCAGACACCATTGACTATTACTATGACAGCATTGACGATTACTCAGACACCATTGACTATTACTCAGACACCGTTGATGATTACTCAGACACCGTTGACGGTTACTCAGACACCATTGACTATTACTCAGACACCATTGACTATTACTCAGACACCATTGACTGTTACTCAGACACCATTGACGATTACACAGACACCATTGACTATTACTATGACAGCATTGACGATTACTCAGACACCATTGACGATTACACAGACACCGTTGATAATTACTCAGACACCGTTGACAGTTACTCAGACACCATTGACGATTACTCAGACACCATTGACTATTACTCAGACACCGTTGACGGTTACTCAGACACCATTGAGGGTTACTCAGACACCATTGACGATTACTCAGACACCGTTGATAATTACTCAGACACCGGTGACGATTACTCAGATATCATTGACGATTACTCAGACACCATTGACTATTACTCAGACACCATTGACTATTACTCAGACACCATTGACTATTACTATGACAGCATTGACGATTACTCAAACACCATTAACTATTACTCAGACACCATTGACGATTACTCAGACACCGTTGATAATTACTCAGACACCATTGACGATTACTCAGACACCATTGACTATTACTCAGACACCATTGACTATTACTCAGACACCGTTGACGGTTACTCAGACACCATTGAGGGTTACTCAGACACCATTGACGATTACTCAGACACCGTTGATAATTACTCAGACACCGGTGACGATTACTCAGATACCATTGACGATTACTCAGACACCATTGACTATTACTCAGACACCATTGACTATTACTCAGACACCATTGACTATTACTATGACAGCATTGACGATTACTCAAACACCATTAACTATTACTCAGACACCATTGACGATTACTCAGACACCATTGACTATTACTATGACGGCATTGACGATTACTCAGACACCATTGACTCTTACCCAGATACCATTGACGGTTACTCAGACACCATTGACGATTACTCAGACACCATTGACGATTACTCAAACACCATTAACTATTACTCAGACACCATTGACGATTACTCAGACACCATTGACTATTACTATGACAGCATTGACGATTACTCAGACACCATTGACTCTTACCCAGATACCATTGACGGTTACTCAGACACCATTGAGGGTTACTCAGACACCATTGACGATTACTCAGACACCATTGACGATTACTCAGACACCATTAACTATTACTCAGACACCATTGACGATTACTCAGACACCATTGACTATTACTATGACAGCATTGACGATTACTCAGACACCATTGACTCTTACCCAGCTACCATTGACGATTATTCAGACACCATTGACGATTAATCAGACACCATTGACGATTACTCAGACACCATTGACGATTACTCAGACACCATTAACTATTACTCAGACACAATTGACGATTACTCAGACACCATTGACTATTACTATGACAGCATTGACGATTACTCAGACACCATTGACTATTACTCAGACACCGTTGACGATTCCTCAGACACCATTGCCTATTACTCAGACACCATTGACTATTACTCAGACACCATTGACGATTCCTCAGACACCACTGACTATTACTCAGGCACCGTTGAATATTACTCAGACACCATTGACGATTACTCAGACACCCATGAATATTACTCAGACACCGTTGACGGTTACTCAGACACCATTGAGGGATACTCAGACACCATTGACGATTACTCAGACACCATTGACGATTACTCAGACACCATTGACGATTACTCAGACACCATTGATTATTACTATGACAGCATTGACGATTACTCAGACACCATTGACTCTTACCCAGCTACCATTGACGATTATTCAGACACCATTGACGATTAATCAGACACCATTGACGATTACTCAGACACCATTGACGATTACTCAGACACCATTAACTATTACTCAGACACAATTGACGATTACTCAGACACCATTGACTATTACTATGACAGCATTGACGATTACTCAGACACCATTGACTATTACTCAGACACCGTTGACGATTCCTCAGACACCATTGCCTATTACTCAGACACCATTGACTATTACTCAGACACCATTGACGATTCCTCAGACACCACTGACTATTACTCAGGCACCGTTGAATATTACTCAGACACCATTGACGATTACTCAGACACCCATGAATATTACTCAGACACCGTTGACGGTTACTCAGACACCATTGAGGGATACTCAGACACCATTGACGATTACTCAGACACCATTGACGATTACTCAGACACCATTGACTATTACTCAGACACCGTTGACGGTTACTCAGACACAATTGAGGGTTACTCAGACACCATTGACGATTACTTAGACACCATTGACGATTACTCAGATACCATTGACTATTACTCAGACACAATTGACGATTACTCAGACAACATTGACTATTACTATGACAGCATTGACGATTACTCAGACACCATTGACTATTACTCAGACACCGTTGATGATTACTCAGACACCGTTGACGGTTACTCAGACACCATTGACTATTACTCAGACACCATTGACTATTACTCAGACACCATTGACTATTACTCAGACACCATTGACGATTACACAGACACCATTGACTATTACTATGACAGCATTGACGATTACTCAGACACCATTGACGATTACTCAGACACCGTTGATAATTACTCAGACACCGTTGACGGTTACTCAGACACCATTGACGATTACTCAGACACATTTGACTATTACTCAGACACCATTGACGGTTACTCAGACACCATTGAGGGTTACTCAGACACCATTGACTATTACTCAGACACCGTTGATGATTACTCAGACACCGTTGACGGTTACTCAGACACCATTGACTATTACTCAGACACCCTTGACTATTACTCAGACACCATTGACTATTACTCAGACACCATTGACGATTACACAGACACCATTGACTATTACTATGACAGCATTGACGATTACTCAGACACCATTGACGATTACACAGACACCGTTGATAATTACTCAGACACCGTTGACAGTTACTCAGACACCATTGACGATTACTCAGACACCATTGACTATTACTCAGACACCGTTGACGGTTACTCAGACACCATTGAGGGTTACTCAGACACCATTGACGATTACTCAGACACCGTTGATAATTACTCAGACACCGGTGACGATTACTCAGACACCATTGACGATTACTCAGACACCATTGACTATTACTCAGACACCATTGACTATTACTCAGACACCATTGACTATTACTATGACAGCATTGACGATTACTCAAACACCATTAACTATTACTCAGACACCATTGACGATTACTCAGACACCGTTGATAATTACTCAGACACCGTTGACGGTTACTCAGACACCATTGACGATTACTCAGACACCATTGACTATTACTCAGACACCGTTGACGGTTACTAAGACACCATTGAGGGTTACTCAGACACCATTGACGATTACTCAGGCACCGTTGATAATTACTCAGACACCGGTGACGATTACTCAGATACCATTGACGATTACTCAGACACCATTGACTATTACTCAGACACCATTGACGATTACTCAGACACCATTGACTATTACTATGACAGCATTGACGATTACTCAGACACCATTAACTATTACTCAGACACCATTGACGATTACTCAGACACCGTTGATAATTACTCAGACACCGTTGACGGTTACTCAGACACCATTGACGATTACTCAGACACCATTGACTATTACTCAGACACCATTGACGATTACTCAGACACCATTGAGGGTTACTCAGACACCATTGACGATTACTCAGACACCGTTGATAATTACTCAGACACCGGTGACGATTACTCAGACACCATTGACGATTACTCAGACACCATTGACTATTACTCAGACACCGTTGATGATTACTCAGACACCGTTGACGGTTACTCAGACACCATTGACGATTACTCAGACACCATTGACTATTACTCAGACACCATTGACTATTACTCAGACACCATTGACGATTACTCAGACACCATTGACTATTACTATGACAGCATTGACGATTACTCAGACACCATTGACGATTACTCAGACACCGTTGATAATTACTCAGACACCGTTGACGGTTACTCAGACACCATTGACGATTACTCAGACACATTTGACTATTACTCAGACACCATTGACGGTTACTCAGACACCATTGAGGGTTACTCAGACACCATTGACTATTACTCAGACACCGTTGATGATTACTCAGACACCGTTGACGGTTACTCAGACACCATTGACTATTACTCAGACACCCTTGACTATTACTCAGACACCATTGACTATTACTCAGACACCATTGACGATTACACAGACACCATTGACTATTACTATGACAGCATTGACGATTACTCAGACACCATTGACGATTACACAGACACCGTTGATAATTACTCAGACACCGTTGACAGTTACTCAGACACCATTGACGATTACTCAGACACCATTGACTATTACTCAGACACCGTTGACGGTTACTCAGACACCATTGAGGGTTACTCAGACACCATTGACGATTACTCAGACACCGTTGATAATTACTCAGACACCGGTGACGATTACTCAGATACCATTGACGATTACTCAGACACCATTGACTATTACTCAGACACCATTGACTATTACTCAGACACCATTGACTATTACTATGACAGCATTGACGATTACTCAAACACCATTAACTATTACTCAGACACCATTGACGATTACTCAGACACCGTTGATAATTACTCAGACACCGTTGACGGTTACTCAGACACCATTGACGATTACTCAGACACCATTGACTATTACTCAGACACCGTTGACGGTTACTCAGACACCATTGAGGGTTACTCAGACACCATTGACGATTACTCAGACACCGTTGATAATTACTCAGACACCGGTGACGATTACTCAGATACCATTGACGATTACTCAGACACCATTGACTATTACTCAGACACCATTGACTATTACTCAGACACCATTGACTATTACTATGACAGCATTGACGATTACTCAAACACCATTAACTATTACTCAGACACCATTGACGATTACTCAGACACCATTGACTATTACTATGACGGCATTGACGATTACTCAGACACCATTGACTCTTACCCAGATACCATTGACGGTTACTCAGACACCATTGACGATTACTCAGACACCATTGACGATTACTCAAACACCATTAACTATTACTCAGACACCATTGACGATTACTCAGACACCATTGACTATTACTATGACAGCATTGACGATTACTCAGACACCATTGACTCTTACCCAGATACCATTGACGGTTACTCAGACACCATTGAGGGTTACTCAGACACCATTGACGATTACTCAGACACCATTGACGATTACTCAGACACCATTAACTATTACTCAGACACCATTGACGATTACTCAGACACCATTGACTATTACTATGACAGCATTGACGATTACTCAGACACCATTGACTCTTACCCAGCTACCATTGACGATTATTCAGACACCATTGACGATTAATCAGACACCATTGACGATTACTCAGACACCATTGACGATTCCTCAGACACCACTGACTATTACTCAGACACAATTGACGATTACTCAGACACCATTGACGATTACTCAGACACCCATGAATATTACTCAGACACCGTTGACGGTTACTCAGACACCATTGAGGGATACTCAGACACCATTGACGATTACTCAGACACCATTGACGATTACTCAGACACCATTGACTATTACTCAGACACCATTGACGATTACTCAGACACAATTGAGGGTTACTCAGACACCATTGACGATTACTTAGACACCATTGACGATTACTCAGACACCATTGACTATTACTCAGACACCGTTGACGGTTACTCAGACACCGTTGACGGTTACTCAGACACCATTGACGATTACTCAGACACCATTGACGATTACTCAGACACCGTTGATAATTACTCAGACACCGGTGACGATTACTCAGACACCATTGACGATTACTCAGACACCATTGAGTATTACTCAGACACCATTGACTATTACTCAGACAGCATTGACGATTACTCAGACACCATTGAGTATTACTCAGACACCATTGACTATTACTCAGACAGCATTGACGATTCCTCAGACACCATTGACGATTACTCAGACACCATTGACTATTACTCAGACACAGTTGACGGTTACTCAGACACCATTGAGGGTTACTCAGACACCATTGACGATTACTTAGACACCATTGACGATTACTCAGATACCATTGACTATTACTCAGACACAATTGACGATTACTCAGACACCATTGACTATTACTATGACAGCATTGACGATTACTCAGACACCATTGACTATTACTCAGACACCGTTGACGATTCCTCAGACACCATTGCCTATTACTCAGACACCATTGACTATTACTCAGACACCATTGACGATTCCTCAGACACCACTGACTATTACTCAGGCACCGTTGAATATTACTCAGACACCATTGACGATTACTCAGACACCCATGAATATTACTCAGACACCGTTGACGGTTACTCAGACACCATTGAGGGATACTCAGACACCATTGACGATTACTCAGACACCATTGACGATTACTCAGACACCATTGACTATTACTCAGACACCGTTGACGGTTACTCAGACACCGTTGACGGTTACTCAGACACCATTGAGGGTTACTCAGACACCATTGACGATTACTCAGACACCGTTGATAATTACTCAGACACCGGTGACGATTACTCAGACACCATTGACGATTACTCAGACACCATTGACTATTACTCAGACACCGTTGATGATTACTCAGACACCGTTGACGGTTACTCAGACACCATTGACTATTACTCAGACACCATTGACTATTACTCAGACACCATTGACTATTACTCAGACACCATTGACGATTACACAGACACCATTGACTATTACTATGACAGCATTGACGATTACTCAGACACCATTGACGATTACTCAGACACCGTTGATAATTACTCAGACACCGTTGACGGTTACTCAGACACCATTGACGATTACTCAGACACATTTGACTATTACTCAGACACCATTGACGGTTACTCAGACACCATTGAGGGTTACTCAGACACCATTGACTATTACTCAGACACCGTTGATGATTACTCAGACACCGTTGACGGTTACTCAGACACCATTGACTATTACTCAGACACCATTGACTATTACTCAGACACCATTGACTATTACTCAGACACCATTGACGATTACACAGACACCATTGACTATTACTATGACAGCATTGACGATTACTCAGACACCATTGACGATTACACAGACACCGTTGATAATTACTCAGACACCGTTGACAGTTACTCAGACACCATTGACGATTACTCAGACACCATTGACTATTACTCAGACACCGTTGACGGTTACTCAGACACCATTGAGGGTTACTCAGACACCATTGACGATTACTCAGACACCGTTGATAATTACTCAGACACCGGTGACGATTACTCAGATACCATTGACGATTACTCAGACACCATTGACTATTACTCAGACACCATTGACTATTACTCAGACACCATTGACTATTACTATGACAGCATTGACGATTACTCAAACACCATTAACTATTACTCAGACACCATTGACGATTACTCAGACACCGTTGATAATTACTCAGACACCGTTGACGGTTACTCAGACACCATTGACGATTACTCAGACACCATTGACTATTACTCAGACACCGTTGACGGTTACTCAGACACCATTGAGGGTTACTCAGACACCATTGACGATTACTCAGGCACCGTTGATAATTACTCAGACACCGGTGACGATTACTCAGATACCATTGACGATTACTCAGACACCATTGACTATTACTCAGACACCATTGACTATTACTCAGACACCATTGACTATTACTATGACAGCATTGACGATTACTCAAACACCATTAACTATTACTCAGACACCATTGACGATTACTCAGACACCATTGACTATTACTATGACGGCATTGACGATTACTCAGACACCATTGACTCTTACCCAGATACCATTGACGGTTACTCAGACACCATTGACGATTACTCAGACACCATTGACGATTACTCAAACACCATTAACTATTACTCAGACACCATTGACGATTACTCAGACACCATTGACTATTACTATGACAGCATTGACGATTACTCAGACACCATTGACTCTTACCCAGATACCATTGACGGTTACTCAGACACCATTGAGGGTTACTCAGACACCATTGACGATTACTCAGACACCATTGACGATTACTCAGACACCATTAACTATTACTCAGACACCATTGACGATTACTCAGACACCATTGATTATTACTATGACAGCATTGACGATTACTCAGACACCATTGACTCTTACCCAGCTACCATTGACGATTATTCAGACACCATTGACGATTAATCAGACACCATTGACGATTACTCAGACACCATTGACGATTACTCAGACACCATTAACTATTACTCAGACACAATTGACGATTACTCAGACACCATTGACTATTACTATGACAGCATTGACGATTACTCAGACACCATTGACTATTACTCAGACACCGTTGACGATTCCTCAGACACCATTGCCTATTACTCAGACACCATTGACTATTACTCAGACACCATTGACGATTCCTCAGACACCACTGACTATTACTCAGGCACCGTTGAATATTACTCAGACACCATTGACGATTACTCAGACACCCATGAATATTACTCAGACACCGTTGACGGTTACTCAGACACCATTGAGGGATACTCAGACACCATTGACGATTACTCAGACACCATTGGCGATTACTCAGACACCATTGACTATTACTCAGACACCGTTGACGGTTACTCAGACACAATTGAGGGTTACTCAGACACCATTGACGATTACTTAGACACCATTGACGATTACTCAGACACCATTGACTATTACTCAGACACAATTGACGATTACTCAGACAACATTGACTATTACTATGACAGCATTGACGATTACTCAGACACCATTGACTATTACTCAGACACCGTTGATGATTACTCAGACACCGTTGACGGTTACTCAGACACCATTGACTATTACTCAGACACCATTGACTATTACTCAGACACCATTGACTATTACTCAGACACCATTGACGATTACACAGACACCATTGACTATTACTATGACAGCATTGACGATTACTCAGACACCATTGACGATTACTCAGACACCGTTGATAATTACTCAGACACCGTTGACGGTTACTCAGACACCATTGACGATTACTCAGACACCATTGACTATTACTCAGACACCATTGACGGTTACTCAGACACCATTGAGGGTTACTCAGACACCATTGACGATTACTTAGACACCGGTGACGATTACTCAGATACCATTGACGATTACTCAGACACCATTGACTATTACTCAGACACCATTGACTATTACTGAGACACCATTGACTATTACTATGACAGCATTGACGATTACTCAAACACCATTAACTATTACTCAGACACCATTGACGATTACTCAGACACCATTGACTATTGCTATGACAGCATTGACGATTACTCAGACACCATTGACTCTCACCCAGATACCATTGACGGTTACTCAGACACCAGTGACGATTACTCAGACACCATTGACGATTACTCAAACACCATTAACTATTACTCAGACACCATTGACGATTACTCAGACACCATTGACTATTACTATGACAGCATTGACGATTACTCAGACACCATTGACTCTTACCCAGATACCATTGACGGTTACTCAGACACCATTGAGGGTTACTCAGACACCATTGACGATTACTCAGACACCATTGACTATTACTATGACAGCATTGACGATTACTCAGACACCATTGACGATTACTCAGACACCATTGACTATTACTATGACAGCATTGATGATTACTCAGACACCATTGACTATTACTCAGACAGCATTGACGATTACTCAGACACCATTGACTCTCACCCAGATACCATTGACGGTTACTCAGACACCAGTGACGATTACTCAGACACCATTGACGATTACTCAAACACCATTAACTATTACTCAGACACCATTGACGATTACTCAGACACCATTGACTATTACTATGACAGCATTGACGATTACTCAGACACCATTGACTCTTACCCAGATACCATTGACGGTTACTCAGACACCATTGAGGGTTACTCAGACACCATTGACGATTACTCAGACACCATTGACTATTACTATGACAGCATTGACGATTACTCAGACACCATTGACGATTACTCAGACACCATTGACTATTACTATGACAGCATTGATGATTACTCAGACACCATTGACTATTACTCAGACACCGTTGACGATTACTCAGACACCATTGACTATTACTATGACAGCATTGACGATTACTCAGACACCCTTGACTCTTACCCAGATACCATTGACGGTTACTCAGACACCATTGAGGGTTACTCAGACACCATTGACGATTACTCAGACACCATTGACTATTACTATGACAGCATTGACGATTACTCAGACACCATTGACTCTTACCCAGCTACCATTGACAATTATTCAGACACCATTGACGATTACTCAGACACCATTGACGATTACTCAGACACCATTGACGATTACTCAGACACCATTAACTATTACTCAGACACCATTGACGATTACTCAGACACCATTGACTATTACTATGACAGCATTGATGATTACTCAGACACCATTGACTATTACTCAGACACCGTTGACGATTCCTCAGACACCATTGCCTATTACTCAGACACCATTGACTATTACTCAGACACCATTGACGATTCCTCAGACACCACTGACTATTACTCAGGCACCGTTGAATATTACTCAGACACCATTGACGATTACTCAGACACCCATGAATATTAATCAGACACCGTTGACGGTTACTCAGACACCATTGAGGGATACTCAGACACCATTGACGATTACTCAGACACCATTGACGATTACTCAGACACCATTGACTATTACTATGACAGCATTGACGATTACTCAGACACCATGGACGATTACGCAGACACCATTGACTATTACTATGACAGCATTGACGATTACTCAGACACCATTGACTATTACTCAGACACCTTTGATTACTCAGACACCGTTGACGGTTACTCAGACACCATTGACGATTACACAGACACCACTGACTATTACTCAGACACCATTGACTATTACTCAGACACCACTGACTATTACTCAGACACCATTGATGATTACTCAGACACCATTGACGATTACTCAGACACCGGTGACGATTAATCAGATACCATTGACGATTACTCAGACACCATTGACTATTACTCAGACACCGTTGACGGTTACTCAGACACCATTGAGGGTTACTCAGACACCATTGACGATTACTCAGACACCATTGACTATTACTCCGACACCGTTGATGATTACTCAGACACCGTTGACTGTTACTCAGATATCATTGACTATTACTCAGACACCGGTGACGATTACTCAGATACCATTGACGATTACTCAGACACCATTGACTATTACTCAGACACCGTTGACGGTTACTCAGACACCATTGAGGGTTACTCAGACACCACTGACGATTACTCAGACACCATTGCCGATTACTTATACACCATTAACTATTACTCAGACACCATTGACGATTACTCAGACACCATTGACTATTACTATGACAGCATTGACGGTTACTCAGACACCATGGACGATTACTCAGACACCATTGACTATTACTATGACACTGTTGACGATTACTCAGACACCATTGACGATTACTGAGACACCATTGACGATTACTCAGACACCGGTGACGATTACTCAGATACCATTGACGATTACCCACACACCATTGACTATTACTCAGACACCTTTGCTTACTCAGACACCGTTGACGGTTACTCAGACACCATTGAGGATTACACAGACACCACTGGCTATTACTCAGACACCGTTGAGTATTACTCAGACACCATTGACGATTACTCAGACACCATTGACGATTACTCAGACACCGGTGACGATTACTTAGATACCATTGACGATTACTCAGACACCATTGACTATTACTCAGACACCGTTGACGGTTACTCAGACACCATTGAGGGTTACTCAGACACCACTGACGATTACTCAGACACCATTGCCGATTACTCATACACCATTAACTATTACTCAGACACCATTGACGATTACTCAGACACCATTGACTATTACTATGACAGCATTGACGATTACTCAGACACCATTGACTCTTACCCAGATACCATTGACGATTACTCAGACACCATTGACGATTACTCAGACACCATTGGCGATTACTCAGACACCATTGACGATTACTCAGACAGCATTGACGATGACTGAGACACCATTGACGGTTACTCAGACACCGGTGACGATTACTCAGATACCATTGACGATTACTCAGATACCATTGACGATTACTCAGACACCATTGACGATTACTCAGACACCATTGACTATTACTCAGACACCATGGACGATTACTCAGACACCATTGACTATTACTATGACACTGTTGACGATTACTCAGACACCATTGACGATTACTCAGACACCGGTGACGATTACTCAGATACCATTGACGATTACTCAGACACCATTGACTATTACTCAGACACCATTAACTATTACTCAGACACCTTTGATTACTCAGACACCGTTGACGGTTACTCAGACACCATTGAGGATTACACAGACACCACTGGCTATTACTCAGACACCACTGACTATTACTCAGACACCATTGATGATCACTCAGACACCATTGACGATTACTCAGACACTGGTGACGATTCCTCAGACACCATTGACTATTACTCAGACACCATTGACTATTACTCAGACACCATTGACTATTACTCAGACACCATTGGCGATTACTCAGACACCATTGACTATTACTCAGACACCATTGACTATTACTCAGACACCTTTGATTACTCAGACACCGTTGACGGTTACTCAGACACCATTGAGGATTACACAGACACCACTGGCTATTACTCAGACACCACTGACTATTACTCAGACACCATTGATGATCACTCAGACACCATTGACGATTACTCAGACACTGGTGACGATTACTCAGCTACCATTGACGATTACTCAGACACCGTTGACGGTTACTCAGACACCATTGAGGGTTACTCAGACACCATTGAGGGTTACTCAGACACCATTGACGATTACTCAGACACCATTGACTATTACTCAGACACCATTGACGATTACTCAGACACTATTGACTATTACTATGACAGCATTGACGATTACTCAGACACCATTGACTCTTACCCAGATACCATTGACGATTACTCAGACACCATTGACAATTACTCAGACACCATTGGCGATTACTCAGACACCATTGACGATTACTCAGACAGCATGGACGATTACTCAGACACCGTTGACGGTTACTCAGACACCGTTGACGATTACTCAGATACCATTGACGATTACTCAGACACCAGTGACGATTACTCAGACACCATTGACTATTACTCAGACACCATGGACGATTACTCAGACACCATTGACTATTACTCAGACACCGTTGACGGTTACTCAGACACCATTGACGGTTACTCAGACACCATTGACGATTCCTCAGACACCATTGACGATTACTCAGACACCATTGACTATAACTTAGACACCATTGACGATTACTCAGACACCATTGACTATTACTATGACAGCATTGACGATTACTCAGACACCATTGACTATTACTCCGACACCGTTGATGATTACTCAGACACCATTGACGGTTACTCAGACATCAGTGACTATTACTCAGACACCGTTGACTATTTTGCAGACACCATTGACGATTACACAGACACCATTGACTATTACTTAGACACCATTGACTATTACTCAGACACCATGACTATTACTATGACAGCATTGACGATTACTCAGACACCATTGACTATTACTATGACAGCATTGACGATTACTCAGACACCATTGACTATTACTCAGACACCTTTGATTACTCAGACACCGTTGACGGTTACTCAGACACCATTGACGATTACACAGACACCACTGACTATTACTCAGACACCATTGAATATTACTCAGACACCACTGACTATTACTCAGACACCATTGATGATTACTCAGACACCATTGACGATTACTCAGACACCGGTGACGATTACGCAGATACCATTGACGATTACTCAGACACCATTGACTATTACTCAGACACCGTTGACGGTTACTCAGACACCATTGAGGGTTACTCAGACACCATTGACGATTACTCAGACACCATTGACGATTACTCAGACACCATTGACTATAACTTAGACACCATTGACGATTACTCAGACACCATTGTCTATTACTATGACAGCATTGACGATTACTCAGACACCATTGACTATTACTCCGACACCGGTGATGATTACTCAGACACCGTTGACGGTTACTCAGACATCATTGACTATTACTCAGACACCGTTGACTATTTTGCAGACACCATTGACGATTACACAGACACCATTGACTATTACTTAGACACAATTGACTATTACTCAGACACCATTGACTATTACTCAGACACCATTGACTATTACTCAGACACCATTGACGATTCCTCAGACACTATTGACTATTGCTATGACACCATTGATTATTACTCAGACACCATTGACGATTACTCAGACACCATTGACGATTCCTCAGACACCACTGACTATTACTCAGACACAGTTGACGATTCCTCAGACACCATTGACTATTACTCAGACACCATTGACTATTACTCAGACACCATTGACGATTCCTCAGACACCACTGACTATTACTCAGACACTGTTGACTATTACTCAGACACCATTGAGGTTTACTCAGACACCACTGACTATTACTCAGACCCCATTGACTATTACTCAGACACCGTTGACGGTTACTCAGACACCATTGAGGGTTACTCAGACACCATTGACGATTACTTAGACACCATTGACGATTACTCAGACACCATTGACTATTACTCAGACACCATTGACTATTACTCCGACACCGTTGATGATTACTCAGACACCGTTGACGGTTACTCAGACATCATTGACTATTACTCAGACACCGTTGACTATTACTCAGAGACCATTGACTTTTACTAGGACACCATTGACGATTCCTCAGACACCCCTGACTATTACTCAGACACTGTTGACTATTACTCAGACACCATTGACGATTACTCAGACACCACTGACTATTACTCAGACACCATTGACTATTACTCAGACACCGTTGACGGTTACTCAGACACCATTGAGGGTTACTCAGACACCATTGACGATTACTTAGACACCATTGACGATTACTCAGACACCATTGACTATTACTCAGACACCATTGACTATTACTCCGACACCGTTGATGATTACTCAGACACCGTTGACGGTTACTCAGACATCATTGACTATTACTCAGACACCGTTGACTATTTTGCAGACACCATTGACGATTACACAGACACCATTGACTATTACTTAGACACCATTGACTATTACTCAGACACCATTGACTATTACTCAGACACCATTGACTATTACTCAGACACCATTGACGATTCCTCAGACACTATGGACTATTGCTATGACACCATTGATTATTACTCAGACAACATTGACGATTACTCAGACACCATTGACGATTCCTCAGACACCACTGACTATTACTCAGACACTGTTGACGATTCCTCAGACACCATTGACTATTACTCAGACACCATTGACTATTTATTACTCAGACACCATTGACGATTCCTCAGACACCACTGACTATTACTCAGACACCATTGACTATTACTCAGACACCGTTGACGGTTACTCGGACACCATTGAGGGTTACTCAGACACCATTGACGATTACTTAGACACCATTGACGATTACTCAGACACCATTGACTATTACTCAGACACAATTGACGATTACTCAGACTCCACTGACTATTACTCAGACACCTTTGATTACTCAGACACCGTTGATGGTTACTCAGACACCATTGAGGATTACACAGACACCACTGGCTATTACTCAGACACCATTGACTATTACTCAGACACCACTGACTATTACTCAGACACCATTGATGATCACTCAGACACCATTGACGATTACTCAGACACCGGGAGACGATTACTCAGATACCATTGACGATTACTCAGACACCATTGACTATTACTCAGACACCGTTGACGGTTACTCAGACACCATTGAAGGTTACTCAGACACCATTGACGATTACTCAGACACCATTGACGATTACTCAGACACCATTGACTATAACTTAGACACCATTGACGATTACTCAGACACAATTGACTATTACTATGACAGCATTGACGATTACTCAGACACCATTGACTATTACTCCGACACAGTTGATGATTACTCAGACACCGTTGACGGTTACTCAGACATCATTGACTATTACTCAGACACCGTTGACTATTTTGCAGACACCATTGACTATTACTCAGACACCATTGACTATTACTCAGACACCATTGACGATTCCTCAGACACTATTGACTATTGCTATGACACCATTGACTATTACTCAGACACCATTGACGATTACTTAGACACCATTGACGATTCCTCAGACACCACTGACTATTACTCAGACACTGTTGACGATTACTCAGACACCATTGACTATTACTCAGGCACCATTGACGATTACTCAGACACCATTGACTATTACTATGACAGCATTGACAATTACTCAGACACCATTGACTATTACTATGACAGCATTGACGATTACTCAGACACCATTGACTATTACTCAGAAACCTTTGATTACTCAGACACCGTTGACGGTTACTCAGACACCATTGACGATTACACAGACACCACTGACTATTACTCAGACACCATTGACTATTACTCAGACACCACTGACTATTACTCAGACACCATTGATGATTACTCAGACACCATTGACGATTACTCAGACACCGGTGACGAATACTCAGATACCATTGACGATTACTCAGCCACCATTGACTATTACTCAGACACCGGTGACGGTTACTCAGACACCATTGACTATTACTCAGACACAATTGACGATTACTCAGACTCCACTGACTATTACTCAGACACCTTTGATTACTCAGACACCGTTGATGGTTACTCAGACACCATTGAGGATTACACAGACACCACTGGCTATTACTCAGACACCATTGACTATTACTCAGACACCACTGACTATTACTCAGACAACATTGATGATCACTCAGACACCATTGACGATTACTCAGACACCGGGTGACGATTACTCAGATACCACTGACGATTACTCAGACACCATTGACTATTACTCCGACACCGTTGATGATTACTCAGACACCGTTTACGGTTACTCAGACATCATTGACTATTACTCAGACACCGTTGACTATTTTGCAGACACCATTGACGATTACACAGACACCATTGACTATTACCTAGACACCATTGACTATTACTCAGACACCATTGACTATTACTCAGACACCATTGACTATTACTCAGACACCATTGATTATTACTCAGACACCATTGACGATTACTCAGACACCATTGACGATTCCTCAGACACCACTGACTATTAATCAGACACCATTGACTATTACTCAGACAACACTGACTATTACTCAGACACCATTGATGATTACTCAGACACCATTGACGATTACTCAGACACCATTGATGATTACTCAGACACCATTGACGATTACTCAGACACCGGTGACGATTACGCAGATACCATTGACGATTACTCAGACACCATTGACTATTACTCAGACACCGTTGACGGTTACTCAGACACCATTGAGGGTTACTCAGACACCATTGACGATTACTCAGACACCATTGACGATTACTCAGACACCATTGACTATAACTTAGACACCATTGACGATTACTCAGACACCATTGACTATTACTATGACAGCATTGACGATTACTCAGACACCATTGACTATTACTCCGACACCGGTGATGATTACTTAGACACCGTTGACGGTTACTCAGACATCATTGACTATTACTCAGACACCGTTGACTATTTTGCAGACACCATTGACGATTACACAGACACCATTGACTATTACTTAGACACCATTGACTATTACTCAGACACCATTGACTATTACTCAGACACCATTGACTATTACTCAGACACCATTGACGATTCCTCAGACACTATTGACTATTGCTATGACACCATTGATTATTACTCAGACACCATTGACGATTACTCAGACACCATTGACGATTCCTCAGACACCACTGACTATCACTCAGACACTGTTGATGATTCCTCAGACACCATTGACGATTACTCAGACACCATTGACGATTCCTCAGACACCATTGACGATTACTTAGACACCATTGACGATTCCTCAGACACCACTGACTATTACTCAGACACTGTTGACGATTACTCAGACACCATTGACTATTACTCAGGCACCATTGACGATTACTCAGACACCATTGACTATTACTATGACAGCATTGACGATTACTCAGACACCATTGACTATTACTATGACAGCATTGACGATTACTCAGACACCATTGACTATTACTCAGAAACCTTTGATTACTCAGACACCGTTGACGGTTACTCAGACACCATTGACGATTACACAGACACCACTGACTATTACTCAGACACCATTGACTATTACTCAGACACCACTGACTATTACTCAGACACCATTGATGATTACTCAGACACCATTGACGATTACTCAGACACCGGTGACGAATACTCAGATACCATTGACGATTACTCAGACACCATTGACTATTACTCAGACACCGTTGACGGTTACTCAGACACCATTGACTATTACTCAGACACAATTGACGATTACTCAGACTCCACTGACTATTACTCAGACACCTTTGATTACTCAGACACCGTTGATGGTTACTCAGACACCATTGAGGATTACACAGACACCACTGGCTATTACTCAGACACCATTGACTATTACTCAGACACCACTGACTATTACTCAGACAACATTGATGATCACTCAGACACCATTGACGATTACTCAGACACCGGGTGACGATTACTCAGATACCACTGACGATTACTCAGACACCATTGACTATTACTCCGACACCGTTGATGATTACTCAGACACCGTTTACGGTGACTCAGACATCATTGACTATTACTCAGACACCGTTGACTATTTTGCAGACACCATTGACGATTACACAGACACCATTGACTATTACTTAGACACCATTGACTATTACTCAGACACCATTGACTATTACTCAGACACCATTGACTATTACTCAGACACCATTGATTATTACTCAGACACCATTGACGATTACTCAGACACCATTGACGATTCCTCAGTTACCACTGACTATTAATCAGACACCATTGACTATTACTCAGACAACACTGACTATTACTCAGACACCATTGATGATTACTCAGACACCATTGACGATTACTCAGACACCATTGATGATTACTCAGACACCATTGACGATTACTCAGGCACCGGTGACGATTACGCAGATACCATTGACGATTACTCAGACACCATTGACTATTACTCAGACACCGTTGACGGTTACTCAGACACCATTGAGGGTTACTCAGACACCATTGACGATTACTCAGACACCATTGACGATTACTCAGACACCATTGACTATAACTTAGACACCATTGACGATTACTCAGACACCATTGACTATTACTATGACATCATTGACGATTACTCAGACACCATTGACTATTACTCCGACACCGGTGATGATTACTTAGACACCGTTGACGGTTACTCAGACATCATTGACTATTACTCAGACACCGTTGACTATTTTGCAGACACCATTGACGATTACACAGACACCATTGACTATTACTTAGACACCATTGACTATTACTCAGACACCATTGACTATTACTCAGACACCATTGACTATTACTCAGACACCATTGACGATTCCTCAGACACTATTGACTATTGCTATGACACCATTGATTATTACTCAGACACCATTGACGATTACTCAGACACCATTGACGATTCCTCAGACACCACTGACTATCACTCAGACACTGTTGACGATTCCTCAGACACCATTGACTATTACTCAGACACCATTGACTATTACTCAGACAACATTGACGATTCCTCAGACACCACTGACTATTACTCAGACACTGTTGACTATTACTCAGACACCATTGACGATTACTCAGACACCACTGACTATTACTCAGACACCATTGACTATTACTCAGACACCGTTGACGGTTACTCAGACACCATTGAGGGTTACTCAGACACCATTGACGATTACTTAGACACCATTGACGATTACTCAGACACCATTGAATATTACTCAGACACCATTGACTATTACTCCGACACCGTTGCTGATTACTCAGACACCGTTGACGGTTACTCAGACATCATTGACTATTACTCAGACACCGTTGACTATTTTGCAGACACCATTGACGATTACACAGACACCATTGACTATTACTTAGACACCATTGACTATTACTCAGACACCATTGACTATTACTCAGACACCATTGACTATTACTCAGACACCACTGACTATTACTCAGACACCATTGATGATTACTCAGACACCATTGACGATTACTCAGACACCGGTGACGAATACTCAGATACCATTGACGATTACTCAGACACCATTGACTATTACTCAGACACCGTTGACGGTTACTCAGACACCATTGACTATTACTCAGACACAATTGACGATTACTCAGACTCCACTGACTATTACTCAGACACCTTTGATTACTCAGACACCGTTGATGGTTACTCAGACACCATTGAGGATTACACAGACACCACTGGCTATTACTCAGACACCATTGACTATTACTCAGACACCACTGACTATTACTCAGACAACATTGATGATCACTCAGACACCATTGACGATTACTCAGACACCGGGTGACGATTACTCAGATACCACTGACGATTACTCAGACACCATTGACTATTACTCAGACACCGTTGACGGTTACTCAGACACCATTGAGGGTTACTCAGACACCATTGACGATTACTCAGACACCATTGACGATTACTCAGACACCATTGACTATAACTTAAACACCATTGACGATTACTCAGACACAATTGACTATTACTATGACAGCATTGACGATTACTCAGACACCATTGACTATTACTCCGACACCGTTGATGATTACTCAGACACCGTTGACGGTTACTCAGACATCATTGACTATTACTCAGACACCGTTGACTATTTTGCAGACACCATTGACTATTACTCAGACACCATTGACTATTACTCAGACACCATTGACGATTCCTCAGACACTATTGACTATTGCTATGACACCATTGACTATTACTCAGACACCATTGACGATTACTTAGACACCATTGACGATTCCTCAGACACCACTGACTATTACTCAGACACTGTTGACGATTACTCAGACACCATTGACTATTACTCAGGCACCATTGACGATTACTCAGACACCATTGACTATTACAATGACAGCATTGACGATTACTCAGACACCA
Organism: Chaetoderma sp. LZ-2023a; assembly: GCA_034401795.1. NCBI lineage: Eukaryota > Metazoa > Mollusca > Caudofoveata > Chaetodermatida > Chaetodermatidae > Chaetoderma > Chaetoderma sp. LZ-2023a. The sequence continues at coordinate 188,417,189 of CM067359.1, forward strand.
TTGACTATTACTATGACAGCATTGACGATTACTCAGACACCATTGACTATTACTCAGAAACCTTTGATTACTCAGACACCGTTGACGGTTACTCAGACACCATTGACGATTACACAGACACCACTGACTATTACTCAGACACCATTGACTATTACTCAGACACCACTGACTATTACTCAGACACCATTGATGATTACTCAGACACCATTGACGATTACTCAGACACCGGTGACGATTACTCAGATACCATTGACGATTACTCAGACACCATTGACTATTACTCAGACACCGTTGACGGTTACTCAGACACCATTGAGGGTTACTCAGACACCATTGACGGTTACTCAGACACCATTGACGATTACTCAGACACCATTGACTATAACTTAGACACCATTGAGGATTACTCAGACACCATTGACTATTACTATGACAGCATTGACGATTACTCAGACACCATTGACTATTACTCCGACACCGTTGATGATTACTCAGACACCGTTGACGGTTACTCAGACATCATTGACTATAACTCAGACACCGTTGACTATTTTGCAGACACCATTGACGATTACACAGACACCATTGACTATTACTTAGACACCATTGACTATCACTCAGACACCATTGACTATTACTCAGACACCATTGACTATTACTCAGACACCATTGACGATTCCTTAGACACAATTGACTATTGCTATGACACCATTGATTATTACTCAGACACCATTGACGATTACTCAGACACCATTGACGATTCCTCAGACACCACTGACTATTACTCAGACACTGTTGACGATTCCTCAGACACCATTGAGTATTACTCAGACACCATTGACTATTACTCAGACAGCATTGACGATTCCTCAGACACCACTGACTATTACTCAGACACCATTGACTATTACTCAGACACAGTTGACGGTTACTCAGACACCATTGAGGGTTACTCAGACACCATTGACGATTACTTAGACACCATTGACGATTACTCAGATACCATTGACTATTACTCAGACACAATTGACGATTACTCAGACACCATTGACTATTACTATGACAGCATTGACGATTACTCAGACACCATTGACTATTACTCAGACACCGTTGATTATTACTCAGACACCGTTGACGGTTACTCAGACCCCATTGACTATTACTCAGACACCATTGACTATTACTCAGACACCATTGACTATTACTCAGACACCATTGACGATTACACAGACACCATTGACTATTACTCAGACACCGTTGAGTATTACTCAGACACCATTGACGATTACTCAGACACCATTGACGATTACTCAGACACCGGTGACGATTACTCAGATACCATTGACGATTACTCAGACACCATTGACTATTACTCAGACACCGTTGACGGTTACTCAGACACCATTGAGGGTTACTCAGACACCATTGACGATTACTCAGACACCATTGCCGATTACTCATACACCATTAACTATTACTCAGACACCATTGACGATTACTCAGACACCATTGACTATTACTATGACAGCATTGACGATTACTCAGACACCATTGACTCTTACCCAGATACCATTGACGATTACTCAGACACCATTGACGATTACTCAGACACCATTGGCGATTACTCAGACACCATTGACGATTACTCAGACACCATTGACGATGACTCAGACACCATTGACGGTTACTCAGACACCGGTGACGATTACTCAGATACCATTGACGATTACTCAGACAACATTGACGATTACTCAGACACCATTGACTATTACTCAGACACCATGGACGATTACTCAGACACCATTGACTATTACTATGACACTGTTGACGATTACTCAGACACCATTGACGATTACTCAGACACCATTGACGATTACTCAGACACCGGTGACGATTACTCAGATACCATTGACGATTACTCAGACACCATTGACTATTACTCAGATACCTTTGATTACTCAGACACCGTTGACGGTTACTCAGACACCATTGAGGATTACACAGACACCACTGGCTATTACTCAGACACCATTGACTATTACTCAGACACCACTGACTATTACTCAGACACCATTGATGATCACTCAGACACCATTGACAATTACTCAGACACTGGTGACGATTACTCAGACACCATTGAGGGTTACTCAGACACCATTGACGATTACTCAGACACCATTGACGATTACTCAGACACCATTGACTATAACTTAGACACCATTGACGATGACTCAGACACCATTGACTATTACTATGACAGCATTGACGATTACTCAGACACCATTGACTATTACTCCGACACCGTTGATGATTACTCAGACACCGTTGACGATTACTTAGACACCATTGACGATTACTCAGACACCATTGACTATTACTCAGACACCATTGACGATTACTCAGACACTATTGACTATTACTATGACAGCATTGACGATTACTCAGACACCATTGACTCTTACCCAGATACCATTGACGATTACTCAGACACCATTGACAATTACTCAGACACCATTGGCGATTACTCAGACACCATTGACGATTACTCAGACAGCATGGACGATTACTCAGACACCGTTGACGGTTACTCAGACACCGTTGACGATTACTCAGATACCATTGACGATTACTCAGACACCAGTGACGATTACTCAGACACCATTGACTATTACTCAGACACCATGGACGATTACTCAGACACCATTGACTATTACTCAGACACCGTTGACGGTTACTCAGACACCATTGAGGGTTACTCAGACACCATTGACGATTACTCAGACACCATTGACGATTACTCAGACACCATTGACTATAACTTAGACACCATTGACGATTACTCAGACACCATTGACTATTACTATGACAGCATTGACGATTACTCAGACACCATTGACTATTACTCCGACACCGTTGATGATTACTCAGACACCGTTGACGGTTACTCAGACATCATTGACTATTACTCAGACACCGGTGACTATTTTGCAGACACCATTGACGAGTACACAGACACCATTGACTATTACTTAGACACCATTGACTATTACTCAGACACCATTGACTATTACTATGACAGCATTGACGATTACTCAGACACCATTGACTATTACTATGACAGCATTGACGATTACTCAGACACCATTGACTCTTACTCAGACACCTTTGATTACTCAGACTCCGTTGACGGTTACTCAGACACCATTGACGATTACACAGACACCACTGACTATTACTCAGACACCATTGACTATTACTCAGACACCACTGACTATTACTCAGCCACCATTGATGATTACTCAGACACCATTGACGATTACTCAGACACCGGTGACGATTACGCAGATACCATTGACGATTACTCAGACACCATTGACTATTACTCAGACACCGTTGACGGTTACTCAGACACCATTGAGGGTTACTCAGACACCATTGACGATTAGTCAGACACCATTGACGATTACTCAGACACCATTGACTATAACTTAGACACCATTGACGATTACTCAGACACCATTGACTATTACTATGACAGCATTGACGATTACTCAGACACCATTGACTATTACTCCGACACCGTTGATGATTACTCAGACACCGTTGACGGTTACTCAGACATCATTGACTATTACTCAGACACCGTTGACTATTTTGCAGACACCATTGACGATTACACAGACACCATTGACTATTACTTAGACACCATTGACTATTACTCAGACACCATTGACTATTACTCAGACACCATTGACTATTACTCAGACACCATTGACGATTCCTCAGACACTATTGACTATTGCTATGACACCATTGATTATTACTCAGACACCATTGACGATTACTCAGACACCATTGACGATTCCTCAGACACCACTGACTATTACTCAGACACCATTGACTATTACTCAGACACCATTGACTATTACTCAGACACCATTGACGATTCCTCAGACACCACTGACTATTACTCAGACACTGTTGACTATTACTCAGACACCATTGACGATTCCTCAGACACCATTGACTATTACTCAGACACCGTTGATTATTACTCAGACACCGTTGACGGTTACTCAGACCCCATTGACTATTACTCAGACACCATTGACTATTACTCAGACACCATTGACTATTACTCAGACACCATTGACGATTACACAGACACCATTGACTATTACTCAGACACCGTTGAGTATTACTCAGACACCATTGACGATTACTCAGACACCATTGACGATTACTCAGACACCGGTGACGATTACTCAGATACCATTGACGATTACTCAGACACCATTGACTATTACTCAGACACCGTTGACGGTTACTCAGACACCATTGAGGGTTACTCAGACACCATTGACGATTACTCAGACACCATTGCCGATTACTCATACACCATTAACTATTACTCAGACACCATTGACGATTACTCAGACACCATTGACTATTACTATGACAGCATTGACGATTACTCAGACACCATTGACTCTTACCCAGATACCATTGACGATTACTCAGACACCATTGACGATTACTCAGACACCATTGGCGATTACTCAGACACCATTGACGATTACTCAGACACCATTGACGATGACTCAGACACCATTGACGGTTACTCAGACACCGGTGACGATTACTCAGATACCATTGACGATTACTCAGACAACATTGACGATTACTCAGACACCATTGACTATTACTCAGACACCATGGACGATTACTCAGACACCATAGACTATTACTATGACACTGTTGACGATTACTCAGACACCATTGACGATTACTCAGACACCATTGACGATTACTCAGACACCGGTGACGATTACTCAGATACCATTGACGATTACTCAGACACCATTGACTATTACTCAGATACCTTTGATTACTCAGACACCGTTGACGGTTACTCAGACACCATTGAGGATTACACAGACACCACTGGCTATTACTCAGACACCATTGACTATTACTCAGACACCACTGACTATTACTCAGACACCATTGATGATCACTCAGACACCATTGACAATTACTCAGACACTGGTGACGATTACTCAGACACCATTGAGGGTTACTCAGACACCATTGACGATTACTCAGACACCATTGACGATTACTCAGACACCATTGACTATAACTTAGACACCATTGACGATGACTCAGACACCATTGACTATTACTATGACAGCATTGACGATTACTCAGACACCATTGACTATTACTCCGACACCGTTGATGATTACTCAGACACCGTTGACGATTACTTAGACACCATTGACGATTACTCAGACACCATTGACTATTACTCAGACACCATTGACGATTACTCAGACACTATTGACTATTACTATGACAGCATTGACGATTACTCAGACACCATTGACTCTTACCCAGATACCATTGACGATTACTCAGACACCATTGACAATTACTCAGACACCATTGGCGATTACTCAGACACCATTGACGATTACTCAGACAGCATGGACGATTACTCAGACACCGTTGACGGTTACTCAGACACCGTTGACGATTACTCAGATACCATTGACGATTACTCAGACACCAGTGACGATTACTCAGACACCATTGACTATTACTCAGACACCATGGACGATTACTCAGACACCATTGACTATTACTCAGACACCGTTGACGGTTACTCAGACACCATTGAGGGTTACTCAGACACCATTGACGATTACTCAGACACCATTGACGATTACTCAGACACCATTGACTATAACTTAGACACCATTGACGATTACTCAGACACCATTGACTATTACTATGACAGCATTGACGATTACTCAGACACCATTGACTATTACTCCGACACCGTTGATGATTACTCAGACACCGTTGACGGTTACTCAGACATCATTGACTATTACTCAGACACCGGTGACTATTTTGCAGACACCATTGACGAGTACACAGACACCATTGACTATTACTTAGACACCATTGACTATTACTCAGACACCATTGACTATTACTATGACAGCATTGACGATTACTCAGACACCATTGACTATTACTATGACAGCATTGACGATTACTCAGACACCATTGACTCTTACTCAGACACCTTTGATTACTCAGACTCCGTTGACGGTTACTCAGACACCATTGACGATTACACAGACACCACTGACTATTACTCAGACACCATTGACTATTACTCAGACACCACTGACTATTACTCAGCCACCATTGATGATTACTCAGACACCATTGACGATTACTCAGACACCGGTGACGATTACGCAGATACCATTGACGATTACTCAGACACCATTGACTATTACTCAGACACCGTTGACGGTTACTCAGACACCATTGAGGGTTACTCAGACACCATTGACGATTAGTCAGACACCATTGACGATTACTCAGACACCATTGACTATAACTTAGACACCATTGACGATTACTCAGACACCATTGACTATTACTATGACAGCATTGACGATTACTCAGACACCATTGACTATTACTCCGACACCGTTGATGATTACTCAGACACCGTTGACGGTTACTCAGACATCATTGACTATTACTCAGACACCGTTGACTATTTTGCAGACACCATTGACGATTACACAGACACCATTGACTATTACTTAGACACCATTGACTATTACTCAGACACCATTGACTATTACTCAGACACCATTGACTATTACTCAGACACCATTGACGATTCCTCAGACACTATTGACTATTGCTATGACACCATTGATTATTACTCAGACACCATTGACGATTACTCAGACACCATTGACGATTCCTCAGACACCACTGACTATTACTCAGACACCATTGACTATTACTCAGACACCATTGACTATTACTCAGACACCATTGACGATTCCTCAGACACCACTGACTATTACTCAGACACTGTTGACTATTACTCAGACACCATTGACGATTCCTCAGACACCATTGACTATTACTCAGACACCATTGACTATTACTCAGACACCATTGACGATTCCTCAGACACCACTGACTATTACTCAGACACTGTTGACTATTACTCAGACACCATTGACGATTACTCAGACACCACTGACTATTACTCAGACACCATTGACTATTACTCAGACACCGTTGACGGTTACTCAGACACCATTGAGGGTTACTCAGACACCATTGACGATTACTTAGACACCATTGACGATTACTCAGACACCATTGACTATTACTCAGACACCATTGACTATTACTCCGACACCGTTGATGATTACTCAGACACCGTTGACGGTTACTCAGACATCATTGACTATTACTCAGACACCGTTGACTATTTTGCAGACACCATTGACGATTACACAGACACCATTGACTATTACTTAGACACCATTTACTATTACTCAGACACCATTGACTATTACTCAGACACCATTGACTATTACTCAGACACCATTGACGATTCCTCAGACACTATTGACTATTGCTATGACACCATTGATTATTACTCAGACACCATTGACGATTACTCAGACACCATTGACGATTCCTCAGAGACCACTGACTATTACTCAGACACTGTTGACGATTCCTCAGACACCATTGACTATTACTCAGACACCATTGACTATTACTCAGACACCATTGACGTTTCCTCAGACACCACTGACTATTACTCAGACACCATTGACTATTACTCAGACACCGTTGACGGTTACTCAGACACCATTGAGGGTTACTCAGACACCATTGACGATTACTTAGACACCATTGACGATTATCAGACACCATTGACTATTACTCAGACACAATTGACGATTACTCAGACACCATTGACGATTACTCAGACACCATTGGCGATTACTCAGACACCATTGACGATTACTCATACACCATTAACTATTACTCAGACACCATTGACGATTACTCAGACACCATTGACTATTACTATGACAGTATTGACGATTACTCAGACACCATTGACTCTTACCCAGATACCATTGACGATTACTCAGACACCATTGACGATTACTCAGACACCATTGGCGATTACTCAGACACCATTGACGATTACTCAGACAGCATTGACGATGACTCAGACACCATTGACGGTTACTCAGACACCGGTGACGATTACTCAGATACCATTGACGATTACTCAGACACCATTGACGATTACTCAGACACCATTGACTATTACTCAGACACCATTGACTATTACTTAGACACCATTGACTATTACTCAGACACCATTGACTATTACTATGACAGCATTGACGATTACTCAGACACCATTGACTATTACTATGACAGCATTGACGATTACTCAGACACCATTGCCTATTACTCAGACACCTTTGATTACTCAGAC
>CM067359.1:188426044-188475950 GCA_034401795.1 Chaetoderma sp. LZ-2023a
ATCTTCTTGTCTATGTATCATTGTAATGAGTGGTTGGATAACTTAGCCAGTCATTCCAGTGGTAAATCTTCTTGTCAATGTATCATTGTAATGAGTGGTTGGATAACTTATCCAGTCATTGCAGTGGTAAATCTTCTTGTCAATGTAGCATTGTAATGAGTGGTTGGATAACTTAGCCACTCATTCCAGTGGTAAATCTTCTTGTCAATGTAGCATTGTAATGAGTGGTTGGATAACTTATCCAGTCATTGCAGTGGTAAATCTTCTTTTCAATGTAGCAGTGTAATGAGTGGTTGGATAACTTAGCCAGTCATTCCAGTGGTAAATCTTCTTGTCAATGTATCATTGTAATGAGTGGTTGGATAACTTAGCCAGTCATTCCAGTGGTAAATCTTCTTGTCATTGTACCATTGTAATGAGTGGTTGGATAACTTAGCCAGTCATTCCAGTGGTAAATCTTCTTGTCAATGGATCATTGTAATGAGTGGGTGGATAACTTAGCCAGTCATTCCAGTGGTAAATCTTCTTGTCATTGTACCATTGTAATGAGTGGTTGGATAACTTAGCCAGTCATTCCAGTGGTAAATCTTCTTGTCAATGGATCATTGTAATGAGTGGGTGGATAACTTAGCCAGTCATTCCAGTGGTAAATCTTCTTGTCAATGTATCATTGTAATGAGTGGTTGGATAACTCAGCCAGTCATTCCAGTGGTAAATCTGCTTGTCAATGTATCATTGTAATGAGTGGTTGGTTAACTCAGCCAGTCATTCCAGTGGTAAATCTTCTTGTCAATGTATCATTGTAATGAATGGTTGGATAACTTAGCCAGTCATTCCAGTGGTAAATCTTCTTGTCAATGTAGCATTGTAATGAATGGTTGGTTAACTCAGCCAGTCATTCCAGTGGTAAATCTTCTTGTCAATGTAGCATTGTAATGAATGGTTGGTTAACTCAGCCAGTCATTCCAGTGGTAAATCTTCTTGTCAATGTAGCATTGTAATGAATGGTTGGTTAACTCAGCCAGTCATTCCAGTGGTAAATCTTCTTGTCAATGTATCATTGTAATGAATGGTTGGATAACTTAGCCAGTCATTCCAGTGGTAAATCTTCTTGTCAATGTATCATTGTAATGAGTGGTTGGTTAACTCAGCCAGTCATTCCAGTGGTAAATCTTCTTGTCATTGTATCATTGTAATGAGTGGTTGGATAACTTGGCCAGCCATTCCAGTGGTAAATCTTCTTGTCAATGTAGCATTGTAATGAGTGGGTGGATAACTTAGCCAGTCATTCCAGTGGTAAATCTTCTTGTCAATGTATCATTGTAATGAGTGGTTGGATAACTCAGCCAGTCATTCCAGTGGTAAATCTTCTTGTCAATGTATCATTGTAATGAGTGGTTGGATAACTTATCCAGTCATTCCAGTGGTAAATCTTCTTGTCAATGTATCATTGTAATGAGTGGTTGGATAACTTAGCCTGTCATTCCAGTGGTAAATCGTCTTGTCAATGTAGCATTGTAATGAGTGGTTGGATAACTTAGCCAGTCATTCCAGTGGTAAATCTTCTTGTCAATGTGTCATTGTAATGAGTGGTTGGATAACTCAGCCAGTCATTCCAGTGGTAAATCGTCTTGTCAATGTAGCATTGTAATGAGCAGTTGGATAACTTAGCCAGTCATTCCAGTGGTAAATCTTCTTGTCAATGTATCATTGTAATGAGTGGATGGATAACTTAGCCAGTCATTCCAGTGGTAAATCTTCTTGTCAATGTATCATTGTAATGAGTGGTTGGATAACTTAGCCAGTCATTCCAGTGGTAAATCTTCTTGTCACTGTATCATTGTAATGAGTGGTTGGATAACTTAGCCAGTCGTTCCAGTGGTAAATCTTCTTGTCAATGTAGCATTGTAATGAGTGGTCGGATAACTTAGCCAGTCATTCCAGTGGTAAATCTTCTTGTCAATGTAGCATTGTAATGAGTGGTCGGATAACTTAGCCAGTCATTCCAGTGGTAAATCTTCTTGTCAATGTAGCATTGTAATGAGTGGTCGGATAACTTAGCCAGTCATTCCAGTGGTAAATCTTCTTGTCAATGTAGCATTGTAATGAGTGTTTGGATTACTTAGCCAATCATTCCAGTGGTAAATCTTCTTGTCAATGTAGCATTGTAATGAGTGGTTGGATAACTTAGCCAGTCATTCCAGTGTTAAATCTTCTTGTCAATGTCTCATTGTAAGGAGTGGTTGGATAACTTAGCCAGTCATTCCAGTGGTAAATCTTCTTGTCAATGTATCATTGTAATGAGTGGTTGGATAACTTAGCCAGTCATTCCAGTGGTAAATCTTCTTGTCAATGTATCATTGTAATGAGTGGTTAGATAACTTGCCAGTCATTCCAGTGGTAAATCTTCTTGTCAATGTATCATTGTATTGAGTGGATGGATAACTTAGCCAGTCACTCCAGTGGTAAATCTTCTTGTCAATGTCTCATTGTAATGAGTGGGTGGATAAGTTAGCCAGTCATTCCAGTGGTAAATCTTCTTGTCAATGTTTCATGGTAATGAGTGGTCGGATAACTTAAGCAGTCATTCCAGTTGTAAATCTTCTTGTCAATGTAGCATTGTAATGAGTGGTTGGATAACCTAGCCAGTCATTCCAGTGGTATATCTTCTTGTCAATGTAGCATTGTAATGAGTGGTTGGATAACTCAGCCAGTCATTCCAGTGGTAAATCTTCTTTTCAATGTATCATTGTAATGAGTGGTTGGATAACTTAGCCAGTCATTCCAGTGGTAAATCTTCTTGTCAATGTATCATAGTAATGAGTGGTTGGATAACTTAGCCAGTCATTCCAGTGGGAAATCTTCTTGGCAATGTATCATTCTAATGAGTGGTTGGATAACTTAGCCAGTCATTCCAGTGGTAAATCTTCTTGCCAATGTATCATTGTAATGAGTGGTTGGATAACTTAGCCAGTCATTCCAGTGGTAAATCTTCTTGTCAATGTATCATTGTAATGAGTGGTTGGATAACTTATCCAGTCATTGCAGTGGTAAATCTTCTTGTCAATGTAGCATTGTAATGAGTGGTTGGATAACTTAGCCACTAATTCCAGTGGTAAATCTTCTTGTCAATGTAGCATTGTAATGAGTGGTTGGATAACTTATCCAGTCATTGCAGTGGTAAATCTTCTTTTCAATGTAGCAGTGTAATGAGTGGTTGGATAACTTAGCCAGTCATTCCAGTGGTAAATCTTCTTGTCAATGTATCATTGTAATGAGTGGTTGGATAACTTAGCCAGTCATTCCAGTGGTAAATCTTCTTGTCAATGTATCATTGTAATGAGTGGGTGGATAACTTAGCCAGTCATTCCAGTGGTAAATCTTCTTGTCATTGTACCATTGTAATGAGTGGTTGGATAACTTAGCCAGTCATTCCAGTGGTAAATCTTCTTGTCAATGTATCATTGTAATGAGTGGGTGGCTAACTTAGCCAGTCATTCCAGTGGTAAATCTTCTTGTCAATGTATCATTGTAATGAGTGGTTGGATAACTCAGCCAGTCATTCCAGTGGTAAATCTTCTTGTCAATGTATCATTGTAATGAGTGGTTGGATAACTTAGCCAGTCATTCCAGTGGTAAATCTTCTTGTCAATGTATCATTGTAATGAGTGGTTGGATAACTCAGCCAGTCATTCCAGTGGTAAATCTTCTTGTCAATGTATCATTGTAATGAGTGGTTGGATAACTTAGCCAGTCATTCCAGTGGTAAATCTTCTTGTCAATGTGTCATTGTAATGAGTGGTTGGATAACTTAGCCAGTCATTCCAGTGGTAAATCTTCTTGTCAATGTGTCATTGTGATGAGTGGTTGGATAACTTAGCCAATCATTCCAGTGGTAAATCTTCTTGTCAATGTATCATTGTAATGAGTGGTTGGATAACTTAGCCAGTCATTCCAGTGGTAAATCTTCTTGTCAATGTATCATTGTAATGAGTGGTTGGATAACTTAGGCAGTCATTCCAGTGGTAAATCTTGTTGTCAATGTATCATTGTAATGAGTGGTTGGATAACTTAGGCAGTCATTCCAGTGGTAAATCTTCTTGTCAATGTATCATTGTAATGGGTGGTTGGATAACTCAGCCAGTCATTCCAGTGGTAAATCTTCTTGTCAATGTATCATTGTAATGAGTGGTTGGATAACTTAGCCAGTTATTCCAGTGGTAAATCTTGTTGTCAATGTATCATTGTAATGAGTGGTTGGATAACTTAGGTAGTCATTCCAGTGGTAAATCTTCTTGTCAATATATCATTGTAATGAGTGGTTGGATAACTTAGCCAGTCATTCCAGTGGTAAATCTTCTTGTCAATGTATCATTGTAATGAGTGGTTAGATAACTTGCCAGTCATTCCAGTGGTAAATCTTCTTGTCAATGTATCGTTGTAATGAGTGGTTGGATAACTTAGCCAGTCACTCCAGTGGTAAATATTCTTGTCAATGTCTCATTGTAATGAGTGGGTGGATAAGTTAGCCAGTCATTCCAGTGGTAAATATTCTTGTCAATGTTTCATTGTAATGAGTGGTTGGATAACTTAGCAAGTCATTCCAGTGGTAAATCTTCTTGTCAATGTATCATTGTAATGGGTGGTTGCATGACTTAGCCAGTCATTCCAGTTGTAAATCTTCTTGTCAATGTAGCATTGTAATGAGTGGTTGGATAACTTAGCCAGTCATTCCAGTGGTAAATCTTCTTGTCAATGTAGCAATGTAATGAGTGGTTGGATAACTCAGCCAGTCATTCCAGTGGTAAATCTTCTTGTCAATGTATCATGGTAATGAGTGGTTGGATAACTCAGCCAGTCATTCCAGTGGTAAATCTTCTTTTCAATGTATCATTGTAATGTGTGGTTGGATAACTTAGCCAGTCATTCCAGTGGTAAATCTTCTTGTCAATGTATCATAGTAATGAGTGGTTGGATAACTTAGCCAGTCATTCCAGTGGGAAATCTTCTTGGCAATGTATCATTGTAATGAGTGGTTGGATAACTTAGCCAGTCATTCCAGTGGTAAATCGTCTTGTCAAGGTATCATTGTAATGAGTGGTTGGATAACTTAGCTAGTCATTCCAGTGGTAAATCTTCTTGTCAATGTAGCATTATAATGAGTGGTTGGATAACTTAGCCAGTCATTCCAGTGGTAAATCTTCTTGTCCATGTAGCATTGTAATGAGTGGTTGGATGGATAACTTATCCAGTCATTCTAGTGGTAAATCTTCGTGTCAATGTATCATTGTAATTAGTGGTTGGATGAATAACTTATCCAGTTATTCCAGTGGTAAATCTTCTTGTCAATGTAGCATTGTAATGAGTGGTTGGATAATTTAGCCAGTCATTCCAGTGGTAAATCTTCTTGTCAATGTAGCATTGTAATGAGTGGTTGGATAACTTAGCCAGTCATTCTAGTGGTAAATCTTCTTGTCAATGTATCATTGTAATGAGTAGTTGGATAACTTGGCCAGTCATTACAGTGGTAAATCTTCTTGTCAATGTATCATAGTAATGAGTGGTTGGATAACTTAGCCAGTCATTCCAGTGGTAAATCTTCTTGCCAATGTATCATTGTAATGAGTGGTTTGATAACTTAGCCAGTCATTCCAGTGGTAAATCGTCTTGTCAATGTATCATTGTAATGAGTGGTTGGATAACTTAGCCAGTCATTCCAGTGGTAAATCTTCTTGTCAATGTCTCATTGTAAGGAGTGGTTGGATAACTTAGCCAGCCATTCCAGTGGTAAATCTTCTTGTCAATGTAGCATTGTAATGAGTGGCTGGATAACTTAGCCAGTCATTCCAGTGGTAAATCTTTTTGTCAATGTAGCATTGTAATGAGTGGCTGGATAACTTAGCCAGTCATTCCAGTGCTAAATCTTCTTGTCAATGTATCATTGTAATGAGTGGTTGGATAACTTAGCCAATCATTCCAGTAGTAAATCTTCTTATCAATGTATCATTGTAATGAGTGGTTGGATAACTTAGCCAGTCATTCCAGTGGTAAATCTTCTTGTCAATGTAGCATTGTAATGAGTGGTTGGATAACTCAGCCAGTCATTCCAGTGGTAAATCTTCTTGTCAATGTATCATTTTAATGAGTGGTTGGATAACTTAGCCAGTCATTCCAGTGGTAAATCGTCTTGTCAAGGTATCATTGTAATGAGTGGTTGGATAACTTAGCTAGTCATTCCAGTGGTAAATCTTCTTGTCAATGTAGCATTATAATGAGTGGTTGGATAACTTAGCCAGTCATTCCAGTGGTAAATCTTCTTGTCCATGTAGCATTGTAATGAGTCGTTGGATAACTTAGTCAGTCATTCAAGTGGTAAATCTTCTTGTCAATGTATCATTGTAATGAGTGGCTGGATAACTTATCCAGTCATTCCAGTGGTAAATCTTCTTGTCAATGTAGCATTGTAATGAGTGGTTGGATGGATAACTTATCCAGTCATTCCAGTGGTAAATCTTCTTGTCAATGTATCATTGTAATGAGTGGTTGGATGAATAACTTATCCAGTTATTCCAGTGGTAAATCTTCTTGTCAATGTATCATTGTAATGAGTGGTTGGATAACTCAGCCAGTCATTCCAGTGGTAAATCTTCTTGTCAATGTATCATTGTAATGAGTGGTTGGATAACTTATCCAGTCATTCCAGTGGTAAATCTTCTTGTCAATGTATCATTGTAATGAGTGGCTGGATAACTTATCCAGTCATTCCAGTGGTAAATCTTCTTGTCATTGTATCATTGTAATGAGTGGTTGGATAACTTGGCCAGCCATTCCAGTGGTAAATCTTCTTGTCAATGTAGCATTGTAATGAGTGGGTGGATAACTTAGCCAGTCATTCCAGTGGTAAATCTTCTTGTCAATGTATCATTGTAATGAGTGGTTGGATAACTCAGCCAGTCATTCCAGTGGTAAATCTTCTTGTCAATGTATCATTGTAATGAGTGGTTGGATAACTCAGCCAGTCATTCCAGTGGTAAATCTGCTTGTCAATGTATCATTGTAATGAGTGGTTGGTTAACTCAGCCAGTCATTCCAGTGGTAAATCTTCTTGTCAATGTATCATTGTAATGAATGGTTGGATAACTTAGCCAGTCATTCCAGTGGTAAATCTTCTTGTCAATGTAGCATTGTAATGAATGGTTGGTTAACTCAGCCAGTCATTCCAGTGGTAAATCTTCTTGTCAATGTAGCATTGTAATGAATGGTTGGTTAACTCAGCCAGTCATTCCAGTGGTAAATCTTCTTGTCAATGTAGCATTGTAATGAATGGTTGGTTAACTCAGCCAGTCATTCCAGTGGTAAATCTTCTTGTCAATGTATCATTGTAATGAATGGTTGGATAACTTAGCCAGTCATTCCAGTGGTAAATCTTCTTGTCAATGTATCATTGTAATGAGTGGTTGGTTAACTCAGCCAGTCATTCCAGTGGTAAATCTTCTTGTCATTGTATCATTGTAATGAGTGGTTGGATAACTTGGCCAGCCATTCCAGTGGTAAATCTTCTTGTCAATGTAGCATTGTAATGAGTGGGTGGATAACTTAGCCAGTCATTCCAGTGGTAAATCTTCTTGTCAATGTATCATTGTAATGAGTGGTTGGATAACTCAGCCAGTCATTCCAGTGGTAAATCTTCTTGTCAATGTATCATTGTAATGAGTGGTTGGATAACTTATCCAGTCATTCCAGTGGTAAATCTTCTTGTCAATGTATCATTGTAATGAGTGGTTGGATAACTTAGCCTGTCATTCCAGTGGTAAATCGTCTTGTCAATGTAGCATTGTAATGAGTGGTTGGATAACTTAGCCAGTCATTCCAGTGGTAAATCTTCTTGTCAATGTGTCATTGTAATGAGTGGTTGGATAACTCAGCCAGTCATTCCAGTGGTAAATCGTCTTGTCAATGTAGCATTGTAATGAGCAGTTGGATAACTTAGCCAGTCATTCCAGTGGTAAATCTTCTTGTCAATGTATCATTGTAATGAGTGGATGGATAACTTAGCCAGTCATTCCAGTGGTAAATCTTCTTGTCAATGTATCATTGTAATGAGTGGTTGGATAACTTAGCCAGTCATTCCAGTGGTAAATCTTCTTGTCACTGTATCATTGTAATGAGTGGTTGGATAACTTAGCCAGTCGTTCCAGTGGTAAATCTTCTTGTCAATGTAGCATTGTAATGAGTGGTCGGATAACTTAGCCAGTCATTCCAGTGGTAAATCTTCTTGTCAATGTAGCATTGTAATGAGTGGTCGGATAACTTAGCCAGTCATTCCAGTGGTAAATCTTCTTGTCAATGTAGCATTGTAATGAGTGGTCGGATAACTTAGCCAGTCATTCCAGTGGTAAATCTTCTTGTCAATGTAGCATTGTAATGAGTGGTTGGATAACTTAGCCAATCATTCCAGTGGTAAATCTTCTTGTCAATGTAGCATTGTAATGAGTGGTTGGATAACTTAGCCAGTCATTCCAGTGTTAAATCTTCTTGTCAATGTCTCATTGTAAGGAGTGGTTGGATAACTTAGCCAGTCATTCCAGTGGTAAATCTTCTTGTCAATGTATCATTGTAATGAGTGGTTGGATAACTTAGCCAGTCATTCCAGTGGTAAATCTTCTTGTCAATGTATCATTGTAATGAGTGGTTAGATAACTTGCCAGTCATTCCAGTGGTAAATCTTCTTGTCAATGTATCATTGTATTGAGTGGATGGATAACTTAGCCAGTCACTCCAGTGGTAAATCTTCTTGTCAATGTCTCATTGTAATGAGTGGGTGGATAAGTTAGCCAGTCATTCCAGTGGTAAATCTTCTTGTCAATGTTTCATGGTAATGAGTGGTCGGATAACTTAAGCAGTCATTCCAGTTGTAAATCTTCTTGTCAATGTAGCATTGTAATGAGTGGTTGGATAACCTAGCCAGTCATTCCAGTGGTATATCTTCTTGTCAATGTAGCATTGTAATGAGTGGTTGGATAACTCAGCCAGTCATTCCAGTGGTAAATCTTCTTTTCAATGTATCATTGTAATGAGTGGTTGGATAACTTAGCCAGTCATTCCAGTGGTAAATCTTCTTGTCAATGTATCATAGTAATGAGTGGTTGGATAACTTAGCCAGTCATTCCAGTGGGAAATCTTCTTGGCAATGTATCATTCTAATGAGTGGTTGGATAACTTAGCCAGTCATTCCAGTGGTAAATCTTCTTGCCAATGTATCATTGTAATGAGTGGTTGGATAACTTAGCCAGTCATTCCAGTGGTAAATCTTCTTGTCAATGTATCATTGTAATGAGTGGTTGGATAACTTATCCAGTCATTGCAGTGGTAAATCTTCTTGTCAATGTAGCATTGTAATGAGTGGTTGGATAACTTAGCCACTAATTCCAGTGGTAAATCTTCTTGTCAATGTAGCATTGTAATGAGTGGTTGGATAACTTATCCAGTCATTGCAGTGGTAAATCTTCTTTTCAATGTAGCAGTGTAATGAGTGGTTGGATAACTTAGCCAGTCATTCCAGTGGTAAATCTTCTTGTCAATGTATCATTGTAATGAGTGGTTGGATAACTTAGCCAGTCATTCCAGTGGTAAATCTTCTTGTCAATGTATCATTGTAATGAGTGGGTGGATAACTTAGCCAGTCATTCCAGTGGTAAATCTTCTTGTCATTGTACCATTGTAATGAGTGGTTGGATAACTTAGCCAGTCATTCCAGTGGTAAATCTTCTTGTCAATGTATCATTGTAATGAGTGGGTGGCTAACTTAGCCAGTCATTCCAGTGGTAAATCTTCTTGTCAATGTATCATTGTAATGAGTGGTTGGATAACTCAGCCAGTCATTCCAGTGGTAAATCTTCTTGTCAATGTATCATTGTAATGAGTGGTTGGATAACTTAGCCAGTCATTCCAGTGGTAAATCTTCTTGTCAATGTATCATTGTAATGAGTGGTTGGATAACTCAGCCAGTCATTCCAGTGGTAAATCTTCTTGTCAATGTATCATTGTAATGAGTGGTTGGATAACTTAGCCAGTCATTCCAGTGGTAAATCTTCTTGTCAATGTGTCATTGTAATGAGTGGTTGGATAACTTAGCCAGTCATTCCAGTGGTAAATCTTCTTGTCAATGTGTCATTGTGATGAGTGGTTGGATAACTTAGCCAATCATTCCAGTGGTAAATCTTCTTGTCAATGTATCATTGTAATGAGTGGTTGGATAACTTAGCCAGTCATTCCAGTGGTAAATCTTCTTGTCAATGTATCATTGTAATGAGTGGTTGGATAACTTAGGCAGTCATTCCAGTGGTAAATCTTGTTGTCAATGTATCATTGTAATGAGTGGTTGGATAACTTAGGCAGTCATTCCAGTGGTAAATCTTCTTGTCAATGTATCATTGTAATGGGTGGTTGGATAACTCAGCCAGTCATTCCAGTGGTAAATCTTCTTGTCAATGTATCATTGTAATGAGTGGTTGGATAACTTAGCCAGTTATTCCAGTGGTAAATCTTGTTGTCAATGTATCATTGTAATGAGTGGTTGGATAACTTAGGTAGTCATTCCAGTGGTAAATCTTCTTGTCAATATATCATTGTAATGAGTGGTTGGATAACTTAGCCAGTCATTCCAGTGGTAAATCTTCTTGACAATGTATCATTGTAATGAATGGTTAAATAACTTGCCAGTCATTCCAGTGGTAAATCTTCTTGTCAATGTATCGTTGTAATGAGTGGTTGGATAACTTAGCCAGTCACTCCAGTGGTAAATCTTCTTGTCAATGTCTCATTGTAATGAGTGGGTGGATAAGTTAGCCAGTCATTCCAGTGGTAAATATTCTTGTCAATGTTTCATTGTAATGAGTGGTTGGATAACTTAGCAAGTCATTCCAGTGGTAAATCTTCTTGTCAATGTATCATTGTAATGGGTGGTTGCATGACTTAGCCAGTCATTCCAGTTGTAAATCTTCTTGTCAATGTAGCATTGTAATGAGTGGTTGGATAACTTAGCCAGTCATTCCAGTGGTAAATCTTCTTGTCAATGTAGCAATGTAATGAGTGGTTGGATAACTCAGCCAGTCATTCCAGTGGTAAATCTTCTTGTCAATGTATCATGGTAATGAGTGGTTGGATAACTCAGCCAGTCATTCCAGTGGTAAATCTTCTTTTCAATGTATCATTGTAATGTGTGGTTGGATAACTTAGCCAGTCATTCCAGTGGTAAATCTTCTTGTCAATGTATCATAGTAATGAGTGGTTGGATAACTTAGCCAGTCATTCCAGTGGGAAATCTTCTTGGCAATGTATCATTGTAATGAGTGGTTGGATAACTTAGCCAGTCATTCCAGTGGTAAATCGTCTTGTCAAGGTATCATTGTAATGAGTGGTTGGATAACTTAGCTAGTCATTCCAGTGGTAAATCTTCTTGTCAATGTAGCATTATAATGAGTGGTTGGATAACTTAGCCAGTCATTCCAGTGGTAAATCTTCTTGTCCATGTAGCATTGTAATGAGTGGTTGGATGGATAACTTATCCAGTCATTCTAGTGGTAAATCTTCGTGTCAATGTATCATTGTAATTAGTGGTTGGATGAATAACTTATCCAGTTATTCCAGTGGTAAATCTTCTTGTCAATGTAGCATTGTAATGAGTGGTTGGATAATTTAGCCAGTCATTCCAGTGGTAAATCTTCTTGTCAATGTAGCATTGTAATGAGTGGTTGGATAACTTAGCCAGTCATTCTAGTGGTAAATCTTCTTGTCAATGTATCATTGTAATGAGTAGTTGGATAACTTGGCCAGTCATTACAGTGGTAAATCTTCTTGTCAATGTATCATAGTAATGAGTGGTTGGATAACTTAGCCAGTCATTCCAGTGGTAAATCTTCTTGCCAATGTATCATTGTAATGAGTGGTTTGATAACTTAGCCAGTCATTCCAGTGGTAAATCGTCTTGTCAATGTATCATTGTAATGAGTGGTTGGATAACTTAGCCAGTCATTCCAGTGGTAAATCTTCTTGTCAATGTCTCATTGTAAGGAGTGGTTGGATAACTTAGCCAGCCATTCCAGTGGTAAATCTTCTTGTCAATGTAGCATTGTAATGAGTGGCTGGATAACTTAGCCAGTCATTCCAGTGGTAAATCTTTTTGTCAATGTAGCATTGTAATGAGTGGCTGGATAACTTAGCCAGTCATTCCAGTGCTAAATCTTCTTGTCAATGTATCATTGTAATGAGTGGTTGGATAACTTAGCCAATCATTCCAGTAGTAAATCTTCTTATCAATGTATCATTGTAATGAGTGGTTGGATAACTTAGCCAGTCATTCCAGTGGTAAATCTTCTTGTCAATGTAGCATTGTAATGAGTGGTTGGATAACTCAGCCAGTCATTCCAGTGGTAAATCTTCTTGTCAATGTATCATTTTAATGAGTGGTTGGATAACTTAGCCAGTCATTCCAGTGGTAAATCGTCTTGTCAAGGTATCATTGTAATGAGTGGTTGGATAACTTAGCTAGTCATTCCAGTGGTAAATCTTCTTGTCAATGTAGCATTATAATGAGTGGTTGGATAACTTAGCCAGTCATTCCAGTGGTAAATCTTCTTGTCCATGTAGCATTGTAATGAGTCGTTGGATAACTTAGTCAGTCATTCAAGTGGTAAATCTTCTTGTCAATGTATCATTGTAATGAGTGGCTGGATAACTTATCCAGTCATTCCAGTGGTAAATCTTCTTGTCAATGTAGCATTGTAATGAGTGGTTGGATGGATAACTTATCCAGTCATTCCAGTGGTAAATCTTCTTGTCAATGTATCATTGTAATGAGTGGTTGGATGAATAACTTATCCAGTTATTCCAGTGGTAAATCTTCTTGTCAATGTAGCATTGTAATGAGTGGTTGGATAATTTAGCCAGTCATTCCAGTGGTAAATCTTCTTGTCAATGTAGCATTGTAATGAGTGGTTGGATAACTTAGCCAGTCATTCTAGTGGTAAATCTTTTTGTCAATGTATCATTGTAATGAGTGGTTGGATAACTTGGCCAGTCATTCCAGTGGTAAATCTTCTTGTCAATGTAACATAGTAATGAGTGGTTGGATAACTTAGCCAGTCATTCCAGTGGTAAATCTTCTTGTCAATGTATCATAGTAATGAGTGGGTGGATAACTTAACCAGTCATTCCAGTGGTAAATCTTCTTGTCAATGTAGCATTGTAATGAGTGGTTGGATAACTTAGCCAGTCATTCCAGTGTTAAATCTTCTTGTCAATGTATCATTGTAAGGAGTGGTTGGATAACTTAGCCAGTCATTCCAGTGGTAAATCCTCTTGTCAATGTATCATTGTAATGAGTGGTTGGATAACTTAGCCAGTCATTCCAGTGGTAAATCTTCTTGTCAATGTATCATTGTAATGAGTGGTTAGATAACTTGCCAGTCAATCCAGTGGTAAATCTTCTTGTCAATGTATCATTGTAATGAGTGGTTGGATAACTTAGCCAGTCACTCCAGTGGTAAATCTTCTTGTCAATGTCTCATTGTAATGAGTGGGTGGATAAGTTAGCCAGTCATTCCAGTGGTAAATCTTCTTGTCAATGTTTCATGGTAATGAGTGGATGGATAACTTAGCCAGTCATTCCAGTGGTAAATCTTCTTGTCAATGTATCATTGTAATGGGTGGTTGCATAACTTAGCCAGTCATTCCAGTGGTAAATCTTCTTGTCAATGTATCATTGTAATGAGTGGTCGGATAACTTAAGCAGTCATTCCAGTTGTAAATCTTCTTGTCAATGTAGCATTGTAATGAGTGGTTGGATAACCTAGCCAGTCATTCCAGTGGTATATCTTCTTGTCAATGTAGCATTGTAATGAGTGGTTGGATAACTCAGCCAGTCATTCCAGTGGTAAATCTTCTTTTCAATGTATCATTGTAATGAGTGGTTGGATAACTTAGCCAGTCATTCCAGTGGTAAATCTTCTTGTCAATGTATCATAGTAATGAGTGGTTGGATAACTTAGCCAGTCATTCCAGTGGGAAATCTTCTTGGCAATGTATCATTGTAATGAGTGGTTGGATAACTTAGCCAGTCATTCCAGTGGTAAATCTTCTTGCCAATGTATCATTGTAATGAGTGGTTGGATAACTTAGCCAATCATTCCAGTAGTAAATCTTCTTGTCAATGTATCATTGTAATGAGTGGTTGGATAACTTAGCCAGTCATTCCAGTGGTAAATCTTCTTGTCAATGTATCATTGTAATGAGTGGTTGGATAACTTATCCAGTCATTGCAGTGGTAAATCTTCTTGTCAATGTAGCATTGTAATGAGTGGTTGGATAACTTAGCCACTCATTCCAGTGGTAAATCTTCTTGTCAATGTAGCATTGTAATGAGTGGTTGGATAACTTATCCAGTCATTGCAGTGGTAAATCTTCTTTTCAATGTAGCAGTGTAATGAGTGGTTGGATAACTTAGCCAGTCATTCCAGTGGTAAATCTTCTTGTCAATGTATCATTGTAATGAGTGGTTAGATAACTTAGCCAGTCATTCCAGTGGTAAATCTTCTCGTCAATGTATCATTGTAATGAGTGGGTGGATAACTTAGCCAGTCATTCCAGTGGTAAATCTTCTTGTCATTGTACCATTGTAATGAGTGGTTGGATAACTTAGCCAGTCATTCCAGTGGTAAATCTTCTTGTCAATGTATCATTGTAATGAGTGGGTGGATAACTTAGCCAGTCATTCCAGTGGTAAATCTTCTTGTCAATGTATCATTGTAATGAGTGGTTGGATAACTCAGCCAGTCATTCCAGTGGTAAATCTTCTTGTCATGTATCATTGTAATGAGTGGTTGGATAACTTAGCCAGTCATTCCAGTGGTAAATCTTCTTGTCAATGTATCATTGTAATGAGTGGTTGGATAACTTAGCCAGTCATTCCAGTGGTAAATCTTCTTGTCAATGTATCATTGTAATGAGTGGTTAGATAACTTGCCAGTCATTCCAGTGGTAAATCTTCTTGTCAATGTATCATTGTAATGAGTGGTTGGATAACTTAGCCAGTCACTCCAGTGGTAAATCTTCTTGTCAATGTCTCATTGTAATGAGTGGGTGGATAAGTTAGCCAGTCATTCCAGTGGTAAATCTTCTTGTCAATGTTTCATGGTAATGAGTGGATGGATAACTTAGCCAGTCATTCCAGTGGTAAATCTTCTTGTCAATGTATCATTGTAATGGGTGGTTGCATAACTTAGCCAGTCATTCCAGTGGTAAATCTTCTTGTCAATGTATCATTGTAATGAGTGGTCGGATAACTTAAGCAGTCATTCCAGTTGTAAATCTTCTTGTCAATGTAGCATTGTAATGAGTGGTTGGATAACCTAGCCAGTCATTCCAGTGGTATATCTTCTTGTCAATGTAGCATTGTAATGAGTGGTTGGATAACTCAGCCAGTCATTCCCGTGGTAAATCTTCTTTTCAATGTATCATTGTAATGAGTGGTTGGATAACTTAGCCAGTCATTCCAGTGGTAAATCTTCTTGTCAATGTATCATAGTAATGAGTGGTTGGATAACTTAGCCAGTCATTCCAGTGGGAAATCTTCTTGGCAATGTATCATTGTAATGAGTGGTTGGATAACTTAGCCAGTCATTCCAGTGGTAAATCTTCTTGCCAATGTATCATTGTAATGAGTGGTTGGATAACTTAGCCAATCATTCCAGTAGTAAATCTTCTTGTCAATGTATCATTGTAATGAGTGGTTGGATAACTTAGCCAGTCATTCCAGTGGTAAATCTTCTTGTCAATGTATCATTGTAATGAGTGGTTGGATAACTTATCCAGTCATTGCAGTGGTAAATCTTCTTGTCAATGTAGCATTGTAATGAGTGGTTGGATAACTTAGCCACTCATTCCAGTGGTAAATCTTCTTGTCAATGTAGCATTGTAATGAGTGGTTGGATAACTTATCCAGTCATTGCAGTGGTAAATCTTCTTTTCAATGTAGCAGTGTAATGAGTGGTTGGATAACTTAGCCAGTCATTCCAGTGGTAAATCTTCTTGTCAATGTATCATTGTAATGAGTGGTTGGATAACTTAGCCAGTCATTCCAGTGGTAAATCTTCTTGTCAATGTATCATTGTAATGAGTGGGTGGATAACTTAGCCAGTCATTCCAGTGGTAAATCTTCTTGTCATTGTACCATTGTAATGAGTGGTTGGATAACTTAGCCAGTCATTCCAGTGGTAAATCTTCTTGTCAATGTATCATTGTAATGAGTGGGTGGATAACTTAGCCAGTCATTCCAGTGGTAAATCTTCTTGTCAATGTATCATTGTAATGAGTGGTTGGATAACTCAGCCAGTCATTCCAGTGGTAAATCTTCTTGTCATGTATCATTGTAATGAGTGGTTGGATAACTTAGCCAGTCATTCCAGTGGTAAGTCTTCTTGTCTATGTATCATTGTAATGAGTGGTTGGATAACTCAGCCAGTCATTCCAGTGGTAAATCTTCTTGTCAATGTATCATTGTAATGAGTGGTTGGATAACTTAGCCAGTCATTCCAGTGGTAAATCTTCTTGTCAATGTGTCATTGTAATGAGTGGTTGGATAACTTAGCCAGTCATTCCAGTGGTAAATCTTCTTGTCAATGTGTCATTGTGATGAGTGGTTGGATAACTTAGCCAATCATTCCAGTGGTAAATCTTCTTGTCAATGTATCATTGTAATGAGTGGTTGGATAACTTAGCCAGTCATTCCAGTGGTAAATCTTCTTGTCAATGTATCATTGTAATGAGTGGTTGGATAAATTAGGCAGTCATTCCAGTGGTAAATCTTGTTGTCAATGTATCATTGTAATGAGTGGTTGGATAACTTAGGCAGTCATTCCAGTGGTAAATCTTCTTGTCAATGTATCATTGTAATGAGTGGTTGGATAACTCAGCCAGTCATTCCAGTGGTAAATCTTCTTGTCAATGTATCATTGTAATGAGTGGTTGGATAACTTAGCCAGTTATTCCAGTGGTAAATCTTGTTGTCAATGTATCATTGTAATGAGTGGTTGGATAACTTAGGTAGTCATTCCAGTGGTAAATCTTCTTGTCAATGTATCATTGTAATGAGTGGTTGGATAACTCAGCCAGTCATTCCAGTGGTAAATCTTCTTGTCAATATATCATTGTAATGAGTGGTTGGATAACTTAGCCAGTCATTCCAGTGGTAAATCTTCTTGTCAATGTATCATTGTAATGAGTGGTTAGATAACTTGCCAGTCATTCCAGTGGTAAATCTTCTTGTCAATGTATCATTGTAATGAGTGGTTGGATAACTTAGCCAGTCACTCCAGTGGTAAATCTTCTTGTCAATGTCTCATTGTAATGAGTGGGTGGATAAGTTAGCCAGTCATTCCAGTGGTAAATATTCTTGTCAATGTTTCATTGTAATGAGTGGTTGGATAACTTAGCCAGTCATTCCAGTGGTAAATCTTCTTGTCAATGTATCATTGTAATGGGTGGTTGCATGACTTAGCCAGTCATTCCAGTTGTAAATCTTCTTGTCAATGTAGCATTGTAATGAGTGGTTGGATAACTTAGCCAGTCATTCCAGTGGTAAATCTTCTTGTCAATGTAGCATTGTAATGAGTGGTTGGATAACTCAGCCAGTCATTCCAGTGGTAAATCTTCTTGTCAATGTATCATGGTAATGAGTGGTTGGATAACTCAGCCAGTCATTCCAGTGGTAAATCTTCTTTTCAATGTATCATTGTAATGAGTGGTTGGATAACTTAGCCAGTCATTCCAGTGGTAAATCTTCTTGTCAATGTATCATAGTAATGAGTGGTTGGATAACTTAGCCAGTCATTCCAGTGGGAAATCTTCTTGGCAATGTATCATTGTAATGAGTGGTTGGATAACTTAGCCAGTCATTCCAGTGGTAAATCTTCTTGCCAATGTATCATTGTAATGAGTGGTTGGATAACTTAGCCAATCATTCCAGTAGTAAATCTTCTTGTCAATGTATCATTGTAATGAGTGGTTGGATAACTTAGCCAGTCATTCCAGTGGTAAATCTTCTTGTCAATGTATCATTGTAATGAGTGGTTGGATAACTTATCCAGTCATTGCAGTGGTAAATCTTCTTGTCAATGTAGCATTGTAATGAGTGGTTGGATAACTTAGCCACTCATTCCAGTGGTAAATCTTCTTGTCAATGTAGCATTGTAATGAGTGGTTGGATAACTTATCCAGTCATTGCAGTGGTAAATCTTCTTTTCAATGTAGCAGTGTAATGAGTGGTTGGATAACTTAGCCAGTCATTCCAGTGGTAAATCTTCTTGTCAATGTATCATTGTAATGAGTGGTTAGATAACTTAGCCAGTCATTCCAGTGGTAAATCTTCTCGTCAATGTATCATTGTAATGAGTGGGTGGATAACTTAGCCAGTCATTCCAGTGGTAAATCTTCTTGTCATTGTACCATTGTAATGAGTGGTTGGATAACTTAGCCAGTCATTCCAGTGGTAAATCTTCTTGTCAATGTATCATTGTAATGAGTGGGTGGATAACTTAGCCAGTCATTCCAGTGGTAAATCTTCTTGTCAATGTATCATTGTAATGAGTGGTTGGATAACTCAGCCAGTCATTCCAGTGGTAAATCTTCTTGTCATGTATCATTGTAATGAGTGGTTGGATAACTTAGCCAGTCATTCCAGTGGTAAATCTTCTTGTCAATGTATCATTGTAATGAGTGGTTGGATAACTTAGCCAGTCATTCCAGTGGTAAATCTTCTTGTCAATGTATCATTGTAATGAGTGGTTAGATAACTTGCCAGTCATTCCAGTGCTAAATCTTCTTGTCAATGTATCATTGTAATGAGTGGTTGGATAACTTAGCCAGTCACTCCAGTGGTAAATCTTCTTGTCAATGTCTCATTGTAATGAGTGGGTGGATAAGTTAGCCAGTCATTCCAGTGGTAAATCTTCTTGTCAATGTTTCATGGTAATGAGTGGATGGATAACTTAGCCAGTCATTCCAGTGGTAAATCTTCTTGTCAATGTATCATTGTAATGGGTGGTTGCATAACTTAGCCAGTCATTCCAGTGGTAAATCTTCTTGTCAATGTATCATTGTAATGAGTGGTCGGATAACTTAAGCAGTCATTCCAGTTGTAAATCTTCTTGTCAATGTAGCATTGTAATGAGTGGTTGGATAACCTAGCCAGTCATTCCAGTGGTATATCTTCTTGTCAATGTAGCATTGTAATGAGTGGTTGGATAACTCAGCCAGTCATTCCCGTGGTAAATCTTCTTTTCAATGTATCATTGTAATGAGTGGTTGGATAACTTAGCCAGTCATTCCAGTGGTAAATCTTCTTGTCAATGTATCATAGTAATGAGTGGTTGGATAACTTAGCCAGTCATTCCAGTGGGAAATCTTCTTGGCAATGTATCATTGTAATGAGTGGTTGGATAACTTAGCCAGTCATTCCAGTGGTAAATCTTCTTGCCAATGTATCATTGTAATGAGTGGTTGGATAACTTAGCCAATCATTCCAGTAGTAAATCTTCTTGTCAATGTATCATTGTAATGAGTGGTTGGATAACTTAGCCAGTCATTCCAGTGGTAAATCTTCTTGTCAATGTATCATTGTAATGAGTGGTTGGATAACTTATCCAGTCATTGCAGTGGTAAATCTTCTTGTCAATGTAGCATTGTAATGAGTGGTTGGATAACTTAGCCACTCATTCCAGTGGTAAATCTTCTTGTCAATGTAGCATTGTAATGAGTGGTTGGATAACTTATCCAGTCATTGCAGTGGTAAATCTTCTTTTCAATGTAGCAGTGTAATGAGTGGTTGGATAACTTAGCCAGTCATTCCAGTGGTAAATCTTCTTGTCAATGTATCATTGTAATGAGTGGTTGGATAACTTAGCCAGTCATTCCAGTGGTAAATCTTCTTGTCAATGTATCATTGTAATGAGTGGGTGGATAACTTAGCCAGTCATTCCAGTGGTAAATCTTCTTGTCATTGTACCATTGTAATGAGTGGTTGGATAACTTAGCCAGTCATTCCAGTGGTAAATCTTCTTGTCAATGTATCATTGTAATGAGTGGGTGGATAACTTAGCCAGTCATTCCAGTGGTAAATCTTCTTGTCAATGTATCATTGTAATGAGTGGTTGGATAACTCAGCCAGTCATTCCAGTGGTAAATCTTCTTGTCATGTATCATTGTAATGAGTGGTTGGATAACTTAGCCAGTCATTCCAGTGGTAAGTCTTCTTGTCTATGTATCATTGTAATGAGTGGTTGGATAACTCAGCCAGTCATTCCAGTGGTAAATCTTCTTGTCAATGTATCATTGTAATGAGTGGTTGGATAACTTAGCCAGTCATTCCAGTGGTAAATCTTCTTGTCAATGTGTCATTGTAATGAGTGGTTGGATAACTTAGCCAGTCATTCCAGTGGTAAATCTTCTTGTCAATGTGTCATTGTGATGAGTGGTTGGATAACTTAGCCAATCATTCCAGTGGTAAATCTTCTTGTCAATGTATCATTGTAATGAGTGGTTGGATAACTTAGCCAGTCATTCCAGTGGTAAATCTTCTTGTCAATGTATCATTGTAATGAGTGGTTGGATAAATTAGGCAGTCATTCCAGTGGTAAATCTTGTTGTCAATGTATCATTGTAATGAGTGGTTGGATAACTTAGGCAGTCATTCCAGTGGTAAATCTTCTTGTCAATGTATCATTGTAATGAGTGGTTGGATAACTCAGCCAGTCATTCCAGTGGTAAATCTTCTTGTCAATGTATCATTGTAATGAGTGGTTGGATAACTTAGCCAGTTATTCCAGTGGTAAATCTTGTTGTCAATGTATCATTGTAATGAGTGGTTGGATAACTTAGGTAGTCATTCCAGTGGTAAATCTTCTTGTCAATGTATCATTGTAATGAGTGGTTGGATAACTCAGCCAGTCATTCCAGTGGTAAATCTTCTTGTCAATATATCATTGTAATGAGTGGTTGGATAACTTAGCCAGTCATTCCAGTGGTAAATCTTCTTGTCAATGTATCATTGTAATGAGTGGTTAGATAACTTGCCAGTCATTCCAGTGGTAAATCTTCTTGTCAATGTATCATTGTAATGAGTGGTTGGATAACTTAGCCAGTCACTCCAGTGGTAAATCTTCTTGTCAATGTCTCATTGTAATGAGTGGGTGGATAAGTTAGCCAGTCATTCCAGTGGTAAATATTCTTGTCAATGTTTCATTGTAATGAGTGGTTGGATAACTTAGCCAGTCATTCCAGTGGTAAATCTTCTTGTCAATGTATCATTGTAATGGGTGGTTGCATGACTTAGCCAGTCATTCCAGTTGTAAATCTTCTTGTCAATGTAGCATTGTAATGAGTGGTTGGATAACTTAGCCAGTCATTCCAGTGGTAAATCTTCTTGTCAATGTAGCATTGTAATGAGTGGTTGGATAACTCAGCCAGTCATTCCAGTGGTAAATCTTCTTGTCAATGTATCATGGTAATGAGTGGTTGGATAACTCAGCCAGTCATTCCAGTGGTAAATCTTCTTTTCAATGTATCATTGTAATGTGTGGTTGGATAACTTATCCAGTCATTCCAGTGGTAAATCTTCTTGTCAATGTATCATAGTAATGAGTGGTTGGATAACTTAGCCAGTCATTCCAGTGGGAAATCTTCTTGGCAATGTATCATTGTAATGAGTGGTTGGATAACTTAGCCATTCATTCAAGTGGTAAATCTTCTTGCCAATGTATCATTGTAATGAGTGGTTGGATAACTTAGCCAGTCATTCCAGTGGTAAATCTTCTTGTCAATGTAGCATTGTAATGAGTGGTTGGATGGATAACTTATCCAGTCATTCTAGTGGTAAATCTTCGTGTCAATGTATCATTGTAATGAGTGGTTGGATGAATAACTTATCCAGTTATTCCAGTGGTAAATCTTCTTGTCAATGTAGCATTGTAATGAGTGGTTGGATAATTTAGCCAGTCATTCCAGTGGTAAATCTTCTTGTCAATGTAGCATTGTAATGAGTGGTTGGATAACTTAGCCAGTCATTCTAGTGGTAAATATTCTTGTCAATGTATCATTGTAATGAGTAGTTGGATAACTTGGCCAGTCATTACAGTGGTAAATCTTCTTGTCAATGTATCATAGTAATGAGTGGTTGGATAACTTAGCCAGTCATTCCAGCGGTAAATCTTCTTGTCAATGTAGCATTGTAATGAGTGGTTGGATAACTCAGCCAGTCATTCCAGTGGTAAATCTTCTTGTCAATGTATCATTTTAATGAGTGGTTGGATAACTTAGCCAGTCATTCCAGTGGTAAATCTTCTTGCCAATGTATCATTGTAATGAGTGGTTGGATAACTTAGCCAGTCATTCCAGTGGTAAATCGTCTTGTCAATGTATCATTGTAATGAGTGGTTGGATAACTTAGCCAGTCATTCCAGTGGTAAATCTTCTTGTCAATGTCTCATTGTAAGGAGTGGTTGGATAACTTAGCCAGCCATTCCAGTGGTAAATCTTCTTGTCAATGTAGCATTGTAATGAGTGGCTGGATAACTTAGCCAGTCATTCCAGTGGTAAATCTTCTTGTCAATGTAGCATTGTAATGAGTGGCTGGATAACTTAGCCAGTCATTCCAGTGCCACATCTTCTTGTCAATGTATCATTGTAATGAGTGGTTGGATAACTTAGCCAATCATTCCAGTAGTAAATCTTCTTATCAATGTATCATTGTAATGAGTGGTTGGATAACTTAGCCAGTCATTCCAGTGGTAAATCTTCTTGTCAATGTAGCATTGTAATGAGTGGTTGGATAACTCAGCCAGTCATTCCAGTGGTAAATCTTCTTGTCAATGTATCATTTTAATGAGTGGTTGGATAACTTAGCCAGTCATTCCAGTGGTAAATCGTCTTGTCAAGGTATCATTGTAATGAGTGGTTGGATAACTTAGCTAGTCATTCCAGTGGTAAATCTTCTTGTCAATGTAGCATTATAATGAGTGGTTGGATAACTTAGCCAGTCATTCCAGTGGTAAATCTTCTTGTCCATGTAGCATTGTAATGAGTGGTTGGATAACTTAGCCAGTCATTCAAGTGGTAAATCTTCTTGTCAATGTATCATTGTAATGAGTGGCTGGATAACTTATCCAGTCATTCCAGTGGTAAATCTTCTTGTCAATGTAGCATTGTAATGAGTGGTTGGATGGATAACTTATCCAGTCATTCCAGTGGTAAATCTTCTTGTCAATGTATCATTGTAATGAGTGGTTGGATGAATAACTTATCCAGTTATTCCAGTGGTAAATCTTCTTGTCAATGTAGCATTGTAATGAGTGGTTGGATAATTTAGCCAGTCATTCCAGTGGTAAATCTTCTTGACAATGTAGCATTGTAATGAGTGGTTGGATAACTTAGCCAGTCATTCTAGTGGTAAATCTTCTTGTCAATGTATCATTGTAATGAGTGGTTGGATAACTTGGCCAGTCATTCCAGTGGTAAATCTTCTTGTCAATGTATCATAGTAATGAGTGGTTGGATAACTTAGCCAGTCATTCCAGTGGTAAATCTTCTTGTCAATGTATCATAGTAATGAGTGGGTGGATAACTTAACCAGTCATTCCAGTGGTAAATCTTCTTGTCAATGTAGCATTGTAATGAGTGGTTGGATAACTTAGCCAGTCATTCCAGTGGTAAATCTTCTTGTCAATGTATCATTGTAAGGAGTGGTTGGATAACTTAGCCAGTCATTCCAGTGGTAAATCTTCTTGTCAATGTATCATTGTAATGAGTGGTTGGATAACTTAGCCAGTCATTCCAGTGGTAAATCTTCTTGTCAATGTATCATTGTAATGAGTGGTTGGATAACTTGCCAGTCATTCCAGTGGTAAATCTTCTTGTCAATGTATCATTGTAATGAGTGGTTGGATAACTTAGCCAGTCATTCCAGTGGTAAATCCTCTTGTCAATGTCTCATTGTAATGAGTGGTTGGATAAGTTAGCCAGTCATTCCAGTGGTAAATCTTCTTGTCAATGTTTCATGGTAATGAGTGGATGGATAACTTAGCCAGTCATTCCAGTGGTAAATCTTCTTGTCAATGTATCATTGTAATGGGTGGTTGCATAACTTAGCCAGTCATTCCAGTGGTAAATCTTCTTGTCAATGTATCATTGTAATGAGTGGTCGGATAACTTAAGCAGTCATTCCAGTGGTAAATCTTCTTGTCAATGTAGCATTGTAATGAGTGGTTGGATAACCTAGCCAGTCATTCCAGTGGTAAATCTTCTTGTCAATGTAGCATTGTAATGAGTGGTTGGATAACTCAGCCAGTCATTCCAGTGGTAAATCTTCTTTTCAATGTATCATTGTAATGAGTGGTTGGATAACTTAGCCAGTCATTCCAGTGGTAAATCTTCTTGTCAATGTATCATAGTAATGAGTGGTTGGATAACTTAGCCAGTCATTCCAGTGGGAAATCTTCTTGGCAATGTATCATTGTAATGAGTGGTTGGATAACTTAGCCAGTCATTCCAGTGGTAAATCTTCTTGCCAATGTATCATTGTAATGAGTGGTTGGATAACTTAGCCAGTCATTCCAGTGGTAAATCTTCTTGTCAATGTATCATTGTAATGAGTGGTTGGATAACTTAGCCAGTCATTCCAGTGGTAAATCGTCTTGTCAATGTATCATTGTAATGAGTGGTTGGATAACTTATCCAGTCATTGCAGTGGTAAATCTTCTTGTCAATGTAGCATTGTAATGAGTGGTTGGATAACTTAGCCAGTCATTCCAGTGGTAAATCTTCTTGTCAATGTAGCATTGTAATGAGTGGTTGGATAACTTAGCCAGTCATTGCAGTGGTAAATCTTCTTGTCAATGTATCATTGTAATGAGTGGTTGGATAACTTAGCCAGTCATTCCAGTGGTAAATCTTCTTGTCAATGTATCATTGTAATGAGTGGTTGGATAACTTAGCCAGTCATTCCAGTGGTAAATCTTCTTGTCAATGTATCATTGTAATGAGTGGTTGGATAACTTAGCCAGTCATTCCAGTGGTAAATCTTCTTGTCATTGTACCATTGTAATGAGTGGTTGGATAACTTAGCCAGTCATTCCAGTGGTAAATCTTCTTGTCAATGTATCATTGTAATGAGTGGGTGGATAACTTAGCCAGTCATTCCAGTGGTAAATCTTCTTGTCAATGTATCATTGTAATGAGTGGTTGGATAACTTAGCCAGTCATTCCAGTGGTAAATCTTCTTGTCAATGTATCATTGTAATGAGTGGTTGGATAACTTAGCCAGTCATTCCAGTGGTAAATCTTCTTGTCTATGTATCATTGTAATGAGTGGTTGGATAACTTAGCCAGTCATTCCAGTGGTAAATCTTCTTGTCAATGTATCATTGTAATGAGTGGTTGGATAACTTAGCCAGTCATTCCAGTGGTAAATCTTCTTGTCAATGTGTCATTGTAATGAGTGGTTGGATAACTTAGCCAGTCATTCCAGTGGTAAATCTTCTTGTCAATGTGTCATTGTGATGAGTGGTTGGATAACTTAGCCAGTCATTCCAGTGGTAAATCTTCTTGTCAATGTATCATTGTAATGAGTGGTTGGATAACTTAGCCAGTCATTCCAGTGGTAAATCTTCTTGTCAATGTATCATTGTAATGAGTGGTTGGATAACTTAGCCAGTCATTCCAGTGGTAAATCTTGTTGTCAATGTATCATTGTAATGAGTGGTTGGATAACTTAGGTAGTCATTCCAGTGGTAAATCTTCTTGTCAATGTATCATTGTAATGAGTGGTTGGATAACTCAGCCAGTCATTCCAGTGGTAAATCTTCTTGTCAATATATCATTGTAATGAGTGGTTGGATAACTTAGCCAGTCATTCCAGTGGTAAATCTTCTTGTCAATGTATCATTGTAATGAGTGGTTGGATAACTTGCCAGTCATTCCAGTGGTAAATCTTCTTGTCAATGTATCATTGTAATGAGTGGTTGGATAACTTAGCCAGTCATTCCAGTGGTAAATCTTCTTGTCAATGTCTCATTGTAATGAGTGGGTGGATAAGTTAGCCAGTCATTCCAGTGGTAAATCTTCTTGTCAATGTTTCATTGTAATGAGTGGTTGGATAACTTAGCCAGTCATTCCAGTGGTAAATCTTCTTGTCAATGTATCATTGTAATGGGTGGTTGGATAACTTAGCCAGTCATTCCAGTGGTAAATCTTCTTGTCAATGTAGCATTGTAATGAGTGGTTGGATAACTTAGCCAGTCATTCCAGTGGTAAATCTTCTTGTCAATGTAGCATTGTAATGAGTGGTTGGATAACTCAGCCAGTCATTCCAGTGGTAAATCTTCTTGTCAATGTATCATGGTAATGAGTGGTTGGATAACTCAGCCAGTCATTCCAGTGGTAAATCTTCTTGTCAATGTATCATTGTAATGTGTGGTTGGATAACTTAGCCAGTCATTCCAGTGGTAAATCTTCTTGTCAATGTATCATAGTAATGAGTGGTTGGATAACTTAGCCAGTCATTCCAGTGGGAAATCTTCTTGGCAATGTATCATTGTAATGAGTGGTTGGATAACTTAGCCATTCATTCAAGTGGTAAATCTTCTTGTCAATGTATCATTGTAATGAGTGGTTGGATAACTTAGCCAGTCATTCCAGTGGTAAATCTTCTTGTCAATGTAGCATTGTAATGAGTGGTTGGATGGATAACTTATCCAGTCATTCCAGTGGTAAATCTTCGTGTCAATGTATCATTGTAATGAGTGGTTGGATGAATAACTTATCCAGTTATTCCAGTGGTAAATCTTCTTGTCAATGTAGCATTGTAATGAGTGGTTGGATAATTTAGCCAGTCATTCCAGTGGTAAATCTTCTTGTCAATGTAGCATTGTAATGAGTGGTTGGATAACTTAGCCAGTCATTCTAGTGGTAAATCTTCTTGTCAATGTATCATTGTAATGAGTGGTTGGATAACTTGGCCAGTCATTACAGTGGTAAATCTTCTTGTCAATGTATCATAGTAATGAGTGGTTGGATAACTTAGCCAGTCATTCCAGTGGTAAATCTTCTTGTCAATGTAGCATTGTAATGAGTGGTTGGATAACTCAGCCAGTCATTCCAGTGGTAAATCTTCTTGTCAATGTATCATTGTAATGAGTGGTTGGATAACTTAGCCAGTCATTCCAGTGGTAAATCTTCTTGTCAAGGTATCATTGTAATGAGTGGTTGGATAACTTAGCCAGTCATTCCAGTGGTAAATCTTCTTGTCAATGTATCATTATAATGAGTGGTTGGATAACTTAGCCAGTCATTCCAGTGGTAAATCTTCTTGTCAATGTAGCATTGTAATGAGTGGTTGGATAACTTAGCCAGTCATTCCAGTGGTAAATCTTCTTGTCAATGTATCATTGTAATGAGTGGTTGGATAACTTAGCCAGTCATTCCAGTGGTAAATCTTCTTGTCAATGTAGCATTGTAATGAGTGGTTGGATGGTTAACTTATCCAGTCATTCCAGTGGTAAATCTTCTTGTCAATGTATCATTGTAATGAGTGGTTGGATGAATAACTTATCCAGTTATTCCAGTGGTAAATCTTCTTGTCAATGTAGCATTGTAATGAGTGGTTGGATAATTTAGCCAGTCATTCCAGTGGTAAATCTTCTTGTCAATGTAGCATTGTAATGAGTGGTTGGATAACTTAGCCAGTCATTCCAGTGGTAAATCTTCTTGTCAATGTATCATTGTAATGAGTGGTTGGATAACTTGGCCAGTCATTCCAGTGGTAAATCTTCTTGTCAATGTATCATAGTAATGAGTGGTTGGATAACTTAGCCAGTCATTCCAGTGGTAAATCTTCTTGTCAATGTATCATAGTAATGAGTGGGTGGATAACTTAGCCAGTCATTCCAGTGGTAAATCTTCTTGTCAATGTAGCATTGTGATGAGTGGTTGGATAACTTAGCCAGTCATTCCAGTGGTAAATCTTCTTGTCAATGTATCATAGTAATGAGTGGTTGGATAACTTAGCCAGTCATTCCAGTGGTAAATCTTCTTGTCAATGTATCATAGTAATGAGTGGGTGGATAACTTAGCCAGTCATTCCAGTGGTAAATCTTCTTTTCAATGTAGCATTGTGATAAGTGGTTGGATAACTTAGCCAGTCATTCCAGTGGTAAATCTTCTTGTCAATTTATCATAGTAATGAGTGGGTGGATAACTTAGCCAGTCATTCCAGTGGTAAATCTTCTTGTCAATGTAGCATTGTAATGAGTGGCTGGATAACTTAGCCAGTCATTCCAGTGGTAAATCTTCTTGTCAATGTATCATTGTAATGAGTGGTTGGATAACTTATCCAGTCATTCCAGTGGTAAATCTTCTTGTCAATGGTATCATTGTAATGAGTGGTTGGATAACTTAGCCAGTCATTCCAGTGGTAAATCTTCTTGTCAATGTATCATTGTAATGAGTGGTTGGATAACTTATCCAGTCATTCCAGTGGTAAATCTTCTTGTCAATGTATCATTGTAATGAGTGGTTGGATGAATAACTTATCCAGTTATTCCAGTGGTAAATCTTCTTGTCAATGTAGCATTGTAATGAGTGGTTGGATAATTTAGCCAGTCATTCCAGTGGTAAATCTTCTTGTCAATGTAGCATTGTAATGAGTGGTTGGATAACTTAGCCAGTCATTCTAGTGGTAAATCTTCTTGTCAATGTATCATTGTAATGAGTGGTTGGATAACTTGGCCAGTCATTCCAGTGGTAAATCTTCTTGTCAATGTATCATAGTAATGAGTGGTTGGATAACTTAGCCAGTCATTCCAGTGGTAAATCTTCTTGTCAATGTATCATAGTAATGAGTGGGTGGATAACTTAGCCAGTCATTCCAGTGGTAAATCTTCTTGTCAATGTAGCATTGTGATGAGTGGTTGGATAACTTAGCCAGTCATTCCAGTGGTAAATCTTCTTGTCAATGTATCATAGTAATGAGTGGGTGGATAACTTAGCCAGTCATTCCAGTGGTAAATCTTCTTGTCAATGTATCATAGTAATGAGTGGGTGGATAACTTAGCCAGTCATTCCAGTGGTAAATCTTCTTTTCAATGTAGCATTGTGAATGAGTGGTTGGATAACTTAGCCAGTCATTCCAGTGGTAAATCTTCTTGTCAATTTATCATAGTAATGAGTGGGTGGATAACTTAACCAGTCATTCCAGTGGTAAATCTTCTTGTCAATGTAGCATTGTAATGAGTGGTTGGATAACTTAGCCAGTCATTCCAGTGGTAAATCTTCTTGTCAATGTGTCATTGTGATGAGTGGTTGGATAACTTAGCCAGTCATTCCAGTGGTAAATCTTCTTGTCAATGTATCATTGTAATGAGTGGTTGGATAACTTAGCCAGTCATTCCAGTGGTAAATCTTCTTGTCAATGTATCATTGTAATGAGTGGTTGGATAACTTAGCCAGTCATTCCAGTGGTAAATCTTCTTGTCAATGTATCATTGTAATGAGTGGTTGGATAACTTAGCCAGTCATTCCAGTGGTAAATCTTCTTGTCAATGTATCATTGTAATGAGTGGTTGGATAACTCAGCCAGTCATTCCAGTGGTAAATCTTCTTGTCAATGTATCATTGTAATGAGTGGTTGGATAACTTAGCCAGTTATTCCAGTGGTAAATCTTCTTGTCAATGTATCATTGTAATGAGTGGTTGGATAACTTAGGTAGTCATTCCAGTGGTAAATCTTCTTGTCAATGTATCATTGTAATGAGTGGTTGGATAACTTAGCCAGTCATTCCAGTGGTAAATCTTCTTGTCAATATATCATTGTAATGAGTGGTTGGATAACTTAGCCAGTCATTCCAGTGGTAAATCTTCTTGTCAATGTATCATTGTAATGAGTGGTTGGATAACTTAGCCAGTCATTCCAGTGGTAAATCTTCTTGTCAATGTATCATTGTAATGAGTGGTTGGATAACTTAGCCAGTCACTCCAGTGGTAAATCTTCTTGTCAATGTCTCATTGTAATGAGTGGTTGGATAACTTAGCCAGTCATTCCAGTGGTAAATCTTCTTGTCAATGTATCATTGTAATGAGTGGTTGGATAACTTAGCCAGTCATTCCAGTGGTAAATCTTCTTGTCAATGTATCATTGTAATGAGTGGTTGGATAACTTAGCCAGTCATTCCAGTGGTAAATCTTCTTGTCAATGTAGCATTGTAATGAGTGGTTGGATAACTTAGCCAGTCATTCCAGTGGTAAATCTTCTTGTCAATGTAGCATTGTAATGAGTGGTTGGATAACTTAGCCAGTCATTCCAGTGGTAAATCTTCTTGTCAATGTATCATAGTAATGAGTGGTTGGATAACTTAGCCAGTCATTCCAGTGGTAAATCTTCTTGTCAATGTATCATAGTAATGAGTGGGTGGATAACTTAGCCAGTCATTCCAGTGGTAAATCTTCTTGTCAATGTAGCATTGTGATGAGTGGTTGGATAACTTAGCCAGTCATTCCAGTGGTAAATCTTCTTGTCAATGTATCATAGTAATGAGTGGGTGGATAACTTAGCCAGTCATTCCAGTGGTAAATCTTCTTGTCAATGTATCATAGTAATGAGTGGGTGGATAACTTAGCCAGTCATTCCAGTGGTAAATCTTCTTTTCAATGTAGCATTGTGATAAGTGGTTGGATAACTTAGCCAGTCATTCCAGTGGTAAATCTTCTTGTCAATTTATCATAGTAATGAGTGGGTGGATAACTTAGCCAGTCATTCCAGTGGTAAATCTTCTTGTCAATGTAGCATTGTAATGAGTGGTTGGATAACTTAGCCAGTCATTCCAGTGGTAAATCTTCTTGTCAATGTGTCATTGTGATGAGTGGTTGGATAACTTAGCCAATCATTCCAGTGGTAAATCTTCTTGTCAATGTATCATTGTAATGAGTGGTTGGATAACTTAGCCAGTCATTCCAGTGGTAAATCTTCTTGTCAATGTATCATTGTAATGAGTGGTTGGATAACTTAGGCAGTCATTCCAGTGGTAAATCTTGTTGTCAATGTATCATTGTAATGAGTGGTTGGATAACTTAGGCAGTCATTCCAGTGGTAAATCTTCTTGTCAATGTATCATTGTAATGAGTGGTTGGATAACTCAGCCAGTCATTCCAGTGGTAAATCTTCTTGTCAATGTATCATTGTAATGAGTGGTTGGATAACTTAGCCAGTTATTCCAGTGGTAAATCTTGTTGTCAATGTATCATTGTAATGAGTGGTTGGATAACTTAGGTAGTCATTCCAGTGGTAAATCTTCTTGTCAATGTATCATTGTAATGAGTGGTTGGATAACTCAGCCAGTCATTCCAGTGGTAAATCTTCTTGTCAATATATCATTGTAATGAGTGGTTGGATAACTTAGCCAGTCATTCCAGTGGTAAATCTTCTTGTCAATGTATCATTGTAATGAGTGGTTAGATAACTTGCCAGTCATTCCAGTGGTAAATCTTCTTGTCAATGTATCATTGTAATGAGTGGTTGGATAACTTAGCCAGTCACTCCAGTGGTAAATCTTCTTGTCAATGTCTCATTGTAATGAGTGGGTGGATAAGTTAGCCAGTCATTCCAGTGGTAAATATTCTTGTCAATGTTTCATTGTAATGAGTGGTTGGATAACTTAGCCAGTCATTCCAGTGGTAAATCTTCTTGTCAATGTATCATTGTAATGGGTGGTTGCATGACTTAGCCAGTCATTCCAGTTGTAAATCTTCTTGTCAATGTAGCATTGTAATGAGTGGTTGGATAACTTAGCCAGTCATTCCAGTGGTAAATCTTCTTGTCAATGTAGCATTGTAATGAGTGGTTGGATAACTCAGCCAGTCATTCCAGTGGTAAATCTTCTTGTCAATGTATCATGGTAATGAGTGGTTGGATAACTCAGCCAGTCATTCCAGTGGTAAATCTTCTTGTCAATGTATCATTGTAATGTGTGGTTGGATAACTTATCCAGTCATTCCAGTGGTAAATCTTCTTGTCAATGTAGCATTGTAATGAGTGGTTGGATAACTCAGCCAGTCATTCCAGTGGTAAATCTTCTTGTCAATGTATCATGGTAATGAGTGGTTGGATAACTCAGACAGTCATTCCAGTGGTAAATCTTCTTGTCAATGTATCATTGTAATGAGTGGTTGGATAACTTAGCCAGTCATTCCAGTGGGAAATCTTCTTGGCAATGTATCATTGTAATGAGTGGTTGGATAACTTAGCCATTCATTCAAGTGGTAAATCTTCTTGCCAATGTATCATTGTAATGAGTGGTTGGATAACTTAGCCAGTCATTCCAGTGGTAAATCTTCTTGTCAATGTAGCATTGTAATGAGTGGTTGGATGGATAACTTATCCAGTCATTCTAGTGGTAAATCTTCGTGTCAATGTATCATTGTAATGAGTGGTTGGATGAATAACTTATCCAGTTATTCCAGTGGTAAATCTTCTTGTCAATGTAGCATTGTAATGAGTGGTTGGATAATTTAGCCAGTCATTCCAGTGGTAAATCTTCTTGTCAATGTAGCATTGTAATGAGTGGTTGGATAACTTAGCCAGTCATTCTAGTGGTAAATATTCTTGTCAATGTATCATTGTAATGAGTAGTTGGATAACTTGGCCAGTCATTACAGTGGTAAATCTTCTTGTCAATGTATCATAGTAATGAGTGGTTGGATAACTTAGCCAGTCATTCCAGTGGTAAATCTTCTTGCCAATGTATCATTGTAATGAGTGGTTGGATAACTTAGCCAGTCATTCCAGTGGTAAATCGTCTTGTCAATGTATCATTGTAATGAGTGATTGGATAACTTAGCCAGTCATTCCAGTGGTAAATCTTCTTGTCAATGTCTCATTGTAAGGAGTGGTTGGATAACTTAGCCAACCATTCCAGTGGTAAATCTTCTTGTCAATGTAGCATTGTAATGAGTGGCTGGATAACTTAGCCAGTCATTCCAGTGGTAAATCTTCTTGTCAATGTAGCATTGTAATGAGTGGCTGGATAACTTAGCCAGTCATTCCAGTGCTAAATCTTCTTGTCAATGTATCATTGTAATGAGTGGTTGGATAACTTAGCCAATCATTCCAGTAGTAAATCTTCTTATCAATGTATCATTGTAATGAGTGGTTGGATAACTTAGCCAGTCATTCCAGTGGTAAATCGTCTTGTCAAGGTATCATTGTAATGAGTGGTTGAATAACTTAGCTAGTCATTCCAGTGGTAAATCTTCTTGTCAATGTAGCATTATAATGAGTGGTTGGATAACTTAGCCAGTCATTCCAGTGGTAAATCTTCTTGTCCATGTAGCATTGTAATGAGTGGTTGGATAACTTAGTCAGTCATTCAAGTGGTAAATCTTCTTGTCAATGTATCATTGTAATGAGTGGCTGGATAACTTATCCAGTCATTCCAGTGGTAAATCTTCTTGTCAATGTAGCATTGTAATGAGTGGTTGGATGGATAACTTATCCAGTCATTCCAGTGGTAAATCTTCTTGTCAATGTATCATTGTAATGAGTGGTTGGATGAATAACTTATCCAGTTATTCCAGTGGTAAATCTTCTTGTCAATGTAGCATTGTAATGAGTGGTTGGATAATTTAGCCAGTCATTCCAGTGGTAAATCTTCTTGTCAATGTAGCATTGTAATGAGTGGTTGGATAACTTAGCCAGTCATTCTAGTGGTAAATCTTCTTGTCAATGTATCATTGTAATGAGTGGTTGGATAACTTGGCCAGTCATTCCAGTGGTAAATCTTCTTGTCAATGTATCATAGTAATGAGTGGTTGGATAACTTAGCCAGTCATTCCAGTGGTAAATCTTCTTGTCAATGTATCATAGTAATGAGTGGGTGGATAACTTAGCCAGTCATTCCAGTGGTAAATCTTCTTGTCAATGTAGCATTGTGATGAGTGGTTGGATAACTTAGCCAGTCATTCCAGTGGTAAATCTTCTT
Source organism: Chaetoderma sp. LZ-2023a (assembly GCA_034401795.1). Lineage (NCBI taxonomy): Eukaryota > Metazoa > Mollusca > Caudofoveata > Chaetodermatida > Chaetodermatidae > Chaetoderma > Chaetoderma sp. LZ-2023a. Next base: position 188,460,118 of record CM067359.1, read on the forward strand.
GTCAATGTATCATAGTAATGAGTGGGTGGATAACTTAGCCAGTCATTCCAGTGGTAAATCTTCTTTTCAATGTAGCATTGTGATAAGTGGTTGGATAACTTAGCCAGTCATTCCAGTGGTAAATCTTCTTGTCAATTTATCATAGTAATGAGTGGGTGGATAACTTAGCCAGTCATTCCAGTGGTAAATCTTCTTGTCAATGTAGCATTGTAATGAGTGGCTGGATAACTTAGCCAGTCATTCCAGTGGTAAATCTTCTTGTCAATGTATCATTGTAATGAGTGGTTGGATAACTTATCCAATCATTCCAGTAGTAAATCTTCTTGTCAAGGTATCATTGTAATGAGTGGTTGGATAACTTAGCCAGTCATTCCAGTGGTAAATCTTCTTGTCAATGTATCATTGTAATGAGTGGTTGGATAACTTATCCAGTCATTCCAGTGGTAAATCTTCTTGTCAAATCTATCATTGTAATGAGTGGTTGGATGAATAACTTATCCAGTTATTCCAGTGGTAAATCTTCTTGTCAATGTAGCATTGTAATGAGTGGTTGGATAATTTAGCCAGTCATTCCAGTGGTAAATCTTCTTGTCAATGTAGCATTGTAATGAGTGGTTGGATAACTTAGCCAGTCATTCTAGTGGTAAATCTTCTTGTCAATGTATCATTGTAATGAGTGGTTGGATAACTTGGCCAGTCATTCCAGTGGTAAATCTTCTTGTCAATGTATCATAGTAATGAGTGGTTGGATAACTTAGCCAGTCATTCCAGTGGTAAATCTTCTTGTCAATGTATCATAGTAATGAGTGGGTGGATAACTTAGCCAGTCATTCCAGTGGTAAATCTTCTTGTCAATGTAGCATTGTGATGAGTGGTTGGATAACTTAGCCAGTCATTCCAGTGGTAAATCTTCTTGTCAATGTATCATAGTAATGAGTGGGTGGATAACTTAGCCAGTCATTCCAGTGGTAAATCTTCTTTTCAATGTAGCATTGTGATAAGTGGTTGGATAACTTAGCCAGTCATTCCAGTGGTAAATCTTCTTGTCAATTTATCATAGTAATGAGTGGGTGGATAACTTAACCAGTCATTCCAGTGGTAAATCTTCTTGTCAATGTAGCATTGTAATGAGTGGCTGGATAACTTAGCCAGTCATTCCAGTGGTAAATCTTCTTGTCAATGTATCATTGTAATGAGTGGTTGGATAACTTAGCCAATCATTCCAGTAGTAAATCTTCTTGTCAAGGTATCATTGTAATGAGTGGTTGGATAACTTAGCCAGCCATTCCAGTGGTAAATCTTCTTGTCAATGTATCATTGTAATGAGTGGTTGGATAACTTATCCAGTCATTGCAGTGGTAAATCTTCTTGTCAATGTAGCATTGTAATGAGTGGTTGGATAACTTAGCCACTCATTCCAGTGGTAAATCTTCTTGTCAATGTAGCATTGTAATGAGTGGTTGGATAACTTATCCAGTCATTGCAGTGGTAAATCCTCTTGTCAATGTAGCAGTGTAATGAGTGGTTGGATAACTTAGCCAGTCATTCCAGTGGTAAATCTTCCTGTCAATGTATCATTGTAATGAGTGGTTGGATAACTTAGCCAGTCATTCCAGTGGTAAATCTTCTTGTCAATGTATCATTGTAATGAGTGGTTGGATAACTTAGCCAGTCATTCCAGTGGTAAATCTTCTTGTCAATGTGTCATTGTAATGAGTGGTTGGATAACTTAGCCAGTCTTTCCAGTGGTAAATCTTCTTGTCAATGTGTCATTGTGATGAGTGGGTGGATAACTTATCCAGTCATTCCAGTGGTAAATCTTCTTGTCAATGTAGCATTGTGATGAGTGGTTGGATAACTTAGCCAGTCATTCCAGTGGTAAATCTTCTTGTCAATGTATCATTGTAATGAGTGGTTGGATAACTTAGCCAGTCATTCCAGTGGTAAATCTTCTTGTCAATGTATCATTGTAATGAGTGGTTGGATAACTTAGGCAGTCATTCCAGTGGTAAATCTTGTTGTCAATGTATCATTGTAATGAGTGGTTGGATAACTTAGGCAGTCATTCCAGTGGTAAATCTTCTTGTCAATGTATCATTGTAATGAGTGGTTGGATAACTCAGCCAGTCATTCCAGTGGTAAATCTTCTTGTCAATGTATCATTGTAATGAGTGGTTGGATAACTTAGCCAGTTATTCCAGTGGTAAATCTTGTTGTTAATGTATCATTGTAATGACTGGTTGGATAACTTAGGTAGTCATTCCAGTGGTAAATCTTCTTGTCAATGTATCATTGTAATGAGTGGTTGGATAACTCAGCCAGTCATTCCAGTGGTAAATCTTCTTGTCAATCTATCATTGTAATGAGTGGTTGGATAACTTAGCCAGTCATTCCAGTGGTAAATCTTCTTGTCAATGTATCATTGTAATGAGTGGTTGGATAACTTAGCCAGTCACTCCAGTGGTAAATCTTCTTGTCAATGTCTCATTGTAATGAGTGGGTGGATAAGTTAGCCAGTCATTCCAGTGGTAAATATTCTTGTCAATGTTTCATTGTAATGAGTGGTTGGATAACTTAGCCAGTCATTCCAGTGGTAAATCTTCTTGTCAATGTATCATTGTAATGGGTGGTTGCATAACTTAGACAGTCATTCCAGTGGTAAATCTTCTTGTCAATGTATCATTGTAATGAGTGGTCGGATAACTTAGGCAGTCATTCCAGTTGTAAATCTTCTTGTCAATGTAGCATTGTAATGAGTGGTTGGATAACTTAGCCACTCATTCCAGTGGTAAATCTTCTTGTCAATGTAGCATTGTAATGAGTGGTTGGATAACTTATCCAGTCATTGCAGTGGTAAATCTTCTTGTCAATGTATCATAGTAATGAGTGGGTGGATAACTTAGCCAGTCATTCCAGTGGTAAATCTTCTTTTCAATGTAGCATTGTGATAAGTGGTTGGATAACTTAGCCAGTCATTCCAGTGGTAAATCTTCTTGTCAATTTATCATAGTAATGAGTGGGTGGATAACTTAACCAGTCATTCCAGTGGTAAATCTTCTTGTCAATGTAGCATTGTAATGAGTGGCTGGATAACTTAGCCAGTCATTCCAGTGGTAAATCTTCTTGTCAATGTATCATTGTAATGAGTGGTTGGATAACTTAGCCAATCATTCCAGTAGTAAATCTTCTTGTCAATGTATCATTGTAATGAGTGGTTGGATAACTTAGCCAGCCATTCCAGTGGTAAATCTTCTTGTCAATGTATCATTGTAATGAGTGGTTGGATAACTTATCCAGTCATTGCAGTGGTAAATCTTCTTGTCAATGTAGCATTGTAATGAGTGGTTGGATAACTTAGCCACTCATTCCAGTGGTAAATCTTCTTGTCAATGTAGCATTGTAATGAGTGGTTGGATAACTTATCCAGTCATTGCAGTGGTAAATCCTCTTGTCAATGTAGCAGTGTAATGAGTGGTTGGATAACTTAGCCAGTCATTCCAGTGGTAAATCTTCCTGTCAATGTATCATTGTAATGAGTGGTTGGATAACTTAGCCAGTCATTCCAGTGGTAAATCTTCTTGTCAATGTATCATTGTAATGAGTGGTTGGATAACTTAGCCAGTCATTCCAGTGGTAAATCTTCTTGTCAATGTGTCATTGTAATGAGTGGTTGGATAACTTAGCCAGTCTTTCCAGTGGTAAATCTTCTTGTCAATGTGTCATTGTGATGAGTGGGTGGATAACTTATCCAGTCATTCCAGTGGTAAATCTTCTTGTCAATGTAGCATTGTGATGAGTGGTTGGATAACTTAGCCAGTCATTCCAGTGGTAAATCTTCTTGTCAATGTATCATTGTAATGAGTGGTTGGATAACTTAGCCAGTCATTCCAGTGTTAAATCTTCTTGTCAATGTATCATTGTAATGAGTGGTTGGATAACTTAGGCAGTCATTCCAGTGGTAAATCTTGTTGTCAATGTATCATTGTAATGAGTGGTTGGATAACTTAGGCAGTCATTCCAGTGGTAAATCTTCTTGTCAAAGTATCATTGTAATGAGTGGTTGGATAACTCAGCCAGTCATTCCAGTGGTAAATCTTCTTGTCAATGTATCATTGTAATGAGTGGTTGGATAACTTAGCCAGTTATTCCAGTGGTAAATCTTGTTGTTAATGTATCATTGTAATGACTGGTTGGATAACTTAGGTAGTCATTCCAGTGGTAAATCTTCTTGTCAATGTATCATTGTAATGAGTGGTTGGATAACTCAGCCAGTCATTCCAGTGGTAAATCTTCTTGTCAATCTATCATTGTAATGAGTGGTTGGATAACTTAGCCAGTCATTCCAGTGGTAAATCTTCTTGTCAATGTATCATTGTAATGAGTGGTTGGATAACTTAGCCAGTCACTCCAGTGGTAAATCTTCTTGTCAATGTCTCATTGTAATGAGTGGGTGGATAAGTTAGCCAGTCATTCCAGTGGTAAATATTCTTGTCAATGTTTCATTGTAATGAGTGGTTGGATAACTTAGCCAGTCATTCCAGTGGTAAATCTTCTTGTCAATGTATCATTGTAATGGGTGGTTGCATAACTTAGACAGTCATTCCAGTGGTAAATCTTCTTGTCAATGTATCATTGTAATGAGTGGTCGGATAACTTAGGCAGTCATTCCAGTTGTAAATCTTCTTGTCAATGTAGCATTGTAATGAGTGGTTGGATAACTTAGCCACTCATTCCAGTGGTAAATCTTCTTGTCAATGTAGCATTGTAATGAGTGGTTGGATAACTTATCCAGTCATTGCAGTGGTAAATCCTCTTGTCAATGTAGCAGTGTAATGAGTGGTTGGATAACTTAGCCAGTCATTCCAGTGGTAAATCTTCCTGTCAATGTATCATTGTAATGAGTGGTTGGATAACTTAGCCAGTCATTCCAGTGGTAAATCGTCTTGTCAATGTATCATTGTAATGAGTGGTTGGATAACTTAGCCACTCATTCCAGTGGTAAATCTTCTTGTCAATGTGTCATTGTAATGAGTGGTTGGATAACTTAGCCAGTCTTTCCAGTGGTAAATCTTCTTGTCAATGTGTCATTGTGATGAGTGGGTGGATAACTTAGCCAGTCATTCCAGTGGTAAATCTTCTTGTCAATGTAGCATTGTGATGAGTGGTTGGATAACTTAGCCAGTCATTCCAGTGGTAAATCTTCTTGTCAATGTATCATTGTAATGAGTGGTTGGATAACTTAGCCAGTCATTCCAGTGGTAAATCTTCTTGTCAATGTATCATTGTAATGAGAGGTTGGATAACTTAGGCAGTCATTCCAGTGGTAAATCTTGTTGTCAATGTATCATTGTAATGAGTGGTTGGATAACTTAGGCAGTCATTCCAGTGGTAAATCTTCTTGTCAATGTATCATTGTAATGAGTGGTTGGATAACTCAGCCAGTCATTCCAGTGGTAAATCTTCTTGTCAATGTATCATTGTAATGAGTGGTTGGATAACTTAGCCAGTTATTCCAGTGGTAAATCTTCTTGTCAATCTATCATTGTAATGAGTGGTTGGATAACTTAGCCAGTCATTCCAGTGGTAAATCTTCTTGTCAATGTATCATTGTAATGAGTGGTTAGATAACTTGCCAGTCATTCCAGTGGTAAATCTTCTTGTCAATGTATCATTGTAATGAGTGGTTGGATAACTTAGCCAGTCACTCCAGTGGTAAATCTTCTTGTCAATGTCTCATTGTAATGAGTGGGTGGATAACTTAGCCAGTCATTCCAGTGGTAAATCTTCTTGTCAATGTATCATTGTAATGAGTGGTTGGATAACTCAGCCAGTCATTCCAGTGGTAAATCTTCTTGTCAATGTATCATTGTAATGAGTGGTTGGATAACTTAGCCAGTTATTCCAGTGGTAAATCTTGTTGTTAATGTATCATTGTAATGAGTGGTTGGATAACTTAGGTAGTCATTCCAGTGGTAAATCTTCTTGTCAATGTATCATTGTAATGAGTGGTTGGATAACTCAGCCAGTCATTCCAGTGGTAAATCTTCTTGTCAATCTATCATTGTAATGAGTGGTTGGATAACTTAGCCAGTCATTCCAGTGGTAAATCTTCTTGTCAATGTATCATTGTAATGAGTGGTTAGATAACTTGCCAGTCATTCCAGTGGTAAATCTTCTTGTCAATGTATCATTGTAATGAGTGGTTGGATAACTTAGCCAGTCACTCCAGTGGTAAATCTTCTTGTCAATGTCTCATTGTAATGAGTGGGTGGATAAGTTAGCCAGTCATTCCAGTGGTAAATATTCTTGTCAATGTTTCATTGTAATGAGTGGTTGGATAACTTAGCCAGTCATTCCAGTGGCAAATCTTCTTGTCAATGTATCATTGTAATGGGTGGTTGCATAACTTAGCCAGTCATTCCAGTGGTAAATCTTCTTGTCAATGTATCATTGTAATGAGTGGTCGGATAACTTAGGCAGTCATTCCAGTTGTAAATCTTCTTCTCAATGTAGCATTGTAATGAGTGGTTGGATAACTTAGCCAGTCATTCCAGTGGTAAATCTTCTTGTCAATGTAGCATTGTAATGAGTGGTTGGATAACTCAGCCAGTCATTCCAGTGGTAAATCTTCTTGTCAATGTATCATGGTAATAAGTGGTTGGATAACTCAGCCAGTCATTCCAGTGGTAAATCTTCTTTTCAATGTATCATTGTAATGAATGGTTGGATAACTTAGCCAGTCATTCCAGTGGTAAATCTTCTTGTCGATGTATCATAGTAATGAGTGGTTGGATAACTTAGCCAGTCATTCCAGTGGGAAATCTTCTTGGCAATGTATCATTGTAATGAGTGGTTGGATAACTTAGCCATTCATTCCAGTGGTAAATCTTCTTGCCAATGTATCATTGTAATGAGTGGTTGGATAACTTATCCAGTCATTCCAGTGGTAAATCTTCTTGTCAATGTAGCATTGTAATGAGTGGTTGGATGGATAACTTATCCAGTCATTCCAGTGGTAAATCTTCGTGTCAATGTATCATTGTAATGAGTGGTTGGATGAATAACTTATCCAGTTATTCCAGTGGTAAATCTTCTTGTCAATGTAGCATTGTAATGAGTGGTTGGATAATTTAGCCAGTCATTCCAGTGGTAAATCTTCTTGTCAATGTAGCATTGTAATGAGTGGTTGGATAACTTAGCCAGTCATTCTAGTGGTAAATCTTCTTGTCAATGTATCATTGTAATGAGTGGTTGGATAACTTGGCCATTCATTACAGTGGTAAATCTTCTTGTCAATGTATCATAGTAATGAGTGGTTGGATAACTTAGCCAGTCATTCCAGTGGTAAATCTTCTTGCCAATGTATCATTGTAATGAGTGGATGGATAACTTAGCCAGTCATTCCAGTGGTAAATCGTCTTGTCAATGTATCATTGTAATGAGTGATTGGATAACTTAGCCAGTCATTCCAGTGGTAAATCTTCTTGTCAATGTCTCATTGTAAGGAGTGGTTGGATAACTTAGCCAGCCATTCCAGTGGTAAATCTTCTTGTCAATGTAGCATTGTAATGAGTGGCTGGATAACTTAGCCAGTCATTCCAGTGGTAAATCTTCTTGTCAATGTATCATTGTAATGAGTGGTTGGATAACTTAGCCAATCATTCCAGTAGTAAATCTTCTTATCAATGTATCATTGTAATGAGTGGTTGGATAACTTAGCCAGTCATTCCAGTGGTAAATCTTCTTGTCAATGTAGCATTGTAATGAGTGGTTGAATAACTCAGCCAGTCATCCCAGTGGTAAATCTTCTTGTCAATGTATCATTTTAATGAGTGGTTGGATAACTTAGCCAGTCATTCCAGTGGTAAATCGTCTTGTCAAGGTATCATTGTAATGAGTGGTTGGATAACTTAGCTAGTCATTCCAGTGGTAAATCTTCTTGTCAATGTAGCATTGTAATGAGTGGTTGGATAACTTAGCCAGTCATTCCAGTGGTAAATCTTCTTGTCCATGTAGCATTGTAATGAGTGGTTGGATAACTTAGCCAGTCATTCAAGTGGTAAATCTTCTTGTCAATGTATCATTGTAATGAGTGGCTGGATAACTTAGCCAGTCATTCCAGTGGTAAATCTTCTTGTCAATGTAGCATTGTAATGAGTGGTTGGATGGATAACTTATCCAGTCATTCCAGTGGTAAATCTTTGTGTCAATGTATCATTGTAATGAGTGGTTGGATGAATAACTTATCCAGTTATTCCAGTGGTAAATCTTCTTGACAATGTAGCATTGTAATGAGTGGTTGGATAATTTAGCCAATCATTCCAGTGGTAAATCTTCTTGTCAATGTAGCATTGTAATGAGTGGTTGGATAACTTAGCCAGTCATTCTAGTGGTAAATCTTCTTGTCAATGTATCATTGTAATGAGTGGTTGGATAACTTGGCCAGTCATTCCAGTGGTAAATCTTCTTGTCAATGTATCATAGTAATGAGTGGTTGGATAACTTAGCCAGTCATTCCAGTGGTAAATCTTCTTGTCAATGTATCATAGTAATGAGTGGGTGGATAACTTAGCCAGTCATTCCAGTGGTAAATCTTCTTGTCAATGTAGCATTGTGATGAGTGGTTGGATAACTTAGCCAGTCATTCCAGTGGTAAATCTTCTTGTCAATGTATCATAGTAATGAGTGGGTGGATAACTTAGCCAGTCATTCCAGTGGTAAATCTTCTTGTCAATGTATCATAGTAATGAGTGGGTGGATAACTTAGCCAGTCATTCCAGTGGTAAATCTTCTTTTCAATGTAGCATTGTGATAAGTGGTTGGATAACTTAGCCAGTCATTCCAGTGGTAAATCTTCTTGTCAATGTATCATTGTAATGAGTGGTTGGATAACTTGGCCAGTCATTCCAGTGGTAAATCTTCTTGTCAATGTATCATAGTAATGAGTGGTTGGATAACTTAGCCAGTCATTCCAGTGGTAAATCTTCTTGTCAATGTATCATAGTAATGAGTGGGTGGATAACTTAGCCAGTCATTCCAGTGGTAAATCTTCTTGTCAATGTAGCATTGTGATGAGTAGTTGGATAACTTAGCCAGTCATTCCAGTGGTAAATCTTCTTGTCAATGTATCATAGTAATGAGTGGGTGGATAACTTAGCCAGTCATTCCAGTGGTAAATCTTCTTGTCAATGTATCATAGTAATGAGTGGGTGGATAACTTAGCCAGTCATTCCAGTGGTAAATCTTCTTTTCAATGTAGCATTGTGATAAGTGGTTGGATAACTTAGCCAGTCATTCCAGTGGTAAATCTTCTTGTCAATTTATCATAGTAATGAGTGGGTGGATAACTTAACCAGTCATTCCAGTGGTAAATCTTCTTGTCAATGTAGCATTGTAATGAGTGGCTGGATAACTTAGCCAGTCATTCCAGTGGTAAATCTTCTTGTCAATGTATCATTGTAATGAGTGGTTGGATAACTTAGCCAATCATTCCAGTAGTAAATCTTCTTGTCAAGGTATCATTGTAATGAGTGGTTGGATAACTTAGCCAGCCATTCCAGTGGTAAATCTTCTTGTCAATGTATCATTGTAATGAGTGGTTGGATAACTTATCCAGTCATTGCAGTGGTAAATCTTCTTGTCAATGTAGCATTGTAATGAGTGGTTGGATAACTTAGCCACTCATTCCAGTGGTAAATCTTCTTGTCAATGTAGCATTGTAATGAGTGGTTGGATAACTTATCCAGTCATTGCAGTGGTAAATCCTCTTGTCAATGTAGCAGTGTAATGAGTGGTTGGATAACTTAGCCAGTCATTCCAGTGGTAAATCTTCCTGTCAATGTATCATTGTAATGAGTGGTTGGATAACTTAGCCAGTCATTCCAGTGGTAAATCTTCTTGTCAATGTATCATTGTAATGAGTGGTTGGATAACTTAGCCAGTCATTCCAGTGGTAAATCTTCTTGTCAATGTGTCATTCTAATGAGTGGTTGGATAACTTAGCCAGTCTTTCCAGTGGTAAATCTTCTTGTCAATGTGTCATTGTGATGAGTGGGTGGATAACTTATCCAGTCATTCCAGTGGTAAATCTTCTTGTCAATGTAGCATTGTGATGAGTGGTTGGATAACTTAGCCAGTCATTCCAGTGGTAAATCTTCTTGTCAATGTATCATTGTAATGAGTGGTTGGATAACTTAGCCAGTCATTCCAGTGGTAAATCTTCTTGTCAATGTATCATTGTAATGAGTGGTTGGATAACTTAGGCAGTCATTCCAGTGGTAAATCTTGTTGTCAATGTATCATTGTAATGAGTGGTTGGATAACTTAGGCAGTCATTCCAGTGGTAAATCTTCTTGTCAATGTATCATTGTAATGAGTGGTTGGATAACTCAGCCAGTCATTCCAGTGGTAAATCTTCTTGTCAATGTATCATTGTAATGAGTGGTTGGATAACTTAGCCAGTTATTCCAGTGGTAAATCTTGTTGTTAATGTATCATTGTAATGACTGGTTGGATAACTTAGGTAGTCATTCCAGTGGTAAATCTGCTTGTCAATGTATCATTGTAATGAGTGGTTGGATAACTCAGCCAGTCATTCCAGTGGTAAATCTTCTTGTCAATCTATCATTGTAATGAGTGGTTGGATAATTTAGCCAGTCATTCCAGTGGTAAATCTTCTTGTCAATGTATCATTGTAATGAGTGGTTGGATAACTTAGCCAGTCACTCCAGTGGTAAATCTTCTTGTCAATGTCTCATTGTAATGAGTGGGTGGATAAGTTAGCCAGTCATTCCAGTGGTAAATATTCTTGTCAATGTTTCATTGTAATGAGTGGTTGGATAACTTAGCCAGTCATTCCAGTGGTAAATCTTCTTGTCAATGTATCATTGTAATGGGTGGTTGCATAACTTAGACAGTCATTCCAGTGGTAAATCTTCTTGTCAATGTATCATTGTAATGAGTGGTCGGATAACTTAGGCAGTCATTCCAGTTGTAAATCTTCTTGTCAATGTAGCATTGTAATGAGTGGTTGGATAACTTAGCCACTCATTCCAGTGGTAAATCTTCTTGTCAATGTAGCATTGTAATGAGTGGTTGGATAACTTATCCAGTCATTGCAGTGGTAAATCCTCTTGTCAATGTAGCAGTGTAATGAGTGGTTGGATAACTTAGCCAGTCATTCCAGTGGTAAATCTTCCTGTCAATGTATCATTGTAATGAGTGGTTGGATAACTTAGCCAGTCATTCCAGTGGTAAATCTTCTTGTCAATCTATCATTGTAATGAGTGGTTGGATAATTTAGCCAGTCACTCCAGTGGTAAATCTTCTTGTCAATGTCTCATTGTAATGAGTGGGTGGATAAGTTAGCCAGTCATTCCAGTGGTAAATATTCTTGTCAATGTTTCATTGTAATGAGTGGTTGGATAACTTAGCCAGTCATTCCAGTGGTAAATCTTCTTGTCAATGTATCATTGTAATGGGTGGTTGCATAACTTAGACAGTCATTCCAGTGGTAAATCTTCTTGTCAATGTATCATTGTAATGAGTGGTCGGATAACTTAGGCAGTCATTCCAGTTGTAAATCTTCTTGTCAATGTAGCATTGTAATGAGTGGTTGGATAACTTAGCCAGTCATTCCAGTGGTAAATCTTCTTGTCAATGTCTCATTGTAAGGAGTGGTTGGATAACTTGGCCAGCCATTCCAGTGGTAAATCTTCTTGTCAATGTATCATTGTAATGAGTGGCTGGATAACTTAGCCAGTCATTCCAGTGGTAAATCTTCTTGTCAATGTATCATTGTAATGAGTGGCTGGATAACTTAGCCAGTCATTCCAGTGGTAAATCTTCTTGTCAATGTAGCATTGTAATGAGTGGTTGGATAACTTAGCCAGCCATTCCAGTGGTAAATCTTCTTGTCAATGTAGCATTGTAATGAGTGGCTGGATAACTTAGCCAGTCATTCCAGTGGTAAATCTTCTTGTCAATGTATCATTGTAATGAGTGGTTGGATAACTTAGCCAATCATTCCAGTAGTAAATCTTCTTATCAATGTATCATTGTAATGAGTGGTTGGATAACTTAGCCAGTCATTCCAGTGGTAAATCTTCTTGTCAATGTAGCATTGTAATGAGTGGTTGAATAACTCAGCCAGTCATCCCAGTGGTAAATCTTCTTGTCAATGTATCATTTTAATGAGTGGTTGGATAACTTAGCCAGTCATTCCAGTGGTAAATCGTCTTGTCAAGGTATCATTGTAATGAGTGGTTGGATAACTTAGCTAGTCATTCCAGTGGTAAATCTTCTTGTCAATGTAGCATTGTAATGAGTGGTTGGATAACTTAGCCAGTCATTCCAGTGGTAAATCTTCTTGTCCATGTATCATTGTAATGAGTGGTTGGATAACTTAGCCAGTCATTCAAGTGGTAAATCTTCTTGTCAATGTATCATTGTAATGAGTGGCTGGATAACTTAGCCAGTCATTCCAGTGGTAAATCTTCTTGTCAATGTAGCATTGTAATGAGTGGTTGGATGGATAACTTATCCAGTCATTCCAGTGGTAAATCTTCGTGTCAATGTATCATTGTAATGAGTGGTTGGATGAATAACTTATCCAGTTATTCCAGTGGTAAATCTTCTTGACAATGTAGCATTGTAATGAGTGGTTGGATAATTTAGCCAATCATTCCAGTGGTAAATCTTCTTGTCAATGTAGCATTGTAATGAGTGGTTGGATAACTTAGCCAGTCATTCTAGTGGTAAATCTTCTTGTCAATGTATCATTGTAATGAGTGGTTGGATAACTTGGCCAGTCATTCCAGTGGTAAATCTTCTTGTCAATGTATCATAGTAACGAGTGGTTGGATAACTTAGCCAGTCATTCCAGTGGTAAATCTTCTTGTCAATGTATCATAGTAATGAGTGGGTGGATAACTTAGCCAGTCATTCCAGTGGTAAATCTTCTTGTCAATGTAGCATTGTGATGAGTGGTTGGATAACTTAGCCAGTCATTCCAGTGGTAAATCTTCTTGTCAATGTATCATAGTAATGAGTGGGTGGATAACTTAGCCAGTCATTCCAGTGGTAAATCTTCTTGTCAATGTATCATAGTAATGAGTGGGTGGATAACTTAGCCAGTCATTCCAGTGGTAAATCTTCTTTTCAATGTAGCATTGTGATAAGTGGTTGGATAACTTAGCCAGTCATTCCAGTGGTAAATCTTCTTGTCAATGTATCATAGTAATGAGTGGGTGGATAACTTAGCCAGTCATTCCAGTGGTAAATCTTCTTGTCAATGTAGCATTGTGATGAGTGGTTGGATAAATTAGCCAGTCATTCCAGTGGTAAATCTTCTTGTCAATTTATCATAGTAATGAGTGGGTGGATAACTTAACCAGTCATTCCAGTGGTAAATCTTCTTGTCAATGTAGCATTGTAATGAGTGGCTGGATAACTTAGCCAGTCATTCCAGTGGTAAATCTTCTTGTCAATGTGTCATTGTGATGAGTGGTTGGATAACTTAGCCAATCATTCCAGTGGTAAATCTTCTTGTCAATGTATCATTGTAATGAGTGGTTGGATAACTTAGCCAGTCATTCCAGTGGTAAATCTTCTTGTCAATGTATCATTGTAATGAGTGGTTGGATAACTTAGGAAGTCATTCCAGTGGTAAATCTTGTTGTCAATGTATCATTGTAATGAGTGGTTGGATAACTTAGGCAGTCATTCCAGTGGTAAATCTTCTTGTCAATGTATCATTGTAATGAGTGGTTGGATAACTCAGCCAGTCATTCCAGTGGTAAATCTTCTTGTCAATGTATCATTGTAATGAGTGGTTGGATAACTTAGCCAGTTATTCCAGTGGTAAATCTTGTTGTCAATGTATCATTGTAATGAGTGGTTGGATAACTTAGGTAGTCATTCCAGTGGTAAATCTTCTTGTCAATGTATCATTGTAATGAGTGGTTGGATAACTCAGCCAGTCATTCCAGTGGTAAATCTTCTTGTCAATATATCATTGTAATGAGTGGTTGGATAACTTAGCCAGTCATTCCAGTGGTAAATCTTCTTGTCAATGTATCATTGTAATGAGTGGTTAGATAACTTGCCAGTCATTCCAGTGGTAAATCTTCTTGTCAATGTATCATTGTAATGAGTGGTTGGATAACTTAGCCAGTCACTCCAGTGGTAAATCTTCTTGTCAATGTCTCATTGTAATGAGTGGTTGGATAACTTAGCCAGTCATTCAAGTGGTAAATCTTCTTGTCAATGTATCATTGTAATGAGTGGCTGGATAACTTAGCCAGTCATTCCAGTGGTAAATCTTCTTGTCAATGTAGCATTGTAATGAGTGGTTGGATGGATAACTTATCCAGTCATTCCAGTGGTAAATCTTCGTGTCAATGTATCATTGTAATGAGTGGTTGGATGAATAACTTATCCAGTTATTCCAGTGGTAAATCTTCTTGACAATGTAGCATTGTAATGAGTGGTTGGATAATTTAGCCAATCATTCCAGTGGTAAATCTTCTTGTCAATGTAGCATTGTAATGAGTGGTTGGATAACTTAGCCAGTCATTCTAGTGGTAAATCTTCTTGTCAATGTATCATTGTAATGAGTGGTTGGATAACTTGGCCAGTCATTCCAGTGGTAAATCTTCTTGTCAATGTATCATAGTAACGAGTGGTTGGATAACTTAGCCAGTCATTCCAGTGGTAAATCTTCTTGTCAATGTATCATAGTAATGAGTGGGTGGATAACTTAGCCAGTCATTCCAGTGGTAAATCTTCTTGTCAATGTAGCATTGTGATGAGTGGTTGGATAACTTAGCCAGTCATTCCAGTGGTAAATCTTCTTGTCAATGTATCATAGTAATGAGTGGGTGGATAACTTAGCCAGTCATTCCAGTGGTAAATCTTCTTGTCAATGTATCATAGTAATGAGTGGGTGGATAACTTAGCCAGTCATTCCAGTGGTAAATCTTCTTTTCAATGTAGCATTGTGATAAGTGGTTGGATAACTTAGCCAGTCATTCCAGTGGTAAATCTTCTTGTCAATGTATCATAGTAATGAGTGGGTGGATAACTTAGCCAGTCATTCCAGTGGTAAATCTTCTTGTCAATGTAGCATTGTGATGAGTGGTTGGATAAATTAGCCAGTCATTCCAGTGGTAAATCTTCTTGTCAATTTATCATAGTAATGAGTGGGTGGATAACTTAACCAGTCATTCCAGTGGTAAATCTTCTTGTCAATGTAGCATTGTAATGAGTGGCTGGATAACTTAGCCAGTCATTCCAGTGGTAAATCTTCTTGTCAATGTGTCATTGTGATGAGTGGTTGGATAACTTAGCCAATCATTCCAGTGGTAAATCTTCTTGTCAATGTATCATTGTAATGAGTGGTTGGATAACTTAGCCAGTCATTCCAGTGGTAAATCTTCTTGTCAATGTATCATTGTAATGAGTGGTTGGATAACTTAGGAAGTCATTCCAGTGGTAAATCTTGTTGTCAATGTATCATTGTAATGAGTGGTTGGATAACTTAGGCAGTCATTCCAGTGGTAAATCTTCTTGTCAATGTATCATTGTAATGAGTGGTTGGATAACTCAGCCAGTCATTCCAGTGGTAAATCTTCTTGTCAATGTATCATTGTAATGAGTGGTTGGATAACTTAGCCAGTTATTCCAGTGGTAAATCTTGTTGTCAATGTATCATTGTAATGAGTGGTTGGATAACTTAGGTAGTCATTCCAGTGGTAAATCTTCTTGTCAATGTATCATTGTAATGAGTGGTTGGATAACTCAGCCAGTCATTCCAGTGAACATCGTCGTGTCGT
>CM067359.1:188476450-188493544 GCA_034401795.1 Chaetoderma sp. LZ-2023a
AATGAGTGGTTGGATAACTTAGTCAGTCATTCCAGTGGTAAATCTTCTTGTCAATGTATCATTGTAATGAGTGGTTGGATAACTTAGCCAGTCATTCCAGTGGTAAATCTTCTTGTCAATGTAGCATTGTAATGAGTGGTTGGATAACTTAGCCAGTCATTCCAGTGGTAAATCTTCTTGTCAATGTAGCATTGTAATGAGTGTTTGGATAACTTAGCCAGTCATCCCAGTGGTAAATCTTCTTGTCAATGTATCAGTGTAATGAGTGGTTGGATAACTTAGCCAGTCCTTCCAGTGGTAAATCTTCTTGTCAATGTATCATTGTAATGAGTGGTTGGATAACTTAGCCAGTCATTCCAGTGGTAAATCTTCTTGTCAATGTATCATTGTAATGAGTGGTTGGATAACTTAGCCAGTCATTCCAGTGGTAAATCTTCTTGTCAATGTATCATTGTAATGAGTGGTTGGATAACTTAGCCAGTCATTCCAGTGGTAAATCTTCTTGTCAATGTAGCATTGTAATGAGTGGTTGGATAACTTAGCCAGTCATTCCAGTGGTAAATCTTCTTGTCAATGTATCATTGTAATGAGTGGTTGGATAACTTAGCCAGTCATTCCACTGGTAAATCTTCTTGTCAATGTATCAGTGTAATGAGTGGTTGGATAACTTAGCCAGTCATTCCAGTGGTAAATCTTCTTGTCAATGTATCAGTGTAATGAGTGGTTGGATAACTTAGCCAGTCATTCCAGTGGTAAATCTTCTTGTCAATGTAGCATTGTAATGAGTGTTTGGATAACATAGCCAGTCATTCCAGTGGTAAATCTTCTTGTCAATGTATCATTGTAATGAGTGGTTGGATAACTTAGCCAGTCATTCCAGTGGTAAATCTTCTTGTCAATGTATCATTGTAATGAGTGGTTGGATAACTTAGCCAGTCATTCCAGTGGTAAATCTTCTTGTCAATGTATCATTGTAATGAGTGGTTGGATAAATTAGCCAATCATTCCAGTGGTAAATCTTCTTGTCAATGTAGCATTGTAATGAGTGGTTGGATAACTTAGCCAGTCATTGCAGTGGTAAATCTTCTTTTCAATGTATCATTGTAATAAGTGGTTGGATAACTTATCCAGTCATTCCAGTGGTAAATCTTCTTGTCAATGTATCATTGTAATGAGTGGTTGGATAACTTAGCCAGTCATTGCAGTGGTAAATCTTCTTGCCATTGTAGCAGTGTAATGAGTGGTTGGTTAACTCAGCCAGTCATTCCAGTGGTAAATCTTCCTGTCAATGTAGCATTGTAATGAGTGGTTGGATAACTTAGCCAGTCATTCCAGTGGTAAATCTTCTTGTCAATATATCATTGTAATGAGTGGTTGGATAACTTAGCCAGTCATTCCAGTGGTAAATCTTCTTGTCAATGTATCATTGTAATGAGTGGTTGGATAACTTAGCCAGTCATTCCAGTGGTAAATCTTCTTGTCAATGTGTCATTGTAATGAGTGGTTGGATAACTTAGCCAGTCATTCCAGTGGTAAATCTTCTTGTCAATGTATCAGTGTATTGAGTGGTTGGATAACTTAGCCAGTCATTCCAGTGGTAAATCTTCTTGTCAATGTATCATTGTAATGAGTGGTTGGATAACTTAGCCAGTCATTCCAGTGGTAAATCTTCTTGTCAATGTGTCATTGTAATGAGTGGTTGGATAACCTAGCAAGTCATTCCAGTGGTAAATCTTCTTTTCAATGTAGCATTGTAATGAGTGGTTGGATAACTTAGCCAGTCATTCCAGTGGTAAATCTTCTTGTCAATGTATCATTGTAATGAGTGGTTGGATAACTTAGCCAGTCATTCCAGTGGTAAATCTTCTTGTCAATGTATCAGTGTAATGAGTGGTTGGATAACATAGCCAGTCATTCCAGTGGTAAATCTTCTTGTCAATGTATCAGTGTAATGAGTGGTTGGATAACTTAGCCAGTCATTCCAGTGGTAAATCTTCTTGTCAATGTATCATTGTAATGAGTGGTTGGATAACTTAGTCAGTCATTCCAGTGGTAAATCTTCTTGTCAATGTATCATTGTAATGAGTGGTTGGATAACTTAGCCAGTCATTCCAGTGGTAAATCTTCTTGTCAATGTATCATTGTAATAAGTGGTTGGATAACTTAGCCAGTCATTCCAGTGGTAAATCTTCTTGTCAATGTAGCATTGTAATGAGTGGTTGGATAACTTAGCCAGTCATTCCAGTGGTAAATCTTCGTGTCACTGTAGCATTGTAATGAGTGGTTGGATAACTTAGCCAGTCATTCCAGTGGTAAACCTTCTTGTCAATGTAGCACTGTAATGAGTGGTTGGATAACTTAGCCAGTCATTCCAGTGGTAAACCTTCTTGTCAATGTAGCATTGTAATGAGTGGTTGGATAACTTAGCCAGTCATTCCAGTGGTAAATCTTCTTGTCAATGTAGCATTGTAATGAGTGGTTGGATAACTTAGCCAGTCATTCCAGTGGTAAATCTTCTTATCAATGTAGCATTGTAATGAGTGGTTGGATAACTTAGCCAGTCATTCCAGTGGTAAATCTTCTTGTCACTGTAGCATTGTAATGAGTGGTTGGATAACTTAGCCACTCATTCCAGTGGTAAATCTTCTTGTCAATGTATCATTGTAATGAGTGGTTGGATAACTTAGCCAGTCATTCCACTGGTAAATCTTCTTGTCAATGTATCAGTGTAATGAGTGGTTGGATAACTTAACCAGTCATTCCAGTGGTAAATCTTCTTGTCAATGTATCAGTGTAATGAGTGGTTGGATAACTTAGCCAGTCATTCCAGTGGTAAATCTTCTTGTCAATGTAGCATTGTAATGAGTGGTTGGATAACTTAGCCAGTCATTCCAGTGGTAAATCTTCTTGTCAATGTAGCATTGTAATGAGTGGTTGGATAACTTAGCCAGTCATTCTTATGGTAAATCTTCTTGTCAATGTAGCATTGTAATGAGTGGTTGGATAACTTAGCCAGTCATTCCAGTGGTAAATCTTCTTGTCAATGTAGCATTGTAATGAGTGGTTGGATAACTTAGCCAGTCATTCCAGTGGTAAATCCTCTTGTCAATGTAGCATTGTAATGAGTGGTTGGATAACTTAGCCAGTCATTCCAGTGGTAAATCTTCTTGTCAATGTATCATTGTAATGAGTGGTTGGATAACTTAGCCAGTCATTCTTATGGTAAATCTTCTTGTCAATGTAGCATTGTAATGAGTGGTTGGATAACTTAGCCAGTCATTCCAGTGGTAAATCTTCTTGTCAATGTAGCATTGTAATGAGTGGTTGGATAACTTAGCCAGTCATTCCAGTGGTAAATCCTCTTGTCAATGTAGCATTGTAATGAGTGGTTGGATAACTTAGCCAGTCATTCCAGTGGTAAATCTTCTTGTCAATGTAGCATTGTAATGAGTGGTTGGATAACTTAGCCAGTCATTCCAGTGGTAAATCTTCTTGTCAATGAATCATTGTAATGAGTGGTTGGATAACTTAGCCAGTCATTCTAGTGGTAAATCTTCTTGTCAATGTATCATTGTAATGAGTGGTTGGATAACTTAGACAGTCATTCCAGTGGTAAATATTCTTGTCAATGTATCATTGTAATGAGTGGTTGGATAACTTAGCCAGTCATTCCAGTGGTAAATCTTCTTGTCAATGTATCATTGTAATGAGTGGTTGGATAACTTAGCCAGTCATTCCAGTGGTAAATCTTCTTGTCAATGTGTCATTGTAATGAGTGGTTGGATAACTTAGCCAGTCATTCCAGTGGTAAATCTTCTTGTCAATGTATCATTGTAATGAGTGGTTGGATAACTTAGCCAGTCATTGTAGTGGTAAATCTTCTTGTCAATGTAGCAGTGTAATGAGTGGTTGGATAACTCAGCCAGTCATTCCAGTGGTAAATCTTCTTGTCAATGTATCATTGTAATAAGTGGTTGGATAACTTATCCAGTCATTCCAGTGGTAAATCTTCTTGTCAATGTATCATTGTAATGAGTGGTTGGATAACTTAGCCAGTCATTCCAGTGGTAAATCTTCTTGTCAATGTATCATTGTAATGAGTGGTTGGATAAATTAGCCAATCATTCCAGTGGTAAATCTTCTTGTCAATGTAGCATTGTAATGAGTGGTTGGATAACTTAGCCAGTCATTGCAGTGGTAAATCTTCTTTTCAATGTATCATTGTAATAAGTGGTTGGATAACTTATCCAGTCATTCCAGTGGTAAATCTTCTTGTCAATGTATCATTGTAATGAGTGGTTGGATAACTTAGCCAGTCATTGCAGTGGTAAACCTTCTTGCCATTGTAGCAGTGTAATGAGTGGTTGGTTAACTCAGCCAGTCATTCCAGTGGTAAATCTTCTTGTCAATGTAGCATTGTAATGAGTGGTTGGATAACTTAGCCAGTCATTCCAGTGGTAAATCTTCTTGTCAATATATCATTGTAATGAGTGGTTGGATAACTTAGCCAGTCATTCCAGTGGTAAATCTTCTTGTCAATGTATCATTGTAATGAGTGGTTGGATAACTTAGCCAGTCATTCCAGTGGTAAATCTTCTTGTCAATGTGTCATTGTAATGAGTGGTTGGATAACTTAGCCAGTCATTCCAGTGGTAAATCTTCTTGTCAATGTATCAGTGTATTGAGTGGTTGGATAACTTAGCCAGTCATTCCAGTGGTAAATCTTCTTGTCAATGTATCATTGTAATGAGTGGTTGGATAACTTAGCCAGTCATTCCAGTGGTAAATCTTCTTGTCAATGTATCATTGTAATGAGTGGTTGGATAACCTAGCAAGTCATTCCAGTGGTAAATCTTCTTGTCAATGTAGCATTGTAATGAGTGGTTGGATAACTTAGCCAGTCATTCCAGTGGTAAATCTTCTTGTCAATGTATCATTGTAATGAGTGGTTGGATAACTTAGCCAGTCATTCCAGTGGTAAATCTTCTTGTCAATGTATCAGTGTAATGAGTGGTTGGATAACATAGCCAGTCATTCCAGTGGTAAATCTTCTTGTCAATGTATCAGTGTAATGAGTGGTTGGATAACTTAGCCAGTCATTCCAGTGGTAAATCTTCTTGTCAATGTATCATTGTAATGAGTGGTTGGATAACTTAGTCAGTCATTCCAGTGGTAAATCTTCTTGTCAATGTAGCATTGTAATGAGTGGTTGGATAACTTAGCCAGTCATTCCAGTGGTAAATCTTCGTGTCACTGTAGCATTGTAATGAGTGGTTGGATAACTTAGCCAGTCATTCCAGTGGTAAATCTTCTTGTCAATGTAGCATTGTAATGAGTGGTTGGATAACTTAGCCAGTCATTCCAGTGGTAAATCTTCTTTTCAATGTAGCATTGTAATGAGTGGTTGGATAACTTAGCCACTCATTCCAGTGGTAAACCTTCTTGTCAATGTAGCACTGTAATGAGTGGTTGGATAACTTAGCCAGTCATTCCAGTGGTAAATCTTCTTGTCAATGTAGCATTGTAATGAGTGGTTGGATAACTTAGCCAGTCATTCCAGTGGTAAATCTTCTTATCAATGTAGCATTGTAATGAGTGGTTGGATAACTTAGCCAGTCATTCCAGTGGTAAATCTTCTTGTCACTGTAGCATTGTAATGAGTGGTTGGATAACTTAGCCACTCATTCCAGTGGTAAATCTTCTTGTCAATGTATCATTGTAATGAGTGGTTGGATAACTTAGCCAGTCATTCCACTGGTAAATCTTCTTGTCAATGTATCAGTGTAATGAGTGGTTGGATAACTTAGCCAGTCATTCCAGTGGTAAATCTTCTTGTCAATGTATCAGTGTAATGAGTGGTTGGATAACTTAGACAGTCATTCCAGTGGTAAATCTTCTTGTCAATGTAGCATTGTAATGAGTGGTTGGATAACTTAGCCAGTCATTCCAGTGGTAAATCTTCTTGTCAATGTAGCATTGTAATGAGTGGTTGGATAACTTAGCCAGTCATTCTTATGGTAAATCTTCTTGTCAATGTAGCATTGTAATGAGTGGATGGATAACTTAGCCAGTCATTCCAGTGGTAAATCTTCTTGTCAATGTAGCATTGTAATGAGTGGTTGGATAACTTAGCCAGTCATTCTTATGGTAAATCTTCTTGTCAATGTAGCATTGTAATGAGTGGTTGGATAACTTAGCCAGTCATTCCAGTGGTAAATCTTCTTGTCAATGTAGCATTGTAATGAGTGGTTGGATAACTTAGCCAGTCATTCCAGTGGTAAATCCTCTTGTCAATGTAGCATTGTAATGAGTGGTTGGATAACTTAGCCAGTCATTCCAGTGGTAAATCTTCTTGTCAATGTAGCATTGTAATGAGTGGTTGGATAACTTAGCCAGTCATTCCAGTGGTAAATCTTCTTGTCAATGAATCATTGTAATGAGTGGTTGGATAACTTAGCCAGTCATTCTAGTGGTAAATCTTCTTGTCAATGTATCATTGTAATGAGTGGTTGGATAACTTAGACAGTCATTCCAGTGGTAAATATTCTTGTCAATGTATCATTGTAATGAGTGGTTGGATAACTTAGCCAGTCATTCCAGTGGTAAATCTTCTTGTCAATGTATCATTGTAATGAGTGGTTGGATAACTTAGCCAGTCATTCCAGTGGTAAATCTTCTTGTCAATGTGTCATTGTAATGAGTGGTTGGATAACTTAGCCAGTCATTCCAGTGGTAAATCTTCTTGTCAATGTATCATTGTAATGAGTGGTTGGATAACTTAGCCAGTCATTGTAGTGGTAAATCTTCTTGTCAATGTAGCAGTGTAATGAGTGGTTGGATAACTCAGCCAGTCATTCCAGTGGTAAATCTTCTTGTCAATGTATCATTGTAATAAGTGGTTGGATAACTTATCCAGTCATTCCAGTGGTAAATCTTCTTGTCAATGTATCATTGTAATGAGTGGTTGGATAACTTAGCCAGTCATTGCAGTGGTAAATCTTCTTGTCAATGTAGCATTGTAATGAGTGGTTGGATAACTTAGCCAGTCATTCCAGTGGTAAATCCTCTTGTCAATGTTTCATTGTAATGAGTGGTTGGATAACTTAGTCAGTCATTCCAGTGGTAAATCTTCTTGTCAATGTATCATTGTAATGAGTGGTTGGATAACTTAGCCAGTCATTCCAGTGGTAAATCTTCTTGTCAATGTAGCATTGTAATGAGTGGTTGGATAACTTAGCCAGTCATTCCAGTGGTAAATCTTCTTGTCAATGTAGCATTGTAATGAGTGTTTGGATAACTTAGCCAGTCATCCCAGTGGTAAATCTTCTTGTAAATGTATCAGTGTAATGAGTGGTTGGATAACTTAGCCAGTCCTTCCAGTGGTAAATCTTCTTGTCAATGTATCATTGTAATGAGTGGTTGGATAACTTAGCCAGTCATTCCAGTGGTAAATCTTCTTGTCAATGTATCATTGTAATGAGTGGTTGGATAACTTAGCCAGTCATTCCAGTGGTAAATCTTCTTGTCAATGTATCATTGTAATGAGTGGTTGGATAACTTAGCCAGTCATTCCAGTGGTAAATCTTCTTGTCAATGTAGCATTGTAATGAGTGGTTGGATAACTTAGCCAGTCATTCCAGTGGTAAATCTTCTTGTCAATGTATCATTGTAATGAGTGGTTGGATAACTTAGCCAGTCATTCCACTGGTAAATCTTCTTGTCAATGTATCAGTGTAATGAGTGGTTGGATAACTTAGCCAGTCATTCCAGTGGTAAATCTTCTTGTCAATGTATCAGTGTAATGAGTGGTTGGATAACTTAGCCAGTCATTCCAGTGGTAAATCTTCTTGTCAATGTAGCATTGTAATGAGTGTTTGGATAACATAGCCAGTCATTCCAGTGGTAAATCTTCTTGTTAATGTATCATTGTAATGAGTGGTTGGATAACTTAGCCAGTCATTCCAGTGGTAAATCTTCTTGTCAATGTATCATTGTAATGAGTGGTTGGATAACTTAGCCAGTCATTCCAGTGGTAAATCTTCTTGTCAATGTATCATTGTAATGAGTGGTTGGATAAATTAGCCAATCATTCCAGTGGTAAATCTTCTTGTCAATGTAGCATTGTAATGAGTGGTTGGATAACTTAGCCAGTCATTGCAGTGGTAAATCTTCTTTTCAATGTATCATTGTAATAAGTGGTTGGATAACTTATCCAGTCATTCCAGTGGTAAATCTTCTTGTCAATGTATCATTGTAATGAGTGGTTGGATAACTTAGCCAGTCATTGCAGTGGTAAATCTTCTTGCCATTGTAGCAGTGTAATGAGTGGTTGGTTAACTCAGCCAGTCATTCCAGTGGTAAAACTTCTTGTCAATGTAGCATTGTAATGAGTGGTTGGATAACTTAGCCAGTCATTCCAGTGGTAAATCTTCTTGTCAATATATCATTGTAATGAGTGGTTGGATAACTTAGCCAGTCATTCCAGTGGTAAATCTTCTTGTCAATGTATCATTGTAATGAGTGGTTGGATAACTTAGCCAGTCATTCCAGTGGTAAATCTTCTTGTCAATGTATCATTGTAATGAGTGGTTGGATAACTTAGCCAGTCATTCCAGTGGTAAATCTTCTTGTCAATGTATCAGTGTATTGAGTGGTTGGATAACTTAGCCAGTCATTCCAGTGGTAAATCTTCTTGTCAATGTATCATTGTAATGAGTGGTTGGATAACTTAGCCAGTCATTCCAGTGGTAAATCTTCTTGTCAATGTATCATTGTAATGAGTGGTTGGATAACCTAGCAAGTCATTCCAGTGGTAAATCTTCTTGTCAATGTAGCATTGTAATGAGTGGTTGGATAACTTAGCCAGTCATTCCAGTGGTAAATCTTCTTGTCAATGTATCATTGTAATGAGTGGTTGGATAACTTAGCCAGTCATTCCAGTGGTAAATCTTCTTGTCAATGTATCAGTGTAATGAGTGGTTGGATAACATAGCCAGTCATTCCAGTGGTAAATCTTCTTGTCAATGTATCAGTGTAATGAGTGGTTGGATAACTTAGCCAGTCATTCCAGTGGTAAATCTTCTTGTCAATGTATCATTGTAATGAGTGGTTGGATAACTTAGTCAGTCATTCCAGTGGTAAATCTTCTTGTCAATGTATCATTGTAATGAGTGGTTGGATAACTTAGCCAGTCATTCCAGTGGTAAATCTTCTTGTCAATGTATCATTGTAATAAGTGGTTGGATAACTTAGCCAGTCATTCCAGTGGTAAATCTTCTTGTCAATGTAGCATTGTAATGAGTGGTTGGATAACTTAGCCAGTCATTCCAGTGGTAAATCTTCGTGTCACTGTAGCATTGTAATGAGTGGTTGGATAACTTAGCCAGTCATTCCAGTGGTAAATCTTCTTGTCAATGTAGCATTGTAATGAGTGGTTGGATAACTTAGCCAGTCATTCCAGTGGTAAATCTTCTTTTCAATGTAGCATTGTAATGAGTGGTTGGATAACTTAGCCACTCATTCCAGTGGTAAACCTTCTTGTCAATGTAGCACTGTAATGAGTGGTTGGATAACTTAGCCAGTCATTCCAGTGGTAAATCTTCTTGTCAATGTAGCATTGTAATGAGTGGTTGGATAACTTAGCCAGTCATTCCAGTGGTAAATCTTCTTATCAATGTAGCATTGTAATGAGTGGTTGGATAACTTAGCCAGTCATTCCAGTGGTAAATCTTCTTGTCACTGTAGCATTGTAATGAGTGGTTGGATAACTTAGCCACTCATTCCAGTGGTAAATCTTCTTGTCAATGTATCATTGTAATGAGTGGTTGGATAACTTAGCCAGTCATTCCACTGGTAAATCTTCTTGTCAATGTATCAGTGTAATGAGTGGTTGGATAACTTAGCCAGTCATTCCAGTGGTAAATCTTCTTGTCAATGTATCAGTGTAATGAGTGGTTGGATAACTTAGCCAGTCATTCCAGTGGTAAATCTTCTTGTCAATGTAGCATTGTAATGAGTGGTTGGATAACTTAGCCAGTCATTCCAGTGGTAAATCTTCTTGTCAATGTAGCATTGTAATGAGTGGTTGGATAACTTAGCCAGTCATTCTTATGGTAAATCTTCTTGTCAATGTAGCATTGTAATGAGTGGTTGGATAACTTAGCCAGTCATTCCAGTGGTAAATCTTCTTGTCAATGTAGCATTGTAATGAGTGGTTGGATAACTTAGCCAGTCATTCCAGTGGTAAATCCTCTTGTCAATGTAGCATTGTAATGAGTGGTTGGATAACTTAGCCAGTCATTCCAGTGGTAAATCTTCTTGTCAATGTAGCATTGTAATGAGTGGTTGGATAACTTAGCCAGTCATTCTTATGGTAAATCTTCTTGTCAATGTAGCATTGTAATGAGTGGTTGGATAACTTAGCCAGTCATTCCAGTGGTAAATCTTCTTGTCAATGAATCATTGTAATGAGTGGTTGGATAACTTAGCCAGTCATTCTAGTGGTAAATCTTCTTGTCAATGTATCATTGTAATGAGTGGTTGGATAACTTAGACAGTCATTCCAGTGGTAAATATTCTTGTCAATGTATCATTGTAATGAGTGGTTGGATAACTTAGCCAGTCATTCCAGTGGTAAATCTTCTTGTCAATGTATCATTGTAATGAGTGGTTGGATAACTTAGCCAGTCATTCCAGTGGTAAATCTTCTTGTCAATGTGTCATTGTAATGAGTGGTTGGATAACTTAGCCAGTCATTCCAGTGGTAAATCTTCTTGTCAATGTATCATTGTAATGAGTGGTTGGATAACTTAGCCAGTCATTGTAGTGGTAAATCTTCTTGTCAATGTAGCAGTGTAATGAGTGGTTGGATAAATCAGCCAGTCATTCCAGTGGTAAATCTTCTTGTCAATGTATCATTGTAATAAGTGGTTGGATAACTTATCCAGTCATTCCAGTGGTAAATCTTCTTGTCAATGTATCATTGTAATGAGTGCTTGGATAACTTAGCCAGTCATTCCAGTGGTAAATCTTCTTGTCAATGTATCATTGTAATGAGTGGTTGGATAAATTAGCCAATCATTCCAGTGGTAAATCTTCTTGTCAATGTAGCATTGTAATGAGTGGTTGGATAACTTAGCCAGTCATTGCAGTGGTAAATCTTCTTTTCAATGTATCATTGTAATAAGTGGTTGGATAACTTATCCAGTCATTCCAGTGGTAAATCTTCTTGTCAATGTATCATTGTAATGAGTGGTTGGATAACTTAGCCAGTCATTGCAGTGGTAAATCTTCTTGCCATTGTAGCAGTGTAATGAGTGGTTGGTTAACTCAGCCAGTCATTCCAGTGGTAAATCTTCTTGTCAATGTAGCATTGTAATGAGTGGTTGGATAACTTAGCCAGTCATTCCAGTGGTAAATCTTCTTGTCAATATATCATTGTAATGAGTGGTTGGATAACTTAGCCAGTCATTCCAGTGGTAAATCTTCTTGTCAATGTATCATTGTAATGAGTGGTTGGATAACTTAGCCAGTCATTCCAGTGGTAAATCTTCTTGTCAATGTGTCATTGTAATGAGTGGTTGGATAACTTAGCCAGTCATTCCAGTGGTAAATCTTCTTGTCAATGTATCAGTGTATTGAGTGGTTGGATAACTTAGCCAGTCATTCCAGTGGTAAATCTTCTTGTCAATGTATCATTGTAATGAGTGGTTGGATAACTTAGCCAGTCATTCCAGTGGTAAATCTTCTTGTCAATGTATCATTGTAATGAGTGGTTGGATAACCTAGCAAGTCATTCCAGTGGTAAATCTTCTTGTCAATGTAGCATTGTAATGAGTGGTTGGATAACTTAGCCAGTCATTCCAGTGGTAAATCTTCTTGTCAATGTATCATTGTAATGAGTGGTTGGATAACTTAGCCAGTCATTCCAGTGGTAAATCTTCTTGTCAATGTATCAGTGTAATGAGTGGTTGGATAACATAGCCAGTCATTCCAGTGGTAAATCTTCTTGTCAATGTATCAGTGTAATGAGTGGTTGGATAACTTAGCCAGTCATTCCAGTGGTAAATCTTCTTGTCAATGTATCATTGTAATGAGTGGTTGGATAACTTAGTCAGTCATTCCAGTGGTAAATCTTCTTGTCAATGTATCATTGTAATGAGTGGTTGGATAACTTAGCCAGTCATTCCAGTGGTAAATCTTCTTGTCAATGTATCATTGTAATAAGTGGTTGGATAACTTAGCCAGTCATTCCAGTGGTAAATCTTCTTGTCAATGTAGCATTGTAATGAGTGGTTGGATAACTTAGCCAGTCATTCCAGTGGTAAATCTTCGTGTCACTGTAGCATTGTAATGAGTGGTTGGATAACTTAGCCAGTCATTCCAGTGGTAAATCTTCTTGTCAATGTAGCATTGTAATGAGTGGTTGGATAACTTAGCCAGTCATTCCAGTGGTAAATCTTCTTTTCAATGTAGCATTGTAATGAGTGGTTGGATAACTTAGCCACTCATTCCAGTGGTAAACCTTCTTGTCAATGTGGCACTGTAATGAGTGGTTGGATAACTTAGCCAGTCATTCCAGTGGTAAATCTTCTTGTCAATGTAGCATTGTAATGAGTGGTTGGATAACTTAGCCAGTCATTCCAGTGGCAAATCTTCTTATCAATGTAGCATTGTAATGAGTGGTTGGATAACTTAGCCAGTCATTCCAGTGGTAAATCTTCTTGTCACTGTAGCATTGTAATGAGTGGTTGGATAACTTAGCCACTCATTCCAGTGGTAAATCTTCTTGTCAATGTATCATTGTAATGAGTGGTTGGATAACTTAGCCAGTCATTCCACTGGTAAATCTTCTTGTCAATGTATCAGTGTAATGAGTGGTTGGATAACTTAGCCAGTCATTCCAGTGGTAAATCTTCTTGTCAATGTATCAGTGTAATGAGTGGTTGGATAACTTAGCCAGTCATTCCAGTGGTAAATCTTCTTGTCAATGTAGCATTGTAATGAGTGGTTGGATAACTTAGCCAGTCATTCCAGTGGTAAATCTTCTTGTCAATGTAGCATTGTAATGAGTGGTTGGATAACTTAGCCAGTCATTCTTATGGTAAATCTTCTTGTCAATGTAGCATTGTAATGAGTGGTTGGATAACTTAGCCAGTCATTCCAGTGGTAAATCTTCTTGTCAATGTAGCATTGTAATGAGTGGTTGGATAACTTAGCCAGTCATTCCAGTGGTAAATCCTCTTGTCAATGTAGCATTGTAATGAGTGGTTGGATAACTTAGCCAGTCATTCCAGTGGTAAATCTTCTTGTCAATGTAGCATTGTAATGAGTGGTTGGATAACTTAGCCAGTCATTCTTATGGTAAATCTTCTTGTCAATGTAGCATTGTAATGAGTGGTTGGATAACTTAGCCAGTCATTCCAGTGGTAAATCTTCTTGTCAATGTAGCATTGTAATGAGTGGTTGGATAACTTAGCCAGTCATTCCAGTGGTAAATCCTCTTGTCAATGTAGCATTGTAATGAGTGGTTGGATAACTTAGCCAGTCATTCCAGTGGTAAATCTTCTTGTCAATGTAGCATTGTAATGAGTGGTTGGATAACTTAGCCAGTCATTCCAGTGGTAAATCTTCTTGTCAATGAATCATTGTAATGAGTGGTTGGATAACTTAGCCAGTCATTCTAGTGGTAAATCTTCTTGTCAATGTATCATTGTAATGAGTGGTTGGATAACTTAGACAGTCATTCCAGTGGTAAATATTCTTGTCAATGTATCATTGTAATGAGTGGTTGGATAACTTAGCCAGTCATTTCAGTGGTAAATCTTCTTGTCAATGTATCATTGTAATGAGTGGTTGGATAACTTAGCCAGTCATTCCAGTGGTAAATCTTCTTGTCAATGTGTCATTGTAATGAGTGGTTGGATAACTTAGCCAGTCATTCCAGTGGTAAATCTTCTTGTCAATGTATCATTGTAATGAGTGGTTGGATAACTTAGCCAGTCATTGTAGTGGTAAATCTTCTTGTCAATGTAGCAGTGTAATGAGTGGTTGGATAACTCAGCCAGTCATTCCAGTGGTAAATCTTCTTGTCAATGTATCATTGTAATAAGTGGTTGGATAACTTATCCAGTCATTCCAGTGGTAAATCTTCTTGTCAATGTATCATTGTAATGAGTGGTTGGATAACTTAGCCAGTCATTGCAGTGGTAAAGCTTCTTGTCAATGTAGCATTGTAATGAGTGGTTGGATAACTTAGCCAGTCATTCCAGTGGTAAATCCTCTTGTCAATGTTTCATTGTAATGAGTGGTTGGATAACTTAGTCAGTCATTCCAGTGGTAAATCTTCTTGTCAATGTATCATTGTAATGAGTGGTTGGATAACTTAGCCAGTCATTCCAGTGGTAAATCTTCTTGTCAATGTAGCATTGTAATGAGTGGTTGGATAACTTAGCCAGTCATTCCAGTGGTAAATCTTCTTGTCAATGTAGCATTGCAATGAGTGGTTGGATAACTTAGCCAGTCATTGCAGTGGTAAATCTTCTTGTCAATGTATCATTGTAATAAGTGGTTGGATAACTTATCCAGTCATTCCAGTGGTAAATCTTCTTGTCAATGTATCATTGTAATGAGTGGTTGGATAACTTAGCCAGTCATTGCAGTGGTAAATCTTCTTGTCATTGTAGCAGTGTAATGAGTGGTTGGATAACTCAGCCAGTCATTCCAGTGGTAAATCTTCTTGTCAATGTAGCATTGTAATGAGTGGTTGGATAACTTAGCCAGTCATTCCAGTGGTAAATCTTCTTGTCAATGTATCATTGTAATGAGTGGTTGGATAACATAGCCAGTCATTCCAGTGGTAAATCTTCTTGTCAATGTGTCATTGTAATGAGTGGTTGGATAACTTAGCCAGTCATTCCAGTGGTAAATCTTCTTGTCAATGTATCAGTGTATTGAGTGGTTGGATAACTTAGCCAGTCATTCCAGTGGTAAATCTTCTTGTCAATGTATCATTGTAATGAGTGGTTGGATTGCTTAGCCAGTCATTCCAGTGGTAAATCTTCTTGTCAATGTAGCATTGTAATGAGTGGTTGGATAACTTAGCCAGTCATTCCAGTGGTAAATCTTCGTGTCACTGTAGCATTGTAATGAGTGGTTGGATAACTTAGCCACTCATTCCAGCGGTAAATCTTCTTGTCAATGTAGCATTGTAATGAGTGGTTGGATAACTTAGCCAGTCATTTCAGTGGTAAATCTTCCTGTCAATGTAGCATTGTAATGAGTGGTTGGATAACTTAGCCACTCATTCCAGTGGTAAACCTTCTTGTCAATGTAGCACTGTAATGAGTGGTTGGATAACTTAGCCAGTCATTGCAGTGGTAAATCTTCTTGTCAATGTAGCATTGTAATGAGGGGTTGGATAACTTAGCCAGTCATTCCAGTGGTAAATCTTCTTATCAATGTAGCATTGTAATGAGTGGTTGGATAACTTAGCCAGTCATTCCAGTGGTAAATCTTCTTGTCACTGTTGCATTGTAATGAGTGGTTGGATAACTTAGCCACTCATTCCAGTGGTAAATCTTCTTGTCACTGTAGCATTGTAATGAGTGGTTGGATAACTTAGCCAGTCATTCCAGTGGTAAATCTTCTTGTCAATGTAGCATTGAAATGAGTGGTTGGATAACTTAGCCAGTCATTCCAGTGGCAAATCTTCTTGTCAATGTAGCATTGTAATGAGTGGTTGGATAACTTAGCCAGTCATTCCAGTGGTAAATCTTCTTGTCAATGTAGCATTGTAATGAGTGGTTGGATAACTTAGCCAGTCATTCTTATGGTAAATCTTCTTGTCAATGTAGCATTGTAATGAGTGGTTGGATAACTTAGCCAGTCATTCCAGTGGTAAATCTTCTTGTCAATGTAGCATTGTAATGAGTGGTTGGATAACTTAGCCAGTCATTCCAGTGGTAAATCCTCTTGTCAATGTAGCATTGTAATGAGTGGTTGGATAACTTAGCCAGTCATTCCAGTGGTAAATCTTCTTGTCAATGTAGCATTGCCATGAGTGGTTGGATAACTTAGCCAGTCATTGCAGTGGTAAATCTTCTTGTCAATGTATCATTGTAATAAGTGGTTGGATAACTTATCCAGTCATTCCAGTGGTAAATCTTCTTGTCAATGTATCATTGTAATGAGTGGTTGGATAACTTAGCCAGTCATTGCAGTGGTAAATCTTCTTGTCATTGTAGCAGTGTAATGAGTGGTTGGATAACTCAGCCAGTCATTCCAGTGGTAAATCTTCTTGTCAATGTAGCATTGTAATGAGTGGTGGGATAACTTAGCCAGTCATTCCAGTGGTAAATCTTCTTGTCAATGTATCATTGTAATGAGTGGTTGGATAACTTAGCCAGTCATTCCAGTGGTAAATCTTCTTGTCAATGTATCATTGTAATGAGTGGTTGGATAACTTAGCCAGTCATTCCAGTGGTAAATCTTCTTGTCAATGTGTCATTGTAATGAGTGGTTGGATAACTTAGCCAGTCATTCCAGTGGTAAATCTTCTTGTCAATGTATCAGTGTATTGAGTGGTTGGATAACTTAGCCAGTCATTCCAGTGGTAAATCTTCTTGTCAATGTATCATTGTAATGAGTGGTTGGATTGCTTAGCCAGTCATTCCAGTGGTAAATCTTCTTGTCAATGTAGCATTGTAATGAGTGGTTGGATAACTTAGCCAGTCATTCCAGTGGTAAATCTTCGTGTCACTGTAGCATTGTAATGAGTGGTTGGATAACTTAGCCACTCATTCCAGTGGTAAATCTTCTTGTCAATGTAGCATTGTAATGAGTGGTTGGATAACTTAGCCAGTCATTTCAGTGGTAAATCTTCCTGTCAATGTAGCATTGTAATGAGTGGTTGGATAACTTAGCCACTCATTCCAGTGGTAAACCTTCTTGTCAATGTAGCACTGTAATGAGTGGTTGGATAACTTAGCCAGTCATTCCAGTGGTAAATCTTCTTGTCAATGTAGCATTGTAATGAGTGGTTGGATAACTTAGCCACTCATTCCAGTGGTAAATCTTCTTGTCACTGTAGCATTG
>CM067359.1:188494044-188519044 GCA_034401795.1 Chaetoderma sp. LZ-2023a
AAACTGGTACCAGTTTTGACAGGGGTTCTGTTCTCTGTTTCCACAGAGACATCAGATACAACTGGATAGGCCTTCGCATTAGAGCAGCGTACAGGATAACCTGCTCCATGGAGACCATCATGCCCAGAATCTGAAGGAACCGCCTCGCCTGAATGTGGTTTCCCACTCGAAAACTCTTGAGGATGGCTAACAGACACCACTCTGGGCTCTGACGGGTACACCCTGCTCTCCTCGAGATCGAATCGCATCCCCAAATAAACGAAATGTTGAGTGGGCGTCAACTCGGATTTCTCCTTGATGACTATCCAGCCTAGATCTGAAAGTAACCTCAGAGTCAGAGCAGTATCCACGTTCAACCTGGCTGCCGAGTCTGCCTTGATCAGCCAGTCATCTATGTAGGTGTGTAGCGCCACGTTCTCTTTTCTGAGAAATGCTGTCACCGCAAGGACCACTCTTGTGAAAACCCTCGGAGCTGTCGACAGGCCAAATGGGAGAACAATAAACTCCCATACCTGATTCTGAAACGCAAATCTCAGAAACCTGTGACAACTCCTGTTCATCGGAATGTGGAAATATGCATCTTTCAGATCGATCGATACACACCACATTGCTTTCCTCAATCCTGCCATTACCGACCTCGGCGTTTCCATCTGGAACCGAGGTGTATCGATAAACCAATTTAATGGCCTGAGATTGAGTATGGGTCTCCATCCCCCTGTGCTCCTGGGGACAAGGAACACGTTTGAATAGAAGCCTGGAGTGTTCCAGTTTGCTGGTTTTATTGCTCCCTTCAGAAGCAAACCGACCCTTCCTTTTGAACGGCTTCTAACTTGTCTGGCTCCCTTGGTACGGGTGTCCAGACAGGTGCCAAAGACAGATTTTGTGGTGGAAAGTCCCACCACTCCGGCATGTAACCCTGGGATAACCATCCCAGGACCAGACTGTCTGATGTCACACCTCACCAGGCCTCGACGAAACGTATGAGCCTTCCACCCACCATAGATGCCTCGATGTGTAACGGGGTTGTCCGGCTCGCAGTCCGCTCCCCCCTCTTTCTTAACGAGAGAGAGAGAGAACCATTTCGTTCTAGGCACGACGGGTATAACTGGCACCGCTGTTCCTGTCGCACAGGCGCGGTCCAGACGGATATGAAGGGAGCTCTCGTACCCTCAGGTACGATCCGGCCCCTTCTGTCCGCCCTTTGAGGACTTACCCTTCCCCTTGCCCTTCCCGCCTCTAGGGCGGTCAGGAGCAACCTTGGGGAGGGTAGGCGCCTCTACAACCTTCCTGGCTTTCTTCGCCGGTGGCGGCTGAGAAAAGCCAGCTGAAGCAGAAGTCGCAACAGGCTTAGCTTCCGCCTTGCCCTTATGCTTCTTCTGCTTCTTTGAAGGTTGTCCCGCTAGCGGTTTCCCTACAGCCCCTAGTGCGTGCGCTTGCCGCACTAGCTCTAGCTGCAGGTTGACCGCTAACCGATTCTACGCGATACTGGCTGTATCCTCTAAGATGGCCCGCGCCTGGCCACCGAAGATGCTAGGCCCTGTCAGGGGCGTCCCAAGAAGACGCTCCCTGACTGCCGTAGCCGGACGCATATGGTCAATGACCATTTGCCTCCTGGATTTAGTCACTGGTGCTTGCACCCTTGCCAATGCGTCCATAGACAGCACCAGGCCGTCATTTACGCACGAAAGCGCCACAGGTGGCACAGGGTGGCCTGCCCCCGCTTCAGCCCACACCGACTGAAGGAGACGATAGGAGTGGTTGACAGCGCTCATAGCTGCCCTCACACCCTCATCGCATAGGGACAGGACTTCCTCTTGGTGTACCTGAGCCATGTCCACAAGTGCCGGACCGGGCCACCCGCCCCGGCACTCTGAACGCCCAGTACCCATCGGTCATCCTCGGTGACCAACGGGACTACACCATATCTGTCGTATTCCCCACACGGAATACGACATCTTGCCCGCACCTCCCTGGAGGCCGCAGGGAGCTGACCCTTGGTCATAAGTTGTTTGCTATAAATAGCCTCCAACAATTCTATGAACCGTGGATCCAGTCCCACAGACTGGATCCGGGCCGCGGGCAAAATCCCTGTCCTGATCGACGCAACCGACAGACGGGACGCATCTTCATCGGCCGTGGCCGAAACCACAGACGGGTCAACCCTGGCTAGCCATGCCAGAGCCTCTGACCAATCTATCTCCGATGAAGACACACCCGCAAACACGTCACCCGTTGACGTGTTCACGAGCCTGCCAGCCACGGCCTCCCGGCAAGGAGCCATGGCTGACACGCCAGGCACTCCGGTACCACACGGTTCCGCCGCCACCCCATGAAACACTCCGGTCCATAGGGTAGGCCCGCATGGAAAACCGTACGGACCCGTAGCAGTCGCGGAACCGTAGCCAGACACGGGCGCCAATGGCACCCCCACGTCCGACTGCCAGACCAGGCGAGATAGGTGAGTACCACGCCCGGCCCGGCCAACCCGTTACCGTGTCGGCTGGTGCCAAACCAACCGTCACGGAACCGGTGCCCGGTACCAGATTAGCCTCAGCCACAGGCGGAGCCGCTGCCCTGGCTTGCGCCAAGCCAGACAAATGGAGGCCGGTTCCGTCCAGGATTGAATCGACCTCCATATTCTCCACCTGCAGCATCACAGGCCGCAGCAACCTCTCCTCCTCGGCCTCCTCGTCTTCGGACTCCGAAGAGTCTTCACCGGATGAGGAAACACTGGACCATCCTGGCGGACGGCTCCCACACCTGACGGACCGGCCACCGCTACTGGACCACCCAGAGGTGGCCGCAGAGAAACAGAACCCGTCTGGCCGGAGCCAGACGGGACTGCCAGGGGTCCGTACAAGACGGCCCCCTCGGAAACCAGTCCAGAACCCTGCCCGAGGACAGGGTCCGTACCAGGCATGGGGAGAAACTGCCCCCCAACCTTTGGTAGCAGGGACGACACCAGCGTGGGCAGAACGCTATGCAGAAAACCCTGCATAGCCGGACCAAACCATGCCGGCGGTGCCATCTCCGCCACCTCCAGCTGGGGACGTGGAGCACCCCCACCGGCCGAACCGGGCGCTCAACGATTTACTCTCGGACCGCCTGACCCCGCGTCAGACCCAGCCAAGTCCTTCTGGGCAAGGAACTTAACCATCATATCCACGGACCACACTGCGCACACATTACACCTATGGTCTAGGTTACAGGGCAAACACCTAAAGCAGACATGGTCCTTGAATACGACTCATAAAAATTTATGGCACTCGTCACATGATGGCGGGGTTGGCTTGGCCTATAAAATAAGCACAAACCTACAATTACAAGCGGAACGAGACCCTGATGGAAGGCAGACAATTAATTTTCAAATAATTTGACTCATAAATTAACCGTATCCCTCCCGCACCCCACCCCGCCACGTTACAGCAAAGATCGCATTGATTACGACGACAAGAACGAAGCGCCCATAAAAACACACCCATATTAGATCCTCCAGGATGTGTAACGGCTCCAGGAATCATATCGAGTAGCATTCGGGGTATATTTACCAATCAATATAAATTATACTCCCTAACGAAAGCAGCACGATATGTGAAGAAAACAACAAAATGTATAACAAACTGCTGTATCACACGGTAAAACCGCAGACCACGCATCTACTCAAGAATTTTGAAACCACCGATCATTGCAAACCGATCGTGATCGCACGTAAACTTGAACATTCTAAAGTTTCCGGTACCATTTTTAGTACGCAGCACCCAGAACGAGATGCGCGAATTAATGAAAATTTT
Source organism: Chaetoderma sp. LZ-2023a (assembly GCA_034401795.1). Classification (NCBI taxonomy): domain Eukaryota; kingdom Metazoa; phylum Mollusca; class Caudofoveata; order Chaetodermatida; family Chaetodermatidae; genus Chaetoderma; species Chaetoderma sp. LZ-2023a. The sequence continues at coordinate 188,497,836 of CM067359.1, forward strand.
TCTTCACATAAACATCCGAGCGAACCGGGTGTGACGTCACCCGCTCGAATCCTACGGAGAACGACGTCAGCCGATATTCGTGTTAGAAATACCGTAGCAAACACCTATTTTCATATCTGCCGATCGCCTGTTGGGGTTTAAAGAAGGCGATCATCTGGCATATATCGTTGTTAGCACACGTCCCAGATTCTCTGGGGTCAGAAATCAGGACATGTGACACAGCGAAATTTAGAGACCTAAGTCTTTTAACTATGGATAATAAAGAATGATACAACCTGGTTTTCATCGGCGGTATTCTCCATAGTATCCAGTTAAAGCCTCAAGAACGCACAAACTATCACTTCACAGACAAAGACTTAGATTTCTTTAACAAAGGACACTAAAAATCTTCTCCTGCAAAAAGCATGTATTGCTCTTGTCGCTATGCAAACAAGAATGAGCTCTATGGTAAACGGGTACTCGGCAGTTGGGAGCCAAGTACCCGGTTCCCAGGAGTCGGTAAAGCTTTCTAAGTCTATAATCCTAGAGCCGCTGTCAAGGCCAGCTGTATATCAGAAGTAACAGAATGGTGAGTATTGATCGAAGGAGAAAGGTGAGTACCATGCCTGGCCAGCCACACCCATCACTGTGTCGGTTGGTGGCAAACCAACCAGAACTGGACAGGTGCCTGGTACCGGTGTGGCCTCAACTATGGGCGGAGCAGCTGCCATGGCTTGCGCCAAGCCAGACAAATGGAGGGCGGTTCAGTCCAGGAAGGAATCAACCTCCATGCGCTCCACCCACTGTATCTCAGGCCACAACAGCCTCTCCTCTTCGGCCTCCTCATCCTCAGACCCTGAAGAGTCGTCACAGGATGAAGAGACACTGGAGCCGTCTTGGTGGATGGCTCCCATGGCCGATGGACCAGCTACCGCTGCTGGACCACCCACCGCTGCTGGACCACCCACCACTGCTGGACCACCCAGAGGTGGCCGCAGAGAAGGAGTACCCGCCATGCCAGAGCCCGACGGGACTGCCAGGAAGCCATACAAGATGGCCCCCCTTGGTACAGGGTCTGTACCGGACACGAAGAGAGGTTGCACCACAGTCTTTGGTATCAGAGACGACACCAGCGTGGGTAGGATGCTATGCAAGAAGCCTTGCATAGCGGGCCCAAACCACACCGGGGGTGCCATCTCCAAACCCTCCAACTGCGGACGAGGAGGGCCCCAGGGGCCGAACGGATGCTCCTCGATTTCTTTTCGGTCCGCCTGATCCCATGTCAGACCCCACCAAGTCCTTCTGGGCAAGGAACTCGACCACCAATTCAACGGGCCACACTGCACAGACACTACACCGATCGTCAACATTACACTTGGCACAACGGTAACAGACATGGTCCTTGAAGGCGACCTTTACGAACTTGTGGCACTCTGGACATGATGGCAGGGTAGGCTTGGCCTGAAAACAAGCACAAGACCTAAATAAGCAAGCAGAACGAAACAGGAATGGAAAGCTGACAAATAATTTTCAAATAGTTTGACAACAAATTATAAGATAAACCCTCCAGCACCCAACACCTGCAATGTTACAACCAAGATTGCGTAAGCTGGCGACAAGAACGAGAGTGGGCCAATAATACACCCATAAATTGATCCTGCAGGATGTATAAAACGGAACCTGGAATATCGGATACATTCGCGTATATATAAGAATTAATTTCAAAATTATACTACTCAAACGAACGCCAAACGATATGAAAAGGAACAACATAATGAATTAAACACTACTGCTGTTGAACACGCTAAAGCCGCAGAACACACATCTTAATCAAGAATTTTGAAATCAACGATCAATGCAAACAGATCGTGATTACACGCAACACTTGACATAATTCAAGTTTCTGGTACAAAAACGCACGCAGCTACCAAGAAAAAGATACGCGAATTAATGCAACATTTCCTTCACCAAATAATCCAAACAATAAAAGGGTGTGACGTCACCCGCTCAGACCACATGGAAGAACGACGTAAGCCGATTTTAGTGTTAAAAAAACGTAGACAACCGCCTAATCTTTAATAATATTGCCGTTCGGATTTAAAGGTGATCTTATCTGACATATATTTCGTTGTAACCACACGTCTCAGTTCCGGGGTTCAGAAAATGGGACATGCAACACACACACAATTTCAGAGACATAAGTCTCCATATAACTAGAGAAATATGAAAGAATACGACCTGAGGTTCAGTGGCACTTTCCATTATTAATCCAGTAATCCAGTAGATAGAAACAGCACAAAGCACAGAGAAAAAACACACAGAAAACTCAGATTTCTCCTAAGACAAAAAGCTTGTATCTCTTGTTGCTATGCAAACAAGAATGGCCGTCTCTGGCAGGCGGGTACCCGGTTGTTGGGAGCCGGGTACCCGGTTCCAGGAGCTGGTAGAGCTTTCTAAATCTAGATTCCTAGAACACAGTTTCAGTTGAGCTGCATTATCAATAAGTAATTTAATGGTAAGTATTGATCGAAGGAGAAATTGAAAGCCAATTTATTAGCATTGTGATGTGTCAGTCTGCGCATGCGCCCCCATTGCATGGCTTGGGTTGTGCATGTGCTGATCTGACAGCTATGTCATCTGCCTAGTAGGGGCAGGTTTAATTTTAATTCATTCTGTGTTCAATTGAGCCAGCCAGATACATTAGCATATATCAACGCGTCTTCGTGATGGTAAGTATACTCTTGAAGTGAAAACTGTCCATCACGCTATCTCCTACCAAACCACTGTGTGAAATTTAAACAAATTTTGCATGTGGGTTACCCATATAATTGTGGACTGCATGACACCAGCTACATTGAGCCCCAATGGGGGGGGGGGGGAGGGAGGGAGGGTCCAGGGAACAAACGTAAAATATCCTAAAAACTGTCCAACAATGCTATCTTCTCCCAAACCGTTGTGCGGAATTCAAACAAATTCGGTATGTGGTTAACCAATATAATTGTAGATAATGTGGTGACGTGTATGTTTGGCTATGCCTCCAGGGGATGGGGAAGGAGACAAAAGGTCAAGAAATTGATTGTAATGCAGCTCCTCCAAAACCTGCGGATGGAATTCAAACAAATTTAGTAGGTGAGTTACCCATATAATTGTAAAGTGCAAGAGGACATTTATATTTGGCTCCGCTCCCAAGAGGTTAAAGTAGTGAATGTGGGGATTTGCGATGATGCATTATCAACTGAGCAAATTTAGTTATTATTAACATTCAACACACATTTTATTAAAAAGTAGAGCTAAAATTTGTATACTTGACGAAAGATTCAATGTTCGTGATGAAGCCACATGTAGATACATCAATCATTACCCATTTTGATTGTGATGTCAGCCTACATGTGACATTTTTGATTATGATATTATATATACGTGAGCGACAGATTGGATTTATCCATTGGGTCACTTTTGCGAGCTGAGGCATCCTCCACCACACATGCACACACTAGTATTTGAGTATAGAAAAATGTTTTGTATACATAGCACTCACCAGAAGAGGAAATCTGTCACCCATCCCTTATGTTCATGACATACCAGCAATGGCTTATTGCCTTCAGCCTCCCAGCTTTTCACCATGCCATCTGCAATACAAATTGAAATATTATTAATGTCAGGCTAAAAGGTGGGTTATTGGTACAATGCCTACATTGGCCAGTGCTCAGATGGTCTGGCTGGCACTCTGACAGAAACTCTATCAACCATACACATATATTGTAAATGCGTGGATTAAATTGGATCTAGTTAATTCATCTTGTTCTAGCAGTTTGCCCAATGCAACTTTGGTGTCATTGGCAAATATGTATGTAGATGTGTTGGAGCTGGTTACGCCAGGAGGTCATTTATGTAGAGCACAAATAACAGTGGTCCTAGCACTAATCCTTGGGGTATTCCGTTTGTGACGTCTTTCTAGTCAGACTTTTTTCCATTAATTAATACTCGTTGTTTTCTGTTGTTAAGGAATTCCTGGATCCAATTATAGTACAAAGGGCCTATGTTGTATGTTTTGAGCTTATGAACTAGTCTGTGTTGTGGCACTTTGTCAAAGGCCTTCATGAAGTCACAGAAGATAATATCAATACATCCACTATTGTCTAGAATCTCTGTCCATTTCTCTAGAATGTGGAGTAGCTGTAGCACTGTGTATCTGTCTTAGTCATGGATTTTGCAAAGGCATTTGCCAAAGTCAGCCACAGCTTACTGACTCTAAAACTACAACACTATGGCATTTGTCGAAAGGTTAATACCTAGATCAGTAATTGGCTTAAAAACCATCAGCAAAGAGTTGTTGTGGATGGAGAGATATCTGATTCTGTGAATGTCAAATCTGGAGTACCACACAGTTCTGTGCTTGGACCCTGCTTATTCCTCTACTACATCAACGATCTTCCAGCCAAACTAAAATCCAGAATTCGTCTTTTTGCGGATGACACGATAGCCTATCTGTGCATCTCATCTCCCAAAGACTCTGAAGATCACCAGCATGACCTAACCATGATGGGTGACTGGGTGAGTGGGCAAAATGCTGGTACATGGTATTTCACCCTGTCAAATGCACTGTCCTATCGATCACCAACAAACGTACGCTAATCGACACTCTGTACAAACTGCATGTCCATGTCTGTATCAGCCATGAAATACCTTGGGCTAACAATCACCCGCGACCTTAAATGGGACCAACACATCACAAACATATGTAATAAGGCAAACAGAACTCTTGCTTTCCTGCAGTGCAATATCACCATTGCGTCAACAACCATCAAAGAGCAAGCATATAAAACCCTTGTGCGCCTCCTCATCAAAAATGCAAGTGCTGTATGGGACCCATACACACAGACGAACATTCACAAAATTGAGATGGTCCAAAGAAGAGCTACCCGATACGTCACAAATAGATTGAAGGAAATTTCAATTTCCCTTTCTCCGAGATCTAACAATACTTACCATTCTATTACTTCTGATACAAGCTATATTGGATAGCTGACCCTAGGACTCTACACTTAGTAAGCTTTACCGGCTCCTGGAACCGGGTACCCGGCTCCCAACAACCGAGTACCCATTTGCCATGAAGCTCATATTGTTTGCATAGCCACCAAACAAGAGATACCCATCGCTTGCCTCCATGGGGCTGGGAGGCAGGGTCGTAACAGAATTGTAAGTATTGTTAAATCTCGGAGAAAGGGAAATCGAAATTTCCTTCATTCTCCTTCGATCAATACTTACCATTCTATTACTTCTGATATACACCAGATTTAGACAGTAACCTGGTGGGAAGGGGCAAGCCATCAATTGCTACTTTTGTCCCTTGGAGAAAGAGCTTAGACTTAAACTTGACAAATGGAGACCTAAAAGGACCATCAAGTTAAAGGGACCGAATCACATTTGCATCACTGCCCCTCACCCCCTTTTTTTTCTCCTAAGAAAAAGGGAGAGAACTCACGAACATGCATCTCGCCTGAACGACAAATATGCTAAGAGGGTTAACTGCGCTTTGCATATATCAGCCTGGGAATGAGCATGAATATATAAGATGAATGAACATGATATATACACATAATACAAAAAACTCTCAATCTTGAATTACCTCATGATATTTGGATTCCAGACGTGGAGCCTTCAACCAATCACTTGTCCGGCCATCAGTGACACAATCTTGTTGACATCCTCTCGCCTGACCATGTCTGCCTCTTAATTCTTGCTTTACAAATGTCAAAAAATGGAGAAGAGCAGTGTGGCCATTTAACTATCGTTTCAAAACAGCTAAAGCGAGTGGATTGGCGGAGTCTGACACATCCCTCATATAGTAATCCGTGAAAGAGGATTCACAGTGCCATTGTGCAACCGCCATGATGTTCTCTAACGGAACACCATTGTAAAGGGCTGTCGAGGCGGCTATTCCTCTAACATTGTGTGCCCTTGCGCATTGCACCTGGTGCCCAGTCGCAATCTGAATGAATGCATTCAACTACCCAACGAGAGATAGAATCCATGGATGCGCCGCCATATGGCTTCTTATGGCAGATCCACAGATGTCTATCATTCAACCGTACCAAGTCTGTCCATTTTTTGTACTTAGTCAAAGCACGGACTGGGCACCCGACACTGGCATCACGATCAAATCTAGTTTGCTCTTGGCAGTAGACGCAGGCCCTCTCCGGAGACAATAAATCGATCCCTCTCTGCTGAAAGCGCATGGATTTCACTGCGCCTTCTCACTGAGGAAGCTGCCAATAGAAAAAACGCCTTTAGAGTCAAATGCTTTAGACTAGCCAAACGCAACGGTTCGAAAGGGTGCTTGGCCAGTACATTAAGCACTAAAGATAGACTCCAGGCTGGAATGACTACCGGTTGTCTCGGTCGGAGAGTGCTCATTCCCTTCACCATCACATTTAACTGGGCCACCTCTGGACTATCCCTGTTGGCTAGACAAGGGATAACTGATGCCAAAGCTGACTTGTATCCAGCAATTGTGACGGGAGCTAGTCCTGAAAAGAACAGCTCAAAAAGAAAGTCTGCTATTTGCTGAATAGTGGATTGAAAGGTATCAATACCCTTTTCTTCACACCAGTCTGCAAATCTGTTAACCTTGTTGTTATATGACTTGAAGGTTGACCTCCTTCTCGCAGCCGCGATGAAATCAGCAGCTTATCGAGAAAAGCTTTCCGACGTGGAACGTTGTTTGATAACATCCACGCAGTCAATTTGAACATTTCGGGCAACTGCACTGGGTTTTCCACCAGCAGATTTAGCCGATCCGTGAACCACGCCCTGCTCGGCCAATACGGCGCTATTAGCAGGACCAGACACGGTTCCTCCCTGATCTTCACCAATACCTTCGGCAGAAGGATGGTGGATGGGTACGCGTAAGCGTGCATCCCCCTCCAGCTTATCGCCAGAGCATCTGTATCGACGGCATTTGGATCTGGAATCGGCGAGACATAAGTCATGATTTGAGCATTTTCCCTTGTGGCGAACAAGTCCACGTTGGGTTTGCCCCAATGCTCGAAGATCCTTCGTAGAACTGGAGGCTTGAGGGACCATTCTGTTGGCAGAATTCTCTGTCTGCGAGACAAAGCATCCGCCAGAATGTTCAATCGGCCAGGAATGTGAGCTGCTTTCAAAACAACCGAGTAATTCCTGCACCATTGAATCAAGTGCCACACTTTGATACAAAGTGTGGGTGACCTGGTCCCGCCTTGGCGATTTATGTATGATACTACCGTCGAATTGTCCGACCGTATCAATATCACCTTGCCTCTGATCATCGGAAGAAACTCTTCCAACGCCAGTTCCACTGCCATCATTTCCAACAGATTGATATGCAGCTGACTCTCCAGGAGAGTCCATATGCCCGAGACTGCAGGAAATGTCAATTTCCCTTTCTCCGAGATCTAACAATGCTCACCATTCTGTTACTTCTGATATACAGCTGGCCCTGACAGCGGCTCTAGGATTATAGACTTAGAAAGCTTTACCGACTCCTGGGAACCGGGTACTCGGCTCCCAACTGCCGAGTACCCGTTTACCATAGAGCTCATATTGTTTGCATAGCCACCAAACAAGAGAAAACTATGGCTTGCCTCCGTGGGGCTGGGAGGCTGGGTCCGTAACAGAATGGTGAGTATTGTTAGATCTCGGAGAAAGGGAAATTGACATTTCCTGCATTCTCCTTCGATCAATACTCACCATTCTGTTACTTCTGATATACACCAGATTTGATCAGTAACCTGGTGGGAAGGGGCAAGCCATAAATGCTAATTTTGCCCCTTGGAGAAAGATTTTAGACTTCAAACTTGACTAACGGAGACCTAAAAGGACCGTCAAGTTCACGGAACCGAATCACATTCGCGTCACAGTCCCCCCCCCCCATTTTCCTCCTAAGAAAAGGGAGAGAACTAACGAACATGTATCTCGCCTGAAAACACAAATATGCCAAGAGGGTTAACTGCTCCCTGCATACTCCATGTATTAGCTTGGGAATGAGCATGAATATATAAGATGAATGAACATGATACATATCCATAATACAAAAAACTCTCACTATTGAATTACCTTATGATAATTGGACTTCAGACGTACCGCCTCCAACCATTCACCGGTTCGGCCATCAGTGACACAATCTGGTTGACATCCTCTCGCCTGACCATGCCTGCTTTAGGTTCTTTTCTTACCGAAGTGAAAAAAGGGTGAAGAGCAGTGTGGTCACTAGCTATCGTTTCAAAACAGCTAAAGCGAGTGGATTGGCTGAGTCTGACACATCCCTCATATAGTAATCCGTGAATGAGGACTCACAGTGCCATTGTGCAACGGCCATGATGTCCTCTAACGGAACACCATTGTAAAGGGCGGTCGAGGCGGCTATTCCTCTGACATCGTGTGCCCTTACACCTTGCACCTGGTGCCCAGTCGCCATCTCGTGAGTAGTCTGAATGCATTCGACCACCCAACGAGAGATAGTATCCATGGATGCGGCGCCATAAGGCTTTTTATGGCAGATCCACAGATGTCTATCGTTCGACCGTAATGAGTCAGTCCGTTTCTTGTACTTAGTCAAAGCATGGACCGGGCACCAGACACTGGCATCACGATCAAACCTAGTTAACTTCGGTATAATGATCGGTTTGCCGGGATATCTCAAAGATTGGTTCTTTGACATAAACTCTGCTCTTGGCAGAAGACGCAGACCTTCTCCAGAAACAATAAATCGGTCAAATGCTTTAGACTAGCCGAACGCAACGGTTCGAAAGGGTGCTTGGCCAGTACATTAAGCACTAAAGATAGACTCCAGGCTGGAATGACTACCGGTTGTCTCGGTCGGAGATTGCTCATTCCCTTCAACATCACATGTAACTGGGCCACCTCTGGACTATCCCTGTTGGCTAGACAAGGGATAACTGATGCCAAAGCTGACTTGTATCCAGCAACTGTGACGGGAGCTAGTCCTCAAAAGAACAGCTCACAGAGAAAGTCTGCTATTTGCTGATAGTGGATTGAAAGGTATCAATACCCTTTTCTTCACACCAGTCTGCAAATCTGTTAACCTTGTTGTTATATGACTTGAAGGTTGACCTACTTGTCGCAGCCGCGATGAAATCAGCAGCCTGTCGAGAAAAGCCTTCCGACGTGGAACGTTGTTTGATAACATCCACGCAGTCATTGAACATTTCGGGACGCTCGTGTAGGAAGCGTCCCTTGGCCTGGGAGATTATGTTCGGAATCTCGGGCAACTGCACAGGATTTTCCACCAGCAGATCTAGAAGATCCGTGAACCACGCCCTGCTCGGCCAATACGGCGCTATTAGCAGGACCAGACACGGTTCCTCCCTGACCTTCACCAAAACCTTCGGTAGAAGAATGGTGGGTGGGTACGCGTAAGCGTGCATCCCTCTCCAGCTTATCGCCAGAGCGTCTGTATCGACGGCATTTGGATCTGTAATCGGCGAGACATATGTCATGATTTGAGCATTTTCCTTTGTGGCGAACAAGTCCACGTTGGGTTTGCCCCAATGCTCGAAGATCCGTCGCAGAACTGGAGGGTTGAGGGACCATTCTGTTGGCAGGATTCTCTGTCTGCGAGACAACGCATCCGCCAGAATGTTCAATCGGCCAGGAATACGAGCTGCTTTCAAAACAACCGAGTAATTCCTGCACCATTGAATCAAGTGCCACACCCTGATGCACAGGGTGGGCGACCTGGTCCCGCCTTGGTGATTTATATATGATACTACTGTCGAATTGACCGACCGTATCAATATCACCCTGCCCCTGATCATCGGAAGGAACTCTTCCAACACCAGTTCCACTGCCATCATTTCCAACAGATTGATATGCAGCTGACTCTCCGGGAGAGTCCATGTGCCCGAGACCTGGTGTTCTCCCAGGCAGGCACATCACACTTCCAGCTATGCATCCGTGTAGACGGACAGCTGGGTGCGGGGTAGGTGCAGCGAAACCCCTAATAGGAGATTCTGACGCTGTTTCCACCATAGAAGATGCGATATTATCGGCTCCAAAACTGGCACCAGTTTTGACAGGGGTTCTGTTCTCTGTTTCCACAGAGACATCAGATACAACTGGATAGGCCTTCGCATTAGACCAGCGTACGGGATAACCTGCTCCATGGAGACCATCATACCCAGCATCTGAAGGAACCGCCTCGCCTGAATGTGGTTTCCCACTCGAAAACTCCTGAGGATGGCTAACAGAGACACCACTCTGGGCTCTGACGGGTAAACCCTGCCCTCCTCGAGGTCGAATCGCATCCCCAAATAAACGAAATGTTGAGTGGGTGTCAACTCGGATTTCTCCTTGTTGACTATCCAGCCTAGATCTGAAAGTAACTTCAGAGTCAGAGCAGTATCCACGTTCAACCTGGCTGCAGAGTCTGCTTTGAGCAGCCAGTCGTCTATGTAGGTGTGTAGCGCCACGTTCTCTTCTCTAAGAAACGCTGTCACCGCAAGGACCACTCTTGTGCAAACCCACGGAGCTGTCGACAGGCCAAACGGGAGAACAGTAACCTCCCATACTTGATTCTGAAACGCAAATCTCAGAAACCTGTGCCAACTCCGGTTCATAGGAATGTGGAAATATGCATCTTTCAGATCGATCGACACACACCACATTCCTTTCCTCAATCCTGCCATTACCGACCTCGGCGTTTCCATCTGGAACCGAGGCGTATGGATAAACCAATTCAATGGCCTGAGATTGAGTATGGGTCTCCATCCCCCCGTGATCTTGGGGACAAGGAACATAATTGAATAGAAGCCCGGAGTGTTTCGGTTTGCTGGTTTTATTGCTCCCTTCAGAAGCAAACCCGACACTTCCTTTTGAACGGCTTCTAACTTGTCTGGCTCCCTTGGTACGGGTGTCCAGACAGGTGCCAAAGACAGATTTTGTGGCGGAAAGTCCCACCACTCCGGCATGTAACCCTGGGATAACCATCCCAGGACCAGACTGTCTGACGTCACACCTCGCCAGGACTCGACGAAACGCATGAGCCTTCCACCCACCATAGACGCCTCGACGTCTAACGGGGTTGTCCGGCTCGCAGTCCGCACCCCCCCCCCCCTTTCTTAACGAGAGAGAGTGAGAACCATTTCCGTCTTGGCTCGGCAGGTATAACTGGCACCGCTGTTCCTGTCGCACAGGTGCGGTCCAGGCGGATATGAAGGGAGCTTTCGTACCCTCAGGTACGCTTCGGCCCCTTCTGTCCGCCCTTTGAGGCCTTACCCGTACCCCTCCCCCAGCCCTTCCCGCCCCTAGTGCGGTCAGGAGCAACATTGGGGAGGGTAGGCGCCTCTACAACCTTCCTGGGCTTCTTCGCCGGCGGCGGCTCTGAAAACCCAGCTGAAACAGAAGTCGCAACAGGCCTGGCTTTCGCCTTGCCCTTATGCTTCTTCTGCTTCTTTGAAGGCTGTTCCGTTAGCGGTTTCCCCACAGCCCCTAGTGCGTGCGCTTGCCGCACTAGCTCTAGCTGTAAGTTTACCGATAACCGATTCTGCGTGATACTGGCGGTGTCCTCTAAGATGGCCCGCGCTTGGCCACCGAAGATGCTAGGCCCTGTCAGGGGCGTCCCAAGAAGACGCTCCCTGACTGCCGTAGCCGGACGCATATGGTCAATGACCATTTGCCTCCTGGACTTCGTCACTCGCGCTTGCACCCTTGCCAATGCGTCCATTGACAGCACCAAGCCGTCATTAACACATGAAAGCGCCACAGGTGGCACAGGGTGGCCTGCCCCCGCTTCAGCCCACACCGACTGAAGTAGACGATAAGAGTGGTTGACAGCACTCATAGCTGCCCTCACACCCTCATCACATAGGGACAGGACTTCTTCCTGGTGTACTTGGGATTTATCCACTAGTGCCGGACCGGGGCCACCCGACCCGGCACTCTGGACTCCCAATACCCATCGGTCATCCTCCGTGACCGACGGGACTACACCATACCTGTCGTATTCCCCCCGCGGAATACGACATCTTGCCCGCACCTCCCTGGAGGCTGCAGGGAGCTGACCCTTGGTCATTAGTTGTTTGCTATAAATAGCATCCAACAAATCTATGAACCGTGGATCCAGTCCCACTGACTGGATCCGGGCCGCGGGCAAAATCCCCGTCCTAATCGACGCAACCGACGGACGGGGCGCATCTTCATCGGCCGTGGCCGAAACCACAGACGGGTCAACCCTGGCTAGCCATGCCAGAGCATCCGACCAATCTACCTCCGACGAAGACACCCCCGCAAACACGTCACCCGTTGATGTGCTCACGGGTCTGCCAGCCACGGCCTCCCGGCAAGGAGCCACGGCTGACACGCCAGGCACTCCGCTACCACACGGTTCCGCCGCCACCCCATGGAACACTCCGGTCCATGGGGTAGGTCTGCACGGAAAACCGTACGGACCCGTAGCAGTCGCGGAACCGTAGCCGGACACGGGCGCCAACGGCACCCCACGTCCGGCTGCCGGACCAGGCGAGATAGGTGAGTACCACGCCTGGCCCGGCACACCCGTTCCCGTGACGGCTGGTGACAAACCAAGCCGCCCGGAACCGGTGCACGGTAACGGATTGGCCTCAGCCGCAGGCGGAGCCGCTGACCTGGCTTGCGCCAAACCAGACAAATGGAGGCCGGTTCCGTCCAGGATGGAATCAACCTCCATATTCTCCACCTGCGGCTTCACGGGCCGCAGCAACCTCTCCTCCTCGTCTTCAGACTCCGAAGAGTCGTCACTAGACGAGTCAACCGTGGAGCCGTCCTGGCGGACGGCTCCCACACCTCACGGACCGGCCACCGCTACTGGACCACCCGGAGGTGGCCGCAGAGAGACAGAACCCGTCTGGCCGAAGCCAGACGGGACCGCCAGGGGGCCGTACGAGACGGCCCCCTCGGTAACCAGTCCAGAATCCTGTCCGAGGACAGGATCCGTACCAGGCATGGGGAGAAACTGCCCCCCAACCTTTGGTAGCAGGGACGACACCAGCGTGGGCAGAACGCTATGCAGAAAACCCTGCATAGCCGGACCAAACCACGCCGGCGGTGCCATCTCCGCCACCTCCAGCTGGGGACGTGGAGCACCCCCACCGGCCGAACCGGGCGCTCCACGATTTCGTCTCGGACCGCCTGACCCCGCGTCAGACCCAGCCAAGTCCTTCTGGGCAAGGAACTTAACCATCATTTCGACGGACCACACTGCACAAACATTACACCTATGATCTATATTACACAGGGAACACCTAAAACAAGCATGGTCCTTGAACATTACACGGACAAATTTATGGCATTCGTCACATGATGGCGGGGCTGGCTTGGCCTATAAAATAAGCACAAACCTACAATAAACAAGCGGAACGAGACCCGGATGGAAGGCAGACAATTAATTTTCAAATAATTTTGACTCATAAATTAACCGTAACCTCCCCGCACCCCACCCCGCCACGTTACAACAACGATCGCATTGATTATGACGACAAGAACGCGGCGGGCATCAACACACCCATATTAGATCCTCGAGGATGTGTAACGGCTCCAGGAATCATATCGCATAGCATTCGAGGTATATTTACTAATCAATATAAATTATACTCCTAACGAAAGCATCACGATATGTGAAGAAAACAACAAAATGTATAACAAACTGCTGTATCACACGGTAAAACCGCAGACCACGCATCTACTCAAGAATTTTGAAACCACCGATCATTGAAACCGATCGTGGTCGCACGTAAACTTGATCATTCTAAAGTTTCCGGTACCATTTTTAGTACGCAGCACCCAGAACAAGATGCGCGAATTAATGACAAATTTTTCTTCACATAAACATCCGAGCTACCGGGTGTGACGTCACCCGCTCGGATTCTACGGAGAACGACGTCAGCCGATATTCGTGTTAGAAATACCGTAGCAAACACCTACTTTCATATCTGCCGATCGCCTGTTGGGGTTTAAAGAAGGCGATCGTCTGGTATATATCGTTGTTAGCACACGTCCCAGATTCTATGGGGTCAGAAATTGGAACATGCGACACAACGAAATTTAGAGACCTAAGTCTTTTAACTATGGATAATAAAGAACGATACAACCTGGTTATCTTCAGCGGTATGCTCCATAGTCCTTAGTTAATCCTTTCACGAACACACAAACTATCACAAATTAAAGACTTAGATCTTTTGTTTCACAAAAAAACCACTAAAATCCTTAATGCAAAAAGCATGTATTGCTCTTGTTGCTATGCAAACAAGAATGAGCTCTATGGTAAACAGGTACTCGGCAGTTGGGAGCCGAGTACCCGGTTCCCAGGAGTCGGTAAAGCTTTCTAAGTCTATAATCCTAGAGCCGCTGTCAGGGCCAGCTGTATATCAGAAGTAACAGAATGGTGAGTATTGATCGAAGGAGAATTTCTGTTTTCTGATACTGGGCGGAGTTTTTACAGATTTTCGGATACAGGATGTTATGGTTTGAGCTTCATGAAAATGTAAACAATGCATTACTATCGGCAGTGCTCTTGAGCATGTAGTAAAGGTGCCCCCAACTTTAAAGATGTTGTGAGGACTAGATACCCGATCGCTCTGATTAACTTGACAATCATAATACAGATTCTCCTTTACTAGAAGAACAAAATGCTTTTTTAATTTTTGTAATCGGCCCAGCCAAAGCTGAGATAAGCATATAGGAACCACCGTGACAACCAAACGTTTTTAGCTATCACGCTAGAGTTGTGACATCACACCGGGATAACACAATTCCTATTAGTCTAGATTATTATTTCGGGAAGCATAGCTAGGCTCTCTACTGCTGCGCATATTAGGCACCTATTCTTTGACAATTCCTTGTTCACACAGGGACACTACATTGTTCGAGATGCACAAAGGTTCAATAATATCGAAGATGATGATATTTTTGTTGATTAAACTTAAAGGACAGACCTCATGGTCACGGTGCCTGACATCACATTTCTAACTGTTAGAGGTGACAGTAACATCGGATTTCATGTACGTGAATTAGGCAATATTTAATCAAACCCACCCACACACTTCTTGGAATACAATACTACAAATGCATATATAATATCTTATCTTTCTGAATTGACTGCAGAGATTTTGCATAGATGATAGGCATGCATGTACACAAATGTACAACTTTTTAAATGATAGTTAAGTAGGCTTACACCGCTCAGTGCACGTATGATCGCAATCTACCATTGTGTAGGCGTATGAATAAATTTATGATTGCAATATAGCAGTTACTCCAGTTATGTGTTTAAAATTAACTAAAATGTCGGGTCAATATAAATCTAATCTAAACTAATCTATTAGCGTATAGTCTACATTGACATATTATTGACAGTACACGGTTTGTTTACAATTTAGGCAGCGGTTGAGGTGCGTAGCGAGGCTTTCACTGCCGTCCGCACGCTTATATAGTACAACTTAAATAACATATACTGTTGAATATTCTGACCATAATTGTGTTGGATTTCAACCCAAATTGTGTTCAAAATATTCAACATAATGTTTCTTGTATCGTGTTCATATGGTTCTAACTAACATATTTGTGGTTTTGCTTTGGAAGCATTTAAACTTATTTATGAGCTGCACTGTAAGCAAAGATGATATGCTAGCGACCTCTGAACATCTGTCAGTTCACCTACCTATTTAAAATTTGTTCATCCGCTAAAGTTTTGATTTTTCATAACATTGAAATATGAGTGTATGCTACTTCCATACATGGAAGACGTTGGTTTGAAAACGATATAGTTCATATGGTTGTCACAGGCATGATGCCGCGGCCCCCCCCCACCCCCCCCCCCCCCCCACATACACACCAACATACGTGTTGACCCATGCATGCATCTACATTACTATTACACAAACACATAGCCAAAAGCTTATAGGTAAACAATTACATTCTAATCAGTAATCATGTGGAATTTCACATAGGACACACTGACACACTTATTGTACATTCGTAATCTTCAGAAAAAGTTGTAACTGCACTCTGTCGCCTATACATTTAGATATGAATAATAGTACAATTATAGCCATCGTCAACCTCTCCCACCCACCTTGATCACACTCACATCCATCCATCCCAGATATTACATAGTACACCCAGTCCTTTCAAGAATGGATTAGGCCTACTAGACTACAGAGTATTTGTCACATGCCTTGAAATATTGCCGATTTTCAGCATTGCCCATGGTTTACCGTAGTTATAGGCCTATTATTATGCGAATATATAGCTATCCATGAAACCATTAAAAATGAGTAAATATCATAATAGATTTTAAAAAATCATGATTTTTTATTTCTTGAAGACTTAGATTCAACCTGGCATAATTTATGTTATGGTAGGTGAAGTCTATCCTGTTAAATGCATGTTTTAAACTATGTTACCTTTGTACTACAGACAGAGAAATATTGACCCAGCTCACAGCGCCGTTCCCGGTGTGACATCACAGCGAGTGGTGATGTGATTCAGATTGAGCCGTCATTTAATCTCGTTATTTGGGCTGCTTAAAATGTTTTTCTCACTCCAAAGTGACGCTATTGTGTTTAAATAGTGTAGTAGACCATAAAATTAATTGAAACTCGTTATCGACCGCAAGTCCTCACAGGACCTTTAATGGCAGCCGATCACAAAATGCCCGGATGTGTGAAACTGAATTGAAAAGGAGTAATCGAGTAAAATTTGTACCACGTGATACACGTGTCCGATTATGCTTTTGGTCTTTCGGATATTTTGTTGAGGTACCCGGTTACCATGAGAACATATCCGAACATTAGGCATGATGATGATGGTGACACATACCTTCACATCCCAAAACAACCTCTCTGCGTAGTGGGTTATAACCAACAGCAGTAATGGCCCGAGTATGCGTGTCACGCACTACGTACTGCTTCTCCATTGCCATTTTAAAATGTACTTGTATGGTATTTCCCTACTTCATTATATGTCACAAGCTATTTGATAATTTCGCCAACTTGAGATAAACATTCTGATTTGAATATTTACTCAAAAGTCCTCCATCTTGTTATTTCCAGGCAACATGAAGCCACGCATGCGCGGTTGTGTATTTGGTGAGCTTTCATATTGTAGCGAGTTTGAAAAATATAAGCGTGTAGGGCTGAGACAGCCATCGTCATCATCATCATCATCATCATAATCATCATTAAAATATATATCTGTATAATTTAGTAACGGAAAATGTAAAAAGAAATACAGACATAGAAACACACCAAAAAAATTGAGACGGAACTGGCAACTCATCCTCAAGTAATGGCCCGACTTCAACAAAACAAGTTCAAGTTCAAGTTCAAGATTATTTATTTTGATATAGAATATACATTTACAGTTTCACAACAGGTAGTCCACCAAAGGCAGAGCCTATGTGGCGGTGGACCCCTACATATAACATATAACAACAATATAGGACATGAGAATACTGAATACATAAGGTTAACATGTTATAGTCCTATATATACATAAAGTTAACTGTCTCGCTGCCAAGCCTCTGCAGTCTACATTTTCCATGGAGCCTAACTCAGGGTATGCTGAGTACCTCTAAAAAAAAAATTTGACCGAACATTGTCGGTGGCTAAGCCAAAAGCATTTTTCTAAAATACTCAGCCAATCCAGAGTCATTGCCAATTGGAGTTATTGTCCGCTTCCAGCAGTCCAACAGTTAATAGACGTATGACAATTTACATTTTTACAGGGAAAGACATGACAGAGGGATGTGTGCTTATCTTGCTTAAGTTAATAATTCTATATTACATATTCTTATTATCAATGACAGTCTTAATTTATTTTTATTTTATTTTTATTTTTTAGGCTGTGATGGTAGAGGTAGTTGTTTGGTAGTTACCATTATGACAGATATTCTTATTCTTATTATTATTATTATTAATATTATTATTATTATTATTATTATTATTATTATTATTATTATTATTTGTTCTGGTGACTGGGTGCAAGTATGAGAATAGCATGCCGTGTTGGTGAGTGTTTTCCAGAGTCTAGTAGGTTTGTGCCTGTGCTGGCCTCTTGTATCTGGGTATATAACTCTTTCTGTTTTGCTATTCTCGCCTGCCGTTGTCCTCTGCGGACACCATTTTTTAGTTGCTTGACTTCGTTAATGAAAGACTTAAGATTTAAGATTCAAGCTTCTGTATATGTATCTGTATGAAGTAAACAGTCCAAAGCAGCCTTCTGGCGCTGGAAGACAGCGGGGGGACCAAGAGAGCCAGTCCTTTTTGACGAAGTCAAGCAACTAAAGAATAGTGTCCGCAGAGGACAACGGCAGGCGAGAATAGCAAAATAGAAGGAGTTATATACCCAGATACAAGAGGCTAGCACAGGCGATCAAGAGCTGGGTTTTTTTTAAGTTAGTGAATCGGCAGAGAAAGTGCCAAGCAGCAGTCACCACCGACTTAATGGTAAACGGCGACAGTCACAAAACCACAGACGCTGTCAGACAAGTGTGGGCTGATTACTTTGAGAAGCTTGCTACACCATCTGATAACAGTCACTTTAACAAGGAGTACAAGCGACAGGCATAATCTGACATCACAGGCATAAGACATCTGGCTACAACGAATACAACCTACATGAAACCAATAACGGCAGAGGAAATCTTTAAAGCATCCAGAAAGCTTCATAAAGGCAAGCCTGCAGACAAATATGGTATTGCATCTGAACACCTTATCTACGCCATTAATATCCTATCAGTGATCCTTACACATATATTCAACGCAATACTTGGCATCCAACAAATCCCTCAGGCTTTCAAGGAAGGCATCCGTACACCAATTCTCAAGAAATCTGATAAGTGTAAAAAAACAGCCTGACAACTACAGAGGCATAATGGTTTGTTCCACCATTGGGAAACTCCTGGAGATTGTTCTAGTTGAGAGGATGTCACCCTATATAGAGCATATCCAAAGCCAACTACAGCGAGAGTTTACAGAAAGTGCAAGCTACATACACACTGCCTTTGCCGTTTCTGAAACCATTGCAGAGTTCGAAGAAGCAGGTGATGACCTCCTGTTTATCACCTTGGATGTCCAAAAGGCATTTGACGAAGTTTGACATTGCGGCCTCCTCTTAGAACTATATCAGTTGGGGATACCTACACATATGTGGAGTCTGCTCGACGATTGGCACAAAAGACTAACCAGCCAAGCAAAGTGGGAAGGTGAGCTGTCCAGACCGTTTAAGATTCTCCAGGGCACCGGGCAAGGGAGATCTTTTTCTCCAAGCAATTATAAAGTGTTCAACAATCCCCTCCTCATGATGATTGAATCTGCTGGGACAGGAGCATATATTGGAGATATCTGTGTAGCCGCACCAACGTGTGCAGACGATGTCGCCCTCCTAGCAAAACACCAGTACCCAGACACTCAAGTCGCATTGACAACAACTCAGAATATTGCAAGTGACCATCGGTATGTCAATGGGATGGCTAAAACCAGTGCTATCATTTATGGTACACCCTCGCAAGAATCTGGCGTGAGCTACAAGAACGAGAACCTGGCAGTGTCTGAGGAGACCACACACCTCGGCACTCTAATGAGCACTTCCAGCAAGGTGAACCAGAAAAGGGTGGAAAAACATCGCTTCAGCCTGAAGTGCAGCATACAGTCTCTTCGGTGCCGGCCTACACGGAAAAAAATGGCCTGAACCCAGTTGTCTGTCAGAAAATCTGGTTAATATATGTTCTGCCAAGGCTAACTCATGGATCTGAGCTTTGGAAATTGACCGCCAAAGAAACCGAGCCACTAGAGATTTTTGCCAGATCAATCCTGAGGCAGTTACAGAGCTTGTCTCCAAATACAGCAAACCCAGTTGCATATGGGCTTCTCGGATTCATACCTGTTGCCGGTAAAATACACAATAAGGCACTCACTCTTCTAAGGAATCTGGTAGCAGACTCAACGCGTCGAGAGCATACAATCATACTGCGACAACTTGCAATGAAATCTCTCTCCAGTAAGTTGTGGCTGTCATACATACAACAGTTCCTCTTGAAATATTGTCTACCGTCGGCCATGTTCTCCTAGCACAGCCTCCCTAAAAATAGAATGGAAACATCAGGTCAACAAAGGAATAGCAAGCTTCTGGGCCGCGCACCTATGGGACACAACATCTGGAATGTCAACCATGAAGTTTGTGTCGCAGTCAATGATCACACTTGAGAATGGTCCATCTCCAATCTGGTCAGAGTCCACAGCAACTTCACGGGAGACCGAGAAGGCTATCGTTAAGGCCAGACTCCTGACCGGAACCTATCAACTCCAGTTTACCGTGGCAAAATGGGACAGAAAAGGCACCATCTCTCCAGTCTGTCGGCTATGTAATGACGGCGATGAAGATACCTCACACTTCCTGGTATCATGAGCCGCCTTGGCAGAGACTCGACAGCCACACTCTCTCCAACTGTACAGAGCAATCCAGTGCAAGCCGAATGACGAAACCATGCCCTTGCTGCTGCTCAATCCACAGCATCCTGACATACCATTGTCAATATCAGTAAAACCCATATCCTTGATTGAACGAATCAGCAGAGACCAGATTCTAACCTGTCACAAAGAAAGAACCCGTCTCCTGACAGCTCTACGTCAGGACCACTGACCCACTGCATGTACATGTTTCTTCGTTCCTGTTTGCTGTTGTGTTTTTTTGCGTCATAATTAACTATCGTTTTCGTGTTGCTTTCAATATAAACTGTTTTAAAACTCCACACAGAGGTGCCTCATCACTTGGGGGAATCTGCATGTAAAAGAAGAAGAAGAAGTACGTTGTAGGACCAATAGTGGCATAACACAACAGATGAGAGAGTGCGTTCGATATTATACAGGTGGTCTACTATGGAGTGAGGACCGGAAACTATCAACAGTTGGAGCACAAACACAGTTGTCATCTAGATGGTTCCAGTCTGTTACTGTTTGTACGAAAAATGAATGTTTAAAGAGTTCAGAATTTGCTGGTGGTACACAAAAACGTCTAGAATTGTTTGTGACCCGCTTTTCGAGGATGTTACTTGCTAGGTAGCCTTCGAATTTGCGCATGCGGCCAGCTCTTCTTGGACGTTTGGTTGTCAAGTATATATGAGGAGGGATGGCTGGGATCGACCCCTCAACCACCTTGAATAGGAATGTTAATCAGAGTTTTTTATGCCTTTCTTG
>CM067359.1:188519544-188543544 GCA_034401795.1 Chaetoderma sp. LZ-2023a
TGTACATGCGATAAAATCGTCCCCATAGCTGTCCCACCACGTCTTGTGTAAAAGCAGAGTTCAGCATACTCTTGTGGCAGACAATGTCGAAGGCTTTTTATGTTACATATAATGAAACCTTCATATCCTTGGCTTCTGCTATGCATTCTGTGAGCAGGAATACTGCATACACTGAGGAGCAGCCATTAGTGAAACCGAACTGGTGTTTGCTTTGGAATGGATTAGTGATAGCTCTTGTCCAGAACCGTTTGAAGCAAGGATGTGACTGTAATATGCATGTAGCTATCTGGATTACTGGCAGGTTTGCCATTCTTTGATATTGGTGTGACTAAGCCTTCTTTCTTCTTCTTCTTCTTCTTCTTCTTCTTCTTCTTTTCGTTCGCTGATCATACCACCAGTCCTGTAACTGACTATCGACATGATCATAAGCGCTAAGTGCGTGGATCCATGGTTTATTAGAGTGCGCCGTGCGGCCTGGAACCTCCGTCTTCAGCACTCGAGGTTTCTGTCAGGGTTACCTCACCCTTACCTCCTTTAGTCGCCTCTTACGACACGCATAGGATACGGAAGGTGTATTCTAAGCCCCACCTACAGGGCAATGACTAAGCCTTTATTCATACTATCGGGGATTTTGCCTTCGCGGAATATACTGGTGATCAAATAAGTGACTAAGGCAATAATTTCCTTTGAGGCATATCATACATGCTCTGCATTCAGTTCATCTGGGCTCCTTTCTCTTTTTTTGCTATTGAATAAATAAGCTCGGTATCCAGTTCTCAGAAGATCTTAAATGGACAAACCACATAGGCAAAATTACAAGGCAAGCTAATGCTACACTTGGCATTCTTCGACGGAACTTAAGGAACTGCCCCACATCATGCAAGAAGAATGCCTATCTATCACTTGTATGATCCATACTTGAGTACGGCACCATAATCTGGAACCTGTACCTCCAATCAGACATCGACCGGTTAGAAAAAACTCAAAGACCCGCAGCAAGATTCATCACTGGTGACTACAAGAGCAGAACCCCAGAATGTGCTACCCAGATGCTGCATGACCACAACCTAACATCATTACAAGAAAGGCATAAAAAACTCTGATTAACATTCCTATTCAAGGTGGTTGAGGGGTCGATCCCAGCCATCCCTCCTCATATATACTTGACAACCAAACGTCCAAGAAGAGCTGGCCGCATGCGCAAATTCGAAGGCTACCTAGCAAGTAACATCCTCGAAAAGCGGGTCACAAACAATTCTAGACGTTTTTGTGTACCACCAGCAAATTCTGAACTCTTTAAACATTCATTTTTCGTACAAACAGTAACAGACTGGAACCATCTAGATGACAACTGTGTTTGTGCTCCAACTGTTGATAGTTTCCGGTCCTCACTCCATAGTAGACCACCTGTATAATATCGAACGCACTCTCTCATCTGTTGTGTTATGCCACTATTGGTCCTACAACGTACTTCTTCTTCTTCTTTTACATGCAGATTCCCCCAAGTGATGAGGCACCTCTGTGTGGAGTTTTAAAACAGTTTATATTGAAAGCAACACGAAAACGATAGTTAATTATGACGCAAAAAAACACAACAGCAAACAGGAACGAAGAAACATGTACATGCAGTGGGTCAGTGGTCCTGACGTAGAGCTGTCAGGAGACGGGTTCTTTCTTTGTGACAGGTTAGAATCTGGTCTCTGCTGATTCGTTCAATCAAGGATATGGGTTTTACTGATATTGACAATGGTATGTCAGGATGCTGTGGATTGAGCAGCAGCAAGGGCATGGTTTCGTCATTCGGCTTGCACTGGATTGCTCTGTACAGTTGGAGAGAGTGTGGCTGTCGAGTCTCTGCCAAGGCGGCTCATGATACCAGGAAGTGTGAGGTATCTTCATCGCCGTCATTACATAGCCGACAGACTGGAGAGATGGTGCCTTTTCTGTCCCATTTTGCCACGGTAAACTGGAGTTGATAGGTTCCGGTCAGGAGTCTGGCCTTAACGATAGCCTTCTCGGTCTCCCGTGAAGTTGCTGTGGACTCTGACCAGATTGGAGATGGACCATTCTCAAGTGTGATCATTGACTGCGACACAAACTTCATGGTTGACATTCCAGATGTTGTGTCCCATAGGTGCGCGGCCCAGAAGCTTGCTATTCCTTTGTTGACCTGATGTTTCCATTCTATTTTTAGGGAGGCTGTGCTAGGAGAACATGGCCGACGGTAGACAATATTTCAAGAGGAACTGTTGTATGTATGACAGCCACAACTTACTGGAGAGAGATTTCATTGCAAGTTGTCGCAGTATGATTGTATGCTCTCGACGCGTTGAGTCTGCTACCAGATTCCTTAGAAGAGTGAGTGCCTTATTGTGTATTTTACCGGCAACAGGTATGAATCCGAGAAGCCCATATGCAACTGGGTTTGCTGTATTTGGAGACAAGCTCTGTAACTGCCTCAGGATTGATCTGGCAAAAATCTCTAGTGGCTCGGTTTCTTTGGCGGTCAATTTCCAAAGCTCAGATCCATGAGTTAGCCTTGGCAGAACATATATTAACCAGATTTTCTGACAGACAACTGGGTTCAGGCCATTTTTTTCCGTGTAGGCCGGCACCGAAGAGACTGTATGCTGCACTTCAGGCTGAAGCGATGTTTTTCCACCCTTTTCTGGTTCACCTTGCTGGAAGTGCTCATTAGAGTGCCGAGGTGTGTGGTCTCCTCAGACACTGCCAGGTTCTCGTTCTTGTAGCTCACGCCAGATTCTTGCGAGGGTGTACCATAAATGATAGCACTGGTTTTAGCCATCCCATTGACATACCGATGGTCACTTGCAATATTCTGAGTTGTTGTCAATGCGACTTGAGTGTCTGGGTACTGGTGTTTTGCTAGGAGGGCGACATCGTCTGCACACGTTGGTGCGGCTACACAGATATCTCCAATATATGCTCCTGTCCCAGCAGATTCAATCATCATGAGGAGGGGATTGTTGAACACTTTATAATTGCTTGGAGAAAAAGATCTCCCTTGCCCGGTGCCCTGGAGAATCTTAAACGGTCTGGACAGCTCACCTTCCCACTTTGCTTGGCTGGTTAGTCTTTTGTGCCAATCGTCGAGCAGACTCCACATATGTGTAGGTATCCCCAACTGATATAGTTCTAAGAGGAGGCCGCAATGTCAAACTTCGTCAAATGCCTTTTGGACATCCAAGGTGATAAACAGGAGGTCATCACCTGCTTCTTCGAACTCTGCAATGGTTTCAGAAACGGCAAAGGCAGTGTGTATGTAGCTTGCACTTTCTGTAAACTCTCGCTGTAGTTGGCTTTGGATATGCTCTATATAGGGTGACATCCTCTCAACTAGAACAATCTCCAGGAGTTTCCCAATGGTGGAACAAACCATTATGCCTCTGTAATTGTCAGGCTGTTTTTTTACACTTATCAGATTTCTTGAGAATTGGTGTACGGATGCCTTCCTTGAAAGCCTGAGGGATTTGTTGGATGCCAAGTATTGCGTTGAATATATGTGTAAGGATCACTGATAGGATATTAATGGCGTAGATAAGGTGTTCAGATGCAATACCATATTTGTCTGCAGGCTTGCCTTTATGAAGCTTTCTGGATGCTTTAAAGATTTCCTCTGCCGTTATTGGTTTCATGTAGGTTGTATTCGTTGTAGCCAGATGTCTTATGCCTGTGATGTCAGATTATGCCTGTCGCTTGTACTCCTTGTTAAAGTGACTGTTATCAGATGGTGTAGCAAGCTTCTCAAAGTAATCAGCCCACACTTGTCTGACAGCGTCTGTGGTTTTGTGACTGTCGCCGTTTACCATTAAGTCGGTGGTGACTGCTGCTTGGCACTTTCTCTGCCGATTCACTAACTTAAAAAAAACCCAGCTCTTGATCGCCTGTGCTAGCCTCTTGTATCTGGGTATATAACTCCTTCTATTTTGCTATTCTCGCCTGCCGTTGTCCTCTGCGGACACTATTCTTTAGTTGCTTGACTTCGTCAAAAAGGACTGGCTCTCTTGGTCCCCCCGCTGTCTTCCAGCGCCAGAAGGCTGCTTTGGACTGTTTACTTCATACAGATACATATACAGAAGCTTGAATCTTAAATCTTAAGTCTTTCATTAACGAAGTCAAGCAACTAAAAAATGGTGTCCGCAGAGGACAACGGCAGGCGAGAATAGCAAAACAGAAAGAGTTATATACCCAGATACAAGAGGCCAGCACAGGCACAAACCTACTAGACTCTGGAAAACACTCACCAACACGGCATGCTATTCTCATACTTGCACCCAGTCACCAGAACAAATAATAATAATAATAATAATAATAATAATAATAATAATAATAATAATAATATTAATAATAATAATAATAAGAATAAGAATATCTGTCATAATGGTAACTACCAAACAACTACCTCTACCATCACAGCCTAAAAAATAAAAATAAAATAAAAATAAATTAAGACTGTCATTGATAATAAGAATATGTAATATAGAATTATTAACTTAAGCAAGATAAGCACACATCCCTCTGTCATGTCTTTCCCTGTAAAAATGTAAATTGTCATACGTCTATTAACTGTTGGACTGCTGGAAGCGGACAATAACTCCAATTGGCAATGACTCTGGATTGGCTGAGTATTTTAGAAAAATGCTTTTGGCTTAGCCACCGACAATGTTCGGTCAAATTTTTTTTTTAGAGGTACTCAGCATACCCTGAGTTAGGCTCCATGGAAAATGTAGACTGCAGAGGCTTGGCAGCGAGACAGTTAACTTTATGTATATATAGGACTATAACATGTTAACCTTATGTATTCAGTATTCTCATGTCCTATATTGTTGTTATATGTTATATGTAGGGGTCCACCGCCACATAGGCTCTGCCTTTGGTGGACTACCTGTTGTGAAACTGTAAATGTATATTCTATATCAAAATAAATAATCTTGAACTTGAACTTGAACTTGTTTTGTTGAAGTCGGGCCATTACTTGAGGATGAGTTGCCAGTTCCGTCTCAATTTTTTTGGTGTGTTTCTATGTCTGTATTTCTTTTTACATTTTCCGTTACTAAATTATACAGATATATATTTTAATGATGATTATGATGATGATGATGATGATGACGATGGCTGTCTCAGCCCTACACGCTTATATTTTTCAAACTCGCTACAATATGAAAGCTCACCAAATACACAACCGCGCATGCGTGGCTTCATGTTGCCTGGAAATAACAAGATGGAGGACTTTTGAGTAAATATTCAAATCAGAATGTTTATCTCAGGTTGGCGAAATTATCAAATAGCTTGTGACATATAATGAAGTAGGGAAATACCATACAAGTACATTTTAAAATGGCAATGGAGAAGCAGTACGTAGTGCGTGACACGCATACTCGGGCCATTGCTGCTGTTGGTTATAACCCACTACGCAGAGAGGTTGTTTTGGGATGTGAAGGTATGTGTCACCATCATCATCATGCCTAATGTTCGGATATGTTCTCATGGTAACCGGGTACCTCAACAAAATATCCGAAAGACCAAAAGCATAATCGGACACGTGTATCACGTGGTACAAATTTTACTCGATTACTCCTTTTCAATTCAGTTTCACACATCCGGGCATTTTGTGATCGGCTGCCATTAAAGGTCCTGTGAGGACTTGCGGTCGATAACGAGTTTCAATTAATTTTATGGTCTACTACACTATTTAAACACAATAGCGTCACTTTGGAGTGAGAAAAACATTTTAAGCAGCCCAAATAACGAGATTAAATGACGGCTCAATCTGAATCACATCACCACTCGCTGTAATGTCACAATATTTCTCTGTCTGTAGTACAAAGGTAACATATTTTAAAACATGCATTTAACAGGATAGACTTCACCTACCATAACATAAATTATGCCAGGTTGAATCTAAGTCTTCAAGAAATAAAAAATCATGATTTTTTAAAATCTATTATGATATTTACTCATTTTTAATGGTTTCATGGATAGCTATATATTCGCATAATAATAGGCCTATAACTACGGTAAACCATGGGCAATGCTGAAAATCGGCAATATTTCAAGGCATGTGACAAATACTCTGTAGTCTAGTAGGCCTAATCCATTCTTGAAAGGACTGGGTGTACTATGTAATATCTGGGATGGATGGATGTGAGTGTGATCAAGGTGGGTGGGAGAGGTTGACGATGGCTATAATTGTACTATTATTCATATCTAAATGTATAGGCGACAGAGTGCAGTTACAACTTTTTCTGAAGATTACGAATGTACAATAAGTGTGTCAGTGTGTCCTATGTGAAATTCTACATGATTACTGATTAGAATGTAATTGTTTACCTATAAGCTTTTGGCTATGTGTTTGTGTAATAGTAATGTAGATGCATGCATGGGTCAACACGTATGTTGGTGTGTATGTGGGGGGGGGGGGTGGGGGGGGGGCCGCGGCATCATGCCTGTGACAACCATATGAACTATATCGTTTTCAAACCAACGTCTTCCATGTATGGAAGTAGCATACACTCATATTTCAATGTTATGAAAAATCAAAACTTTAGCGGATGAACAAATTTTAAATAGGTAGGTGAACTGACAGATGTTCAGAGGTCGCTAGCATATCATCTTTGCTTACAGTGCAGCTCATAAATAAGTTTAAATGCTTCCAAAGCAAAACCACAAATATGTTAGTTAGAACCATATGAACACGATACAAGAAACATTATGTTGAATATTTTGAACA
Organism: Chaetoderma sp. LZ-2023a; assembly: GCA_034401795.1. Lineage (NCBI taxonomy): Eukaryota > Metazoa > Mollusca > Caudofoveata > Chaetodermatida > Chaetodermatidae > Chaetoderma > Chaetoderma sp. LZ-2023a. Next base: position 188,526,296 of record CM067359.1, read on the forward strand.
CAATTTGGGTTGAAATCCAACACAATTATGGTCAGAATATTCAACAGTATATGTTATTTAAGTTGTACTATATAAGCGTGCGGACGGCAGTGAAAGCCTCGCTACGCACCTCAACCGCTGCCTAAATTGTAAACAAACCGTGTACTATCAATAATATGTCAATGTAGACTATACGCTAATAGATTAGTTTAGATTAGATTTATATTGACCCGACATTTTAGTTAATTTTAAACACATAACTGGAGTAACTGCTATATTGCAATCATAAATTTATTCATACGCCTACACAATGGTAGATTGCGATCATACGTGCACTGAGCGGTGTAAGCCTACTTAACTATCATTTAAAAAGTTGTACATTTGTGTACATGCATGCCTATCATCTATGCAAAATCTCTGCAGTCAATTCAGAAAGATAAGATATTATATATGCATTTGTAGTATTGTATTCCAAGAAGTGTGTGGGTGGGTTTGATTAAATATAGCCTAATTCACGTACATGAAATCCGATGTTACTGTCACCTCTAACAGTTAGAAATGTGATGTCAGGCACCGTGACCATGAGGTCTGTCCTTTAAGTTTAATCAACAAAAATATCATCATCTTCGATATTATTGAACCTTTGTGCATCTCGAACAATGTAGTGTCCCTGTGTGAACAAGGAATTGTCAAAGAATAGGTGCCTAATATGCGCAGCAGTAGAGAGCCTAGCTATGCTTCCCGAAATAATAATCTAGACTAATAGGAATTGTGTTATCCCGGTGTGATGTCACAACTCTAGCGTGATAGCTAAAAACGTTTGGTTGTCACGGTGGTTCCTATATGCTTATCTCAGCTTTGGCTGGGCCGATTACAAAAATTAAAAAAGCATTTTGTTCTTCTAGTAAAGGAGAATCTGTATTATGATTGTCAAGTTAATCAGAGCGATCGGGTATCTAGTCCTCACAACATCTTTAAAGTTGGGGGCACCTTTACTACATGCTCAAGAGCACTGCCGATAGTAATGCATTGTTTACATTTTCATGAAGCTCAAACCATAACATCCTGTATCCGAAAATCTGTAAAAACTCCGCCCAGTATCAGAAAACAGAAATTCTCCTTCGATCAATACTCACCATTCTGTTACTTCTGATATACAGCTGGCCCTGACAGCGGCTCTAGGATTATAGACTTAGAAAGCTTTACCGACTCCTGGGAACCGGGTACTCGGCTCCCAACTGCCGAGTACCTGTTTACCATAGAGCTCATTCTTGTTTGCATAGCAACAAGAGCAATACATGCTTTTTGCATTAAGGATTTTAGTGGTTTTTTTGTGAAACAAAAGATCTAAGTCTTTAATTTGTGATAGTTTGTGTGTTCGTGAAAGGATTAACTAAGGACTATGGAGCATACCGCTGAAGATAACCAGGTTGTATCGTTCTTTATTATCCATAGTTAAAAGACTTAGGTCTCTAAATTTCGTTGTGTCGCATGTTCCAATTTCTGACCCCATAGAATCTGGGACGTGTGCTAACAACGATATATACCAGACGATCGCCTTCTTTAAACCCCAACAGGCGATCGGCAGATATGAAAGTAGGTGTTTGCTACGGTATTTCTAACACGAATATCGGCTGACGTCGTTCTCCGTAGAATCCGAGCGGGTGACGTCACACCCGGTAGCTCGGATGTTTATGTGAAGAAAAATTTGTCATTAATTCGCGCATCTTGTTCTGGGTGCTGCGTACTAAAAATGGTACCGGAAACTTTAGAATGATCAAGTTTACGTGCGACCACGATCGGTTTCAATGATCGGTGGTTTCAAAATTCTTGAGTAGATGCGTGGTCTGCGGTTTTACCGTGTGATACAGCAGTTTGTTATACATTTTGTTGTTTTCTTCACATATCGTGATGCTTTCACCAGACGGGTTCTGTCTCTCTGCGGCCACCTCCGGGTGGTCCAGTAGCGGTGGCCGGTCCGTGAGGTGTGGGAGCCGTCCGCCAGGACGGCTCCACGGTTGACTCGTCTAGTGACGACTCTTCGGAGTCTGAAGACGAGGAGGAGAGGTTGCTGCGGCCCGTGAAGCCGCAGGTGGAGAATATGGAGGTTGATTCCATCCTGGACGGAACCGGCCTCCATTTGTCTGGTTTGGCGCAAGCCAGGTCAGCGGCTCCGCCTGCGGCTGAGGCCAATCCGTTACCGTGCACCGGTTCCGGGCGGCTTGGTTTGTCACCAGCCGTCACGGGAACGGGTGTGCCGGGCCAGGCGTGGTACTCACCTATCTCGCCTGGTCCGGCAGCCGGACGTGGGGTGCCGTTGGCGCCCGTGTCCGGCTACGGTTCCGCGACTGCTACGGGTCCGTACGGTTTTCCGTGCAGACCTACCCCATGGACCGGAGTGTTCCATGGGGTGGCGGCGGAACCGTGTGGTAGCGGAGTGCCTGGCGTGTCAGCCGTGGCTCCTTGCCGGGAGGCCGTGGCTGGCAGACCCGTGAGCACATCAACGGGTGACGTGTTTGCGGGGGTGTCTTCGTCGGAGGTAGATTGGTCGGATGCTCTGGCATGGCTAGCCAGGGTTGACCCGTCTGTGGTTTCGGCCACGGCCGATGAAGATGCACCCCATCCGTCGGTTGCGTCGATTAGGACGGGGATTTTGCCCGCGGCCCGGATCCAGTCAGTGGGACTGGATCCACGGTTCATAGATTTGTTGGATGCTATTTATAGCAAACAACTAATGACCAAGGGTCAGCTCCCTGCAGCCTCCAGGGAGGTGCGGGCAAGATGTCGTATTCCGTGGGGGGAATACGACAGGTATGGTGTAGTCCCGTCGGTCACGGAGGATGACCGATGGGTATTGGGAGTCCAGAGTGCCGGGTCGGGTGGCCCCGGTCCGGCACTAGTGGATAAATCCCAAGTACACCAGGAAGAAGTCCTGTCCCTATGTGATGAGGGTGTGAGGGCAGCTATGAGTGCTGTCAACCACTCTTATCATCTACTTCAGTCGGTGTGGGCTGAAGCGGGGGCAGGCCACCCTGTGCCACCTGTGGCGCTTTCATGTGTTAATGACGGCTTGGTGCTGTCAATGGACGCATTGGCAAGGGTGCAAGCGCGAGTGACGAAGTCCAGGAGGCAAATGGTCATTGACCATATGCGTCCGGCTACGGCAGTCAGGGAGCGTCTTCTTGGGACGCCCCTGACAGGGCCTAGCATCTTCGGTGGCCAAGCGCGGGCCATCTTAGAGGACACCGCCAGTATCACGCAGAATCGGTTATCGGTAAACTTACAGCTAGAGCTAGTGCGGCAAGCGCACGCACTAGGGGCTGTGGGGAAACTGCTAACGGAACAGCCTTCAAAGAAGCAGAAGAAGCATAAGGGCAAGGCGAAAGCCAGGCCTGTTGCGACTTCTGTTTCAGCTGGGTTTTCAGAGCCGCCGCCGGCGAAGAAGCCCAGGAAGGTTGTAGAGGCGCCTACCCTCCCCAATGTTGCTCCTGACCGCACTAGGGGCGGGAAGGGGAAGGGTAAGGGTAAGGCCTCAAAGGGCGGACAGAAGGGGCCGAAGCGTACCTGAGGGTACGAAAGCTCCCTTCATATCCGCCTGGACCGCGCCTGTGCAACAGGAACAACGGTGCCTGTTATACCCGTCGTGCCTAGAACGAAATGGTTCTCACTCTCTCTCGTTAAGAAAGGGGGGGGGGGGTGCGGACTGCGAGCCGGACAACCCCGTTAGACGTCGAGGCGTCTATGGTGGGTGGAAGGCTCATGCGTTTCGTCGAGTCCTGGCGAGGTGTGACGTCAGACAGTCTGGTCATGGGATGGTTATCCCAGGGTTACATGCCGGAGTGGTGGGACTTTCCGCCACAAAATCTGTCTTTGGCACCTGTCTGGACACCCGTACCAAGGGAGCCAGACAAGTTAGAAGCCGTTCAAAAGGAAGTGTCGGGTTTGCTTCTGAAGGGAGCAATAAAACCAGCAAACCGAAACACTCCAGGCTTCTATTCAAACATGTTCCTTGTCCCCAAGAGCACAGGGGGATGGAGACCCATACTCAATCTCAGGCCATTAAATTGGTTTATCCATACGCCTCGGTTCCAGATGGAAACGCCGAGGTCGGTAATGGCGGGATTGAGGAAAGGAATGTGGTGTGTATCGATCGATCTGAAAGATGCATATTTCCACATTCCTATGAATCGGAGTTGGCACAGGTTTCTGAGATTTGCGTTTCAGAATCAAGTATGGGAGTTTACAGTTCTCCCGTTCGGCCTGTCGACAGCTCCGAGGGTTTTCACAAGAGTGGTCCTTGCGGTGACAGCGTTTCTCAGAAAAGAGAACGTGGCGCTACACACCTACATAGACGACTGGCTGCTCAAGGCAGACTCGGCAGCCAGGTTGAACGTGGATACTGCTCTGACTCTGAAGTTACTTTCAGATCTAGGCTGGATAGTCAACGAGGAGAAATCCGAGTTGACGCCCACTCAACATTTCGTTTATTTGGGGATGCGATTCGACCTCGAGGAGGGCAGGGTTTACCCGTCAGAGCCCAGAGTGGTGTCTCTGTTAGCCATCCTCAGGAGTTTTCGAGTGGGAAACCACATTCAGGCGAGGCGGTTCCTTCAGATGCTGGGTATGATGGTCTCCATGGAGCAGGTTATCCCGTACGCTGGTCTAATGCGAAGGCCTATCCAGTTGTATCTGATGTCTCTGTGGAAACAGAGAACAGAACCCCTGTCAAAACTGGTGCCAGTTTTGGAGCCGATAATATCGCATCTCTGGTGGAAACGGCGTCAGAATCTCCTATTAGGGGTTTCGCTGCACCTACCCCACCCCCAGCTGTCCGTCTACACGGATGCATCGCTGGGAGGGTGGGGTGCCTGCCTGGGAGAACACCAGGTCTCGGGCACATGGACTCTCCCGGAGAGTCAGCTGCATATCAATCTGTTGGAAATGATGGCAGTGGAACTGGTGTTGGAAGAGTTCCTTCCGATGATCAGGGGCAAGGTGATATTGATACGGTCGGACAATTCGACAGTAGTATCATATATAAATCACCAAGGCGGGACCAGGTCGCCCACCCTGTGCATCAGGGTGTGGCACTTGATTCAATGGTGCAGGAATTACTCGGTTGTTTTGAAAGCAGCTCATATTCCTGGCCGATTGAACATTCTGGCGGATGCTTTGTCTCGCAGACAGAGAATTTTGCCAACAGAATGGTCCCTCAACCCTCCGGTTCTGCGACGGATCTTCGAGCATTGGGGCAAACCCAACGTGGACTTGTTCGCCACAAAGGAAAATGCTCAAATCATGACATATGTCTCGCCGATTCCAGATCCAAATGCCGTCGATACAGACGCTCTGGCGATAAGCTGGAGAGGGATGCACGCTTACGCGTACCCACCCACCATTCTTCTACCGAAGGTATTGGTGAAGGTCAGGGAGGAACCGTGTCTCGTCCTGCTAATAGCGCCGTATTGGCCAAGCAGGGCGTGGTTCACGGATCGGCTAAATCTGCTGGTGGAAAACCCAGTGCAGTTGCCCGAAATGTTCAAATTGACTGTGTGGATGTTATCAAACAACGTTCCACGTCGGAAAGCTTTTCTCGATAAGCTGCTGATTTCATCGCGGCTGCGAGAAGGAGGTCAACCTTCAAGTCATATAACAACAAGGTTAACAGATTTGCAGACTGGTGTGAAGAAAAGGGTATTGATACCTTTCAATCCACTATTCAGCAAATAGCAGACTTTCTTTTTGAGCTGTTCTTTTCAGGACTAGCTCCCGTCACAATTGCTGGATACAAGTCAGCTTTGGCATCAGTTATCCCTTGTCTAGCCAACAGGGATAGTCCAGAGGTGGCCCAGTTAAATGTGATGGTGAAGGGAATGAGCACTCTCCGACCGAGACAACTTAGAGTCTATCTTTAGTGCTTAATGTACTGGCCAAGCACCCTTTCGAACCGTTGCGTTTGGCTAGTCTAAAGCATTTGACTCTAAAGGCGTTTTTTCTATTGGCAGCTTCCTCAGTGAGAAGGCGCAGTGAAATCCATGCGCTTTCAGCAGAGAGGGATCGATTTATTGTCTCCGGAGAGGGCCTGCGTCTACTGCCAAGAGCAAACTAGATTTGATCGTGATGCCAGTGTCGGGCGCTATTAGCAGGACCAGACACGGTTCCTCCCTGATCTTCACCAATACCTTCGGCAGAAGGATGGTGGATGGGTACGCGTAAGCGTGCATCCCCCTCCAGCTTATCGCCAGAGCATCTGTATCGACGGCATTTGGATCTGGAATCGGCGAGACATAAGTCATGATTTGAGCATTTTCCCTTGTGGCGAACAAGTCCACGTTGGGTTTGCCCCAATGCTCGAAGATCCTTAGTAGAACTGGAGGCTTGAGGGACCATTCTGTTGGCAGAATTCTCTGTCTGCGAGACAAAGCATCCGCCAGAATGTTCAATCGGCCAGGAATGTGAGCTGCTTTCAAAACAACCGAGTAATTCCTGCACCATTGAATCAAGTGCCACACTTTGATACAAAGTGTGGGTGACCTGGTCCCGCCTTGGCGATTTATGTATGATACTACCGTCGAATTGTCCGACCGTATCAATATCACCTTGCCTCTGATCATCGGAAGAAACTCTTCCAACGCCAGTTCCACTGCCATCATTTCCAACAGATTGATATGCAGCTGACTCTCCAGGAGAGTCCATATGCCCGAGACTGCAGGAAATGTCAATTTCCCTTTCTCCGAGATCTAACAATGCTCACCATTCTGTTACTTCTGATATACAGCTGGCCCTGACAGCGGCTCTAGGATTATAGACTTAGAAAGCTTTACCGACTCCTGGGAACCGGGTACTCGGCTCCCAACTGCCGAGTACCCGTTTACCATAGAGCTCATATTGTTTGCATAGCCACCAAACAAGAGAAAACTATGGCTTGCCTCCGTGGGGCTGGGAGGCTGGGTCCGTAACAGAATGGTGAGTATTGTTAGATCTCGGAGAAAGGGAAATTGACATTTCCTGCATTCTCCTTCGATCAATACTCACCATTCTGTTACTTCTGATATACACCAGATTTGATCAGTAACCTGGTGGGAAGGGGCAAGCCATAAATGCTAATTTTGCCCCTTGGAGAAAGATTTTAGACTTCAAACTTGACTAACGGAGACCTAAAAGGACCGTCAAGTTCACGGAACCGAATCACATTCGCGTCACAGTCCCCCCCCCATTTTCCTCCTAAGAAAAGGGAGAGAACTAACGAACATGTATCTCGCCTGAAAACACAAATATGCCAAGAGGGTTAACTGCTCCCTGCATACTCCATGTATTAGCTTGGGAATGAGCATGAATATATAAGATGAATGAACATGATACATATCCATAATACAAAAAACTCTCACTATTGAATTACCTTATGATAATTGGACTTCAGACGTACCGCCTCCAACCATTCACCGGTTCGGCCATCAGTGACACAATCTGGTTGACATCCTCTCGCCTGACCATGCCTGCTTTAGGTTCTTTTCTTACCGAAGTGAGAAAAGGGTGAAAAGCAGTGTGGTCACTAACTATCGTTTCAAAACAGCTAAAGCGAGTGGATTGGCTGAGTCTGACACATCCCTCATATAGTAATCCGTGAATGAGGACTCACAGTGCCATTGTGCAACGGCCATGATGTCCTATAACGGAACACCATTGTAAAGGCCGGTCGAGGCGGCTATTCCTCTGACATTGTCTGCCCTTACGCCTTGCACCTGGTGCCCAGTCGCCATCTCGTGAGTAGTCTGAATGCATTCGACCACCCAACGAGAGATAGTATCCATGGATGCGGCGCCATAAGACTTTTTATGGCAGATCCACAGATGTCTATCGTTCGACCGTAACGAGTCAGTCCGTTTCTTGTACTTAGTCAACGCACGGACCGGGCACCAGACACTGGCATCACGATCAAACCTAGTTAACTTCGGTATAATGATCGGTTTGCCGGGATATCTCAAAGATTAGTTCTTTGACATAACCTCTGCTCTTGGCAGAAGACGCAGACCTTCTCCAGAAACAATAAATCGGTTCCTCTCTGCCGAAAGCGCATGGATCTCACTGCGCCTTCTAGCTGAGGAAGCTGCAAATAGAAAGACCGCCTTTAGAGTCAAATGCTTTAGACTAGCCGAACGCAACGGTTCGAAAGGGTGCTTGGCCAGTACATTAAGCACTAAAGATAGACTCCAGGCTGGAATGACTACCGGTTGTCTCGGTCGGAGATTGCTCATTCCCTTCAACATCACATGTAACTGGGCCACCTCTGGACTATCCCTGTTGGCTAGACAAGGGATAACTGATGCCAAAGCTGACTTGTATCCAGCAACTGTGACGGGAGCTAGTCCTCAAAAGAACAGCTCACAGAGAAAGTCTGCTATTTGCTGATAGTGGATTGAAAGGTATCAATACCCTTTTCTTCACACCAGTCTGCAAATCTGTTAACCTTGTTGTTATATGACTTGAAGGTTGACCTACTTGTCGCAGCCGCGATGAAATCAGCAGCCTGTCGAGAAAAGCCTTCCGACGTGGAACGTTGTTTGATAACATCCACGCAGTCATTGAACATTTCGGGACGCTCGTGTAGGAAGCGTCCCTTGGCCTGGGAGATTATGTTCGGAATCTCGGGCAACTGCACAGGATTTTCCACCAGCAGATCTAGAAGATCCGTGAACCACGCCCTGCTCGGCCAATACGGCGCTATTAGCAGGACCAGACACGGTTCCTCCCTGACCTTCACCAAAACCTTCGGTAGAAGAATGGTGGGTGGGTACGCGTAAGCGTGCATCCCTCTCCAGCTTATCGCCAGAGCGTCTGTATCGACGGCATTTGGATCTGTAATCGGCAAGACATATGTCATGATTTGAGCATTTTCCTTTGTGGCGAACAAGTCCACGTTGGGTTTGCCCCAATGCTCGAAGATCCGTCGCAGAACTGGAGGGTTGAGGGACCATTCTGTTGGCAGGATTCTCTGTCTGGGAGACAACGCATCCGCCATAATGTTCAATCGGCCAGGAATACGAGCTGCTTTCAAAACAACCGAGTAATTCCTGCACCATTGAATCAAGTGCCACACCCTGATACACAGAGTGGGCGACCTGGTCCCGCCTTGGCGATTCATATATGATACTACTGTCGAATTGACCGACCGTATCAATATCACCCTGCCCCTGATCATCGGAAGGAACTCTTCCAACGCCAGTTCCACTGCCATCATTTCCAACAGATTGATATGCAGCTGACTCTCCGGGAGAGTCCATGTGCCCGAGACCTGGTTCTCCCAGACAGGCACATCACACTTCCAGCTATGCATCCGTGTAGACGGACAGCTGGGTGCGGGGTAGGTGCAGCGAAACCCCTAATAGGAGATTCTGACGCTGTTTCCACCATAGAAGATGCGATATTATCGGCTCCAAAACTGGCAACAGTTTTGACAGGGGTTCTGTTCTCTGTTTCCACAGAGACATCAGATACAACTGGATAGGCCTTCGCATTAGAGCATCGTACGGGATAACCTGCTCCATGGAGACCATCATGCCCAGCATCTGAAGGAACCGCCTCGCCTTGAATGTGGTTTCCCACTCGAAAACTCTTGAGGATGGCTAACAGAGACACCACTCTGGGCTCTGACGGGTAAACCCTGCCCTCCTCGAGATCCAATCGCATCCCCAAATAAACGAAATGTTGAGTGGGTGTCAACTCGGATTTCTCCTTGTTGACTATCCAGCCTAGATCTGAAAGTAACTTCAGAGTCAGAGCAGTATCCACGTTCAACCTGGCTGCAGAGTCTGCTTTGAGCAGCCAGTCGTCTATGATGTAGGTGTGTAGCGCCACGTTCTCTTCTCTAAGAAACGCTGTCACCGCAAGGACCACTCTTGTGCAAACCCACGGAGCTGTCGACAGGCCAAACGGGAGAACAGTAACCTCCCATACTAGATTCTGAAACGCAAATCTCAGAAACCTGTGCCAACTCCGGTTCATAGGAATGTGGAAATATGCATCTTTCAGATCGATCGACACACACCACATTCCCTTCCTCAATCCTGCCATTACCGACCTCGGTTTTTCCATCTGGAACCGAGGCATATGGATAAACCAATTCAATGGCCTGAGATTGAGTATGGGTCTCCATCCCCCCGTGATCTTGGGGACAAGGAACATAATTGAATAGAAGCCCGGAGTGTTCTGGTTCGCTGGGTTTATTGCTCCCTTCAGAAGCAAACCCGACACTTCGTTTTGAACGGCTTCTAACTTGTCTGGGTCCCGTGGTACGGGTGTCCAGACAGGTGCAAAAGACAGATTCTGCGGTGGAAAGTCCCACCACTCCGGCATGTACCCCTGGGATAACCATCCCGGGACCAGACTGTCTGACGTCACACCTCGCAGGCCTCGACGAAACGCATGAGCCTTCCACCCACCATAGACGCCTCGACGTCTAACGGGGTTGTCCGGCTCGCGGTCCGCTCCCCCCCCCCCTTTCTTAACGAGAGAGAGAGAACCATTTCCGTCTTGGCTCGGCAGGTATAACCGGCACTGCTGTTCCTGTCGCACAGGTGCGGTCCAGGTGGATATGAACGGAGCCCTCGTACCCTCAGGTACAATCCGCTCCCTTCTTTCCGCCCTTGGAGGACTTACCCGTACCCCTCCCCCAGCCCTTCCTGCCTCTAGGGCGATCATGAGAAACAGTGGGGAGGGTAGGGGCCTCCACAACCTTTCTGGCTTTCTTAGCCGGTGGCGGCGGAGAAAATCCAGACGAAGCAGAAGTCGCAGTAGGCTTAGCTTTCGCCTTGCCTTTCTGCTTCTTCTGCGTCTTCGAAAGTTGGACAGCTAACGGTTTCCCTACAGCCCCTAGTGCGTGCAAGCGCACGCACTAGCTCCAGCTGTAGGCCTACCGCCAACCGATTCTGCGCAATGCTGGCAGTGTCCTCTAGGATGGCCCGCGCCTGGCCACCGAAGATACTAGGCCCCATCAGGGGTGTCCCAAGAAGACGCTCCCTGACTGCCGTAGCCGGATGCATATGGTCAAGAACCATTTGCCTCCTGGACTTTGTCACACGCACCTGCACCCTTGCCAGTGCGTGCATAGACAGCACCAAGCCATCATTGACGCACGAAAGCGCCACAGGTGGCACAGGGTGGCCTGCCCCCCGCTTCAGCCCACACCGACTGAAGAAGGCGATACGATTGGTTGACAGCACTCATAGCTGCCCTCACACCCACATCGCATAGGGACAGGACTTCATCCTGGTGTGCCTGGGACTTGTCCACAAGTGCCGGACCGGGGCCACCCGCTCCAGCACTCTGAACACCCAGTACCCAGCGGTCATTCTCGGTGACCGACGGGACCACACCATACCTGTCGTATTCCCCTCGTGGAATACGACCCCTCGCCCGCACCTCCATGGAGGCCGCAAGAAGCTGGCCCTTGTTCATGCGTTGTTTGCTATACATAGTATCAAGCAACACCATAAACCATGGATCCAGTCCAACAGACTGGATCAGGGCTGCGGGCAAGATCCCCGTCCTAATCGATGCACCGATGGATGGGGTACATCCTCCTCGGCCGTGGTCGAAACCACAGACGGGTCCACCCTGGCTAGCCAAGCCAGAGCCTCAGAGCAATCCGTCTCCGAGGAGGACACTCCCGTGAACACGTCACCCGTTGACATGTTCACGGCCCTACCAGCAACGGCCTCCCGGCTAGGAGCCATTGCTGATATGCCAGGAAGTCCGGTACCGTACGGTTCCGCCGCCACCCCATGGAACACACCAGTCCATGGAGTAGGCCTGCACGGAATCCGTGCGGACCCGTAGCGGTTAAGGAATCGTGGCCAAACACGGGCGCCAACGGCACCCCATGTCTGACCGCCGGACCAGGCGAGATAGGTGAGTACCATGCCTGGCCGGTCACACCCGTCACCATGCTTGCGCTAGGCCAGACAGATGGAGATCGGGTTCCATCAGGACGGAATCGACCTCCATGCTCTCCACCCGCGGCCTCACAGGCCGCAGCACACTCTCCTCCTCGGCCTCCTCATCTTCAGACCCCTAAGAGTTGTCACTAGACAAGGAAAACCGTGGAGCCGTCCTGGTGGACGGCTCCCATGCCTGACGGACCGGCCACCACTACTGGACCACCCAGAGGTGGCCGCAGAGAGACATAACCGATCAGGCCGGAGCCCGACGGGACTGCCAGGGGGCTGTACGAAACGGCTCCCTCGGTGTCCAGTCCAAGGACAGGGTCCGAATCAAACATGGCGAGAGACTGCCCTACAACTTTTGGCAGCAGGGACACCAGCGTGGGCGGAACGCTATGCAAGACACCTTGCCTAGCCGTACCAAACCATGCCGGCGGTGCCATCTCCGCCACCTCCGGTTGCAGACGTGGAACGCCCCCACAACGTTACAGCCAAGATCGCATTGATTATGACGACAAGAACGAAGCGGGCATAAATACACCATAAATTGATCCTCCAGGATGTATAACGGAACCAGGAATCATATCGCATAGCATTCGGGGTATATTTACCAATCAATATAAATTATACTCCTAACGAAAGCCGACACGATATGTGAAGAAACAACAAAATGTAAACAAACTGCTGTAGCACACAGTAAAACCGCAGACCACGCATCACTCAAGAATTTTGACACCACCGATCATTGCAAACCGATCGTGATCACACGTAAACTTGACCATTCCAAAGTTTTCTGGTACCATTTTTAGTACGCAGCACCCAGAACAAGATGCGCGAATTAATGAAAAAATTTTCTTCACATAAACATCCGATCATCACGGGTGTGACGTCACCCGCTCGAACCCTACGGAGAACGACGTCAGCCGATATTTGTGTTAGAAATACCGTAGCAAACACCTATTTTCATATCTGCCGATCGCATGTTGGGATTTAAAGAAGGCGATCGTCTGGCACATATCGTTGTTAGCACACGTCCCAGATTCTATGGGGTCAGAAATTGGAACATGCGACACAACGAATTTTAGAGACCTAAGTCTTTTAACTATGGATAATAAGGAATAATACAACCTGGTCATCATTGGCGGTATTCTCCATTTTATCCAGTTAGATCCTTTCAAGAACGCACAAACTATCAAATCACAGTATAAAAGACTTAGATTTCTTTTCAAAAACTTTAATCTTTCTCCTGCAAAAAACCGTGGACAGCTCTTGTCGCTATGCAAACAAGAATGAACTCTATGGTAGACGGGTACGCGGCAGTTGGGAGCCGAGTACCCGGTTCCAAGGAGTCGGTAAAGCTTTCTAAGTCTATAGTCCTAGAGCCAGCTGTCAGGGCCAGCTGTGTATCAAAAAGTAACAGAATGGTGAGTATTGATCGAAGGAGAATGCAGGAAATGTCAATTTCCCTTTCTCCGAGATCTAACAATACTCACCATTCTGTTACTTCTGATATACAGCTGGCCCTGACAGCGGCTCTAGGATTATAGACTTAGAAAGCTTTACCGACTCCTGGGAACCGGGTACTCGGCTCCCAACTGCCAAGTACCTGTTTACCATAGAGCTCATATTGTTTGCATAGCCACCAAACAAGAGAAAACTATGGCTTGCCTCCGTGGGGCTGGGAGGCTGGGTCCGTAACAGAATGGTGAGTATTGTTAGATCTCGGAGAAAGGGAAATTGACATTTCCTGCATTCTCCTTCGATCAATACTCACCATTCTGTTAATTCTGATATACACCAGATTTGATCAGTAACCTGGTGGGAAGGGGCAAGCCATAAATGCTAATTTTGCCCCTTGGAGAAAGATTTTAGACTTCAAACTTGACTAACGGAGACCTAAAAGGACCGTCAAGTTCACGGAACCGAATCACATTCGCGTCACAGTCCCCCCCCCCCCTTTTTCCTCCTAAGAAAAGGGAGAGAACTAACGAACATGTATCGCGCCTGAAAACACCAATATGCCAAGAGGGTTAACTACTCCCTGCATATTCCATGTATTAGCCTGGGAATGAGCATGCATATATAAGATGAATGAACATGATACATATACATAATACAAAAAACTCTCACTTATTGAATTACCTTATGATAATTGGACTTCAGACGTACCGCCTCCAACCATTTACCGGTTCGGCCATCAGTGACACAATCTGGTTGACATCCTCTCGCCTGACCATGCCTGCTTTAGGTTCTTTTCTTACCGAAGTGAAAAAAGGGTGAAGAGCAGTGTGGTCACTAGCTATCGTTTCAAAACAGCTAAAGCGAGTGGATTGGCTGAGTCTGACACATCCCTCATATAGTAATCCGTGAATGAGGACTCACAGTGCCATTGTGCAACGGCCATGATGTCCTCTAACGGAACACCATTGTAAAGGGCGGTCGAGGCGGCTATTCCTCTGACATCGTGTGCCCTTACACCTTGCACCTGGTGCCCAGTCGCCATCTCGTGAGTAGTCTGAATGCATTCGACCACCCAACGAGAGATAGTATCCATGGATGCGGCGCCATAAGGCTTTTTATGGCAGATCCACAGATGTCTATCGTTCGACCGTAATGAGTCAGTCCGTTTCTTGTACTTAGTCAAAGCATGGACCGGGCACCAGACACTGGCATCACGATCAAACCTAGTTAACTTCGGTATAATGATCGGTTTGCCGGGATATCTCAAAGATTGGTTCTTTGACATAAACTCTGCTCTTGGCAGAAGACGCAGACCTTCTCCAGAAACAATAAATCGGTTCCTCTCTGCCGAAAGCGCATGGATCTCACTGCGCCTTCTAGCTGAGGAAGCTGCAAATAGAAAGACCGCCTTTAGAGTCAAATGCTTTAGACTAGCCGAACGCAACGGTTCGAAAGGGTGCTTGGCCAGTACATTAAGCACTAAAGATAGACTCCAGGCTGGAATGACTACCGGTTGTCTCGGTCGGAGATTGCTCATTCCCTTCAACATCACATGTAACTGGGCCACCTCTGGACTATCCCTGTTGGCTAGACAAGGGATAACTGATGCCAAAGCTGACTTGTATCCAGCAACTGTGACGGGAGCTAGTCCTCAAAAGAACAGCTCACAGAGAAAGTCTGCTATTTGCTGATAGTGGATTGAAAGGTATCAATACCCTTTTCTTCACACCAGTCTGCAAATCTGTTAACCTTGTTGTTATATGACTTGAAGGTTGACCTACTTGTCGCAGCCGCGATGAAATCAGCAGCCTGTCGAGAAAAGCCTTCCGACGTGGAACGTTGTTTGATAACATCCACGCAGTCATTGAACATTTCGGGACGCTCGTGTAGGAAGCGTCCCTTGGCCTGGGAGATTATGTTCGGAATCTCGGGCAACTGCACAGGATTTTCCACCAGCAGATCTAGAAGATCCGTGAACCACGCCCTGCTCGGCCAATACGGCGCTATTAGCAGGACCAGACACGGTTCCTCCCTGACCTTCACCAAAACCTTCGGTAGAAGAATGGTGGGTGGGTACGCGTAAGCGTGCATCCCTCTCCAGCTTATCGCCAGAGCGTCTGTATCGACGGCATTTGGATCTGTAATCGGCAAGACATATGTCATGATTTGAGCATTTTCCTTTGTGGCGAACAAGTCCACGTTGGGTTTGCCCCAATGCTCGAAGATCCGTCGCAGAACTGGAGGGTTGAGGGACCATTCTGTTGGCAGGATTCTCTGTCTGGGAGACAACGCATCCGCCATAATGTTCAATCGGCCAGGAATACGAGCTGCTTTCAAAACAACCGAGTAATTCCTGCACCATTGAATCAAGTGCCACACCCTGATACACAGAGTGGGCGACCTGGTCCCGCCTTGGCGATTCATATATGATACTACTGTCGAATTGACCGACCGTATCAATATCACCCTGCCCCTGATCATCGGAAGGAACTCTTCCAACGCCAGTTCCACTGCCATCATTTCCAACAGATTGATATGCAGCTGACTCTCCGGGAGAGTCCATGTGCCCGAGACCTGGTTCTCCCAGACAGGCACATCACACTTCCAGCTATGCATCCGTGTAGACGGACAGCTGGGTGCGGGGTAGGTGCAGCGAAACCCCTAATAGGAGATTCTGACGCTGTTTCCACCATAGAAGATGCGATATTATCGGCTCCAAAACTGGCAACAGTTTTGACAGGGGTTCTGTTCTCTGTTTCCACAGAGACATCAGATACAACTGGATAGGCCTTCGCATTAGAGCATCGTACGGGATAACCTGCTCCATGGAGACCATCATGCCCAGCATCTGAAGGAACCGCCTCGCCTTGAATGTGGTTTCCCACTCGAAAACTCTTGAGGATGGCTAACAGAGACACCACTCTGGGCTCTGACGGGTAAACCCTGCCCTCCTCGAGATCCAATCGCATCCCCAAATAAACGAAATGTTGAGTGGGTGTCAACTCGGATTTCTCCTTGTTGACTATCCAGCCTAGATCTGAAAGTAACTTCAGAGTCAGAGCAGTATCCACGTTCAACCTGGCTGCAGAGTCTGCTTTGAGCAGCCAGTCGTCTATGATGTAGGTGTGTAGCGCCACGTTCTCTTCTCTAAGAAACGCTGTCACCGCAAGGACCACTCTTGTGCAAACCCACGGAGCTGTCGACAGGCCAAACGGGAGAACAGTAACCTCCCATACTAGATTCTGAAACGCAAATCTCAGAAACCTGTGCCAACTCCGGTTCATAGGAATGTGGAAATATGCATCTTTCAGATCGATCGACACACACCACATTCCCTTCCTCAATCCTGCCATTACCGACCTCGGTTTTTCCATCTGGAACCGAGGCATATGGATAAACCAATTCAATGGCCTGAGATTGAGTATGGGTCTCCATCCCCCCGTGATCTTGGGGACAAGGAACATAATTGAATAGAAGCCCGGAGTGTTCTGGTTCGCTGGGTTTATTGCTCCCTTCAGAAGCAAACCCGACACTTCGTTTTGAACGGCTTCTAACTTGTCTGGGTCCCGTGGTACGGGTGTCCAGACAGGTGCAAAAGACAGATTCTGCGGTGGAAAGTCCCACCACTCCGGCATGTACCCCTGGGATAACCATCCCGGGACCAGACTGTCTGACGTCACACCTCGCAGGCCTCGACGAAACGCATGAGCCTTCCACCCACCATAGACGCCTCGACGTCTAACGGGGTTGTCCGGCTCGCGGTCCGCTCCCCCCCCCCTTTCTTAACGAGAGAGAGAGAACCATTTCCGTCTTGGCTCGGCAGGTATAACCGGCACTGCTGTTCCTGTCGCACAGGTGCGGTCCAGGTGG
>CM067359.1:188544044-188577044 GCA_034401795.1 Chaetoderma sp. LZ-2023a
GCAGATATGGTTAGGGAGTAAGGGCAATTAAACTTTGTTTAAGGGATAGTTCATCCGTCAAAAAACATGGCCGCCGTGGGCCAATCAAAACATAGTGTTTGGTGGCCATATTGGTTTTTTTTTATTTGATGGATTTTGAGGCTGAAATTGGTTTTATATGTGCTTTTGGCTATTCTGATCTCATATTTGCAATTTTAGAAGCTGTCGGATAAACGGCTTGGCGGCCATCTTTAATCATTTTCCTGTCAAGTGCTCCCATACTAAAGCAATGAGAAATTTAAAATGTCTTCTAGACTACTGGGCCGATTTCAATTATATTTGGTGGGAAGCATCCTTAGGTTGTAGAGATTCGAGTTTGTTCAAACGAAGCCAACCAGCCAATTTGTCTGGTGACCATCTTGGATTTGGTCAATTTTTAGAAATGTCTAAAAATCTTCGCCAAAACTGAGTGATTGATTCAAAAGTCATAAAATATCATTTAGGGCACGAGCTGAGCCAAGTTTGTTCAAGGGAACTTGATTTGCCAAATGGTTGGGCGGCCATCTTGGATGGCCTGGTTTTCATGAAAGCAACTTCGTCTCCAGAGCCACTGAACGGATTGGGCTGAAATTTTGGAGATATGATATTGATGACTAAGGACCATTAAAGTTTGTTCAAAGAAGTTGATACATAAAGAAACATGGCCTCTGTTTTCTTGTTACAAGGCTCCTCAACTCATTAGCGTTTTACTTATTGTTAATAACCATTCTAGTCCAGGTGAGCGATACAGGCCCCTTGGGCCTCTTGTTTGAAAATTTATCACTTGAATGACTGGCTCGGTTATCAAGCCAGTAATTCTAGTGGTAAATTTGCAAAAAATATATTCTCTTCGCCTGTAAATGGACATGCCACAAGACCATAACATAACCTTTAATTTGGATTCTGGGAAGTCATGATTCATAGTATATAAATCCATACCATCACGCGCAAAAATGTGGGCGGAGCTTAGCTAGAAATGGGCGGGGCAAAGATAGAAATGACTCCTATTATAGTATTGTGAATCTAAGCATGTTAAATTTGTGTCATACTTACCGTGCAGAAACCAACGAGGACAGAGTAATTTACGTGAGATGCTGAACCCACTCATTAAGGAAGTGCTTGATGATAAAAACCTGCGAATGAACACGAATCCAGTAGAGGTCTACAAACAATGGATTAACCAGAAGGAAACGGAAACTGGCCAGCCATGGTAAATATTTTTTCCATACATTTAGGGGGTTTGGACATAGAATATTTTTGTGTGATATATATCCTGCTTAAGCCACGAATTAGAAGAATGCTTAAGTTTTTCCGTGGAGATTTAATTCATCAAGAGCTTTTCCGATCTTATTAAAATGTTACAGTTTTGTTCTATGCCATCAGTGCACTCAGTCTGTATCATAATGGATATGATTTTGATTTATTCCATACTTTTACACAACATAGACTTATTTCGTCTGATTTATATCCTACTTAAGTCCCGAATTGGAAGAATGTTAGGTTTTTTTATTCAACCATACATCAACTATTGGTACCCTAGGCTAGTGTACCCTAACCTGGCTATTCCACTTCACATCACCTTACTCTACACTAGGGTTGCACGATTATTCGATTAATCGCGATTATATAATTCAAAATGATAGTGGACGATTATAAAATGAAATAATCGTATAATCGCCGTGTTGAAATTTTTGTCAAGACACTTTTACGGGTTTTACGCTTGTGAACCTCTGCTCGCGTTACCAATCATGGAAACAAACATCTGTCTATCAGCCGAATGTGTGAATGCAGGGCCGTATTTAAGGGGGGGGGGGGAGGGGGCGGGCAGGCATGCGGGGCAAAAGCCCTGGGGCCCCCACAAGCAATGGGCCCCCACAATTTAAAAAAAAAGAAAAAAGATATGCACTTTTTTGGAAGTTATAGGACATTTAAAGCAAACTGTATTAGTTTAGAACTCTTAATTTCACATCAAGAGTATACTTACCTCCCTAATACTTTTGATATTGCTAAATATCGGCTTTCACTCAATAAAACACTCAGATTAAAAACAGTTAGGTGCCCCTACTGGGCAGGGAGTCAGAGGTAGTCCGGCGGATGCTCGCCCCACCACCGCGCATGCGCCGACTACTACTTCCTCTTTGCTCATTTATTGGCAAAGGGTTACATGCGGTTTTGTGATTTTCATACTTTTCTGCGCGTTGCCTTGTTTTTCGCTCACGTTTGACGTTTATTTTTGGTGGAAGCATGTCGGAAAGGGAGGATTCGCCTCTAGAAGGAGCGGGATCGCTTTATCAGGTGAATTCTTTGATATGCTAGCGTGTTTTGTCCCGGTTTAATGTATTTCCGGGACTCGCGCTTACCGTGATTAGCGCCTGATTATGTTGGGTTTTTACAACATGGTGCTTCATATGTCTCATTTCTCTTTGTGTTTTGTCCACAGGTATCGCATAGAAGCTTTGGTGGACTTTTCGGCACAAGAGGATATGTTTTCTCTCCACCACGGTTCCATTTCCTACTAATACTGTTAGGTTATCTAACCAAAAGATCTATGTTCAGTGAGTTGGAGGCCTGTTATAAAGGTCTTCTCACTTTGCCCTCTTGCTCCAATTCCTTCCCCTGAGGTGGAGAGAATGTAGAGGCGTACTATGGTGGAGTTCTCCGGTTCATCACGTTGGATGGTTTGTCTATACAAGGATCAGGTATCTAATTATAATGTAAACAAAAGGGGAGATAATTTCCCTTTTTGCCAATACTAGAATTGGAAGGAGTTATCTCTGTATATCTGATTGTTGTGTACTCGAAATGCCAATTCAACGGAAATGTTCCGTTTTACTTATACAATTCGTTCTTGCTCTTGGTGCTTGTTGCGGATCGATTAATTTGGTCACGAGAGTGATGACGTCATAATCGGCCTTGGCCTTTTTATTAACAATTAACGTTTTGTCCATGGCTGGTTCTTCTTGATTTCTGATCTTGATGATCCTGTCCTCTCTTTTTAGTTGGTTTTGAGTTTGCTAACCTTAACTATCTTGCTCATTGTCCCTGTCCTTTGTCCTGTTTCAGAGACCTGGTTGCCCGTCCTGCGGGAGGTTTCTGAAAAGCCGCTTCGTCCCGCACTTGTGCTTCAGCTGCAGTCCCTGTGGACCGTTGCTGAAGTGCGACGTATGTAAGCTGTGGGGGGGCGAATTAATGTCTGATTTTCTCGCATTGCAGGCAAGGGAGAAGGTAATGGAGGAAGAGAGGAAGAAGAAGGAGAAAGTGTGTAAGAAGGGTAAGAAGAAGGCCTCATCCGCGGTGGATATGGAGGCCTTCAGGTCCGAAATGTTGCAAGAGATGCAGAGGACAATAAAGGATCTGGTCCCAGAGTTGCTTCGTGGCATGCTCCCTGGGCCAGCTCCTTTGTTGTCCTCGGCATCTGCTTACGAGCAGGTGATCCCCGCCTCTGAATCCGGTCTCTTTAGGTCCGGTCCGGTTGTGGATTCAGAGGTGGCCCCTTTGTTGGGGGCAGTCCAAGGCCCTGGCAGCAGGCATGGCGCCGCGCCGAGGGGCCGTGGACAACGGTTGTTGCTGGGACCCGCGGTCTGCTCATCAGACCCCGGGTATCCGCGCGCCGAAGGTGCCAAACCCTCCTATGGCACCTTTCCTGGCCAGTCCGGGTTAGCTTTCTTTGCTGACCCGGAGTCTAATCTTTCTGGCCAGGAAGAAGAGGATCTCCTGCTGGGGTCGCCTTCTGAGGACGTGGCCATGGAATACGACGTCTGTGCACCCCTCGCGGGGAATGCAGGCGACGTGTTCCATGGTTCTACTCACGCAGGAGTAGATTTCACGGTCCAGAGGGTGTCCCCGGGCGGTGCTGTTGACCACGGATACCGCATACCTCGGCTTGCCGATGGTATGGCTGGTGCTGGTCAGACCCGTGGTAGAGCGGTGTTTACCCCGCGCTCTGCCACGGCGCCTGCTCCTGGTCAAGCCGCGGATTTTAGCATGCCTGCTCTCTCGGGCCCGCATGCTTTTCCAGGCTTGCCAGGGGTATCAGCTTACCCGCCGTCGACATCAACTGCGAGTGCTCTGGAGGAAGACGAAGGCCCTCGTCTAGTAGAGCGCTCGCAGTTAGCCACGGAGGAGGATTGGTCGGACGCTTGCCAGTGGCTGGTAAGTGTTCGGCCAGATCTACCCGTGGAGCTGCCGGCTAGCCAGCGTGACCATAGGCCGTGGTTAGCTGGTAGGCCGGCGGCTACCGCTATGCCATCTCTGCCGCTTGCTGAGCATGTCGTGGACATGTTCGAAGCGGCAGAGGCGTCCATTAAGGTGAATGGACGTCTCGCGAAGGCCCCTCGCGAGGTGGCGAAGCGGTGCCGCATCGTGCCCCTGGATTACCAGCGGTACGGTGTGGTGCCAAAGCCGAGCGTTGATGATCGCGCGGCTTTGGGCGAAGATGCGCGGCCGGGCTCCCGTTCTGACACGGGAGTCTTGTGCTCGAACGCGTTGCGTTCGGCAAATGCCGCGCTGCGGGATGCGGAGGAGAGTGGGAGAGCGTCGATTGCCGCTCTATCCCACGTTTCCCAGCTGCTACAAGGGGTGGTAGCGGCTTCCGCATCACGCCAACCTAGCCCGGTCACAGTCCAGAGAGCCATTCAGGATGGTATCAACCTGGCTTTGGACTGTTTGACGCGGGCGGTAACCAGAAGTGTCCGGGCGAGGCGCACGTTTGCACTTGACAATCTGTGCCCGTCCCAGGACCTGTATAATAGGCTGCTGCGGACGCCTATGACAGGTCCTGGTCTCTTTGGAGGTGAGGGATGCAGGCACCTCCAGGAGACGGTCACTCTGGTTAATAACCAGAGGGCGCTGCGGGAACAGTTTGAGGTGCTCCGGCGGGAGCGTGTTCGCGCGGCACCCCCTGCGTATCGTCCTCTGCAGGCTCGAGGTGGTGCTGGCCCGGTCAGGGGCCAGCCACCGTCGCAACGTAGGCCTAGGCCACGGGCGATTCGGCCAGCAGTGAGGGGGGCGCAGGCTCCCCAGCCGCACCCAGCCAGACAGCAGCCCGCGCACCGTGGTGCGCGCGGCGCTGGGCGGGGCGCGCGGGGATCTGGTCGCGGTAATCGGGCCTGATGGCCTGGTTACCGCGGTGGGAACCACTCCGGTGTTGCAGGCCGAGAGAACAGTGCCACTCTGGCCCTCCTTATGTCCACCTCTATCCCTAGGTGGACCGGTGGGCGGCCGTTTGGCCGCCCGCTTGCCAGAGTGGAAGCGGTTGACTCAGGACCGTTTAGTCTTGCGATGGCTTTCAGTCGGGTATCGTCCCGACTGGGTGACAGGCCCGCCATCGCGACTGTCTCTCGCGCCGATCTGGACTCCCATTCCACGGGATCCGGATCAGAGGTTGTGTATAGAGGAGGAAATAAATTCCCTCATACTAAAAGAAGCCATTCAGCCGGCACAGAGGTGCCCGGGCTTCTATTCAACCCTGTTCTTAGTAACAAAAAACACCGGAGGGTGGAGGCCGATTCTCAACCTCAAGCCGTTGAACAAGTTCATCGAGACACCCAGTTTCAAGATGGAGACTGTGCGCTCGGTGTTGGCGGGGTTAGAGCGAGGGATGTGGACAGCGTCGATAGATTTGAAGGATGCTTATTTCCACATTCCCATAGAGAGGAGTTTCCGTCGATTCCTGAGATTTGCATTTCAGGGCCGGCGGTGGGAATTCAGGGTGTTACCCTTCGGAATTTCCACGGCTCCTCGGGTCTTCACCCGTGTGGTTCTCGCGATCACTGCATACCTCCGCAGGAGAAGCATAGCAGTCCACACGTACATAGACGACTGGCTATTGAAAGCACACACCCGGGAATCGTTGTCAGCCAATCTGAAGATTGTTTTGAAAACTCTCTCGGACTTGGGCTGGATAATCAATTTCCCGAAATCAGAGCTAACTCCATCCCAGAAGTTTGTTTACCTGGGCATGTTCTTCGATCTGGAGACGGGGTATGTGTACCCCACTCAGGAGAGGGTTCAAGTACTCATCTCGGTAATTCAGTCGGTGTGCGACAGTCGTCATGTCCTGGCACGGGTTTACTTGAGAATGCTGGGCTTGATGGTTTCTTTGGAACCAGTCATTCCACAGGCCGCCTTGCGCAGGCGTCCGATCCAGTTGTTTCTCATGACACAGTGGACCCAGAGTTCGGGTTCGCTGGACTCGAACGTGCCGGTGTTGGCGCCTCTGATTCACCACCTGCAATGGTGGTTGAATACAGAGAATCTCTTGCTGGGGGTTTTGCTAACCCCTCCCCACCCTCAGGTGACTGTGTATACAGATGCATCGATGGAGGGGTGGGGAGCTTGTCTGGAAGAGTCCACAGTATCAGGGCTTTGGGATCTGGATCAGTCCAAGGAACATATCAATCTACTAGAGCTAAGAGCAGTAGTCCTGGGCCTGGAACATTTCTTACAGAAAGTTCAGGGCAAGATTGTTCTAATTCGTTCAGACAACTCAACAGTAGTGACTTACATAAACCGCCAGGGCGGAACGAAGTCGCCCAGTCTCTGTATGATGACATGGGGACTGCTTTGTTGGTGCCTGGATCATGGGATCACCTTGAAAGCAGTTCATATTCCGGGGAGGTTAAATCTGCTAGCAGACTCATTGAGCCGAAGGATGAGTGTTTTACCCACGGAATGGCAACTAAATCAATGTGTGGCGGATCGTCTGTTCGACCATTGGGGGAAACCCAACATAGATTTGTTCGCGATGAAGAAGAATGCGAAGATGACGACGTACGTCTCTCCGATTCCAGACCCAAGCGCTTTCGCAACAGATGCGTTAGCTATCAGCTGGGAGGGAATGTATGCATACGCATTCCCCCCAGCAATCCTGATTCCAAAGGTGCTTCAGAAAATCAGGCAGCAGGAGTGCCAAGTGCTTCTGATCGCCCCGGATTGGCCAAGCCGATCGTGGTATACGGATCTGCTGGACCTTCTGGTCTGCAATCCGGTTCCGCTGCCTCTGATGGACAACCTTATCTTCCAGGGCAAGGCCCTTCACGACAATCCGTCAATGTTCCGATTGACTGCGTGGATGTTGTCAAGGAATCTAGAATTAAGGAGGGCTTTTCTGAGCAAGCGGCCATGTTTATGGCCAAAGCCAGGAGGGGGTCAACCTCCAGAGCATATAATTATAAAATCAACAGATTTGCAGAATGGTGCTCAAAAAGATGTATTGATCCAATGGAATCATCTATTCAGGTAGTGGCTGATTTCCTCTGTCACCTATATGATGCCTATAGCCTCAAGCCTAACTCTATTGCTGGTTATAAGTCAGCTTTAATGACTGTTATTCCTTGCTTGGCTAATAGGGGGAGTGATGAAGTAAGTACATTAAATGTATTAATTAAAGGCATGGGCAATCTAAGACCAAGGAATCCTCCACTGATTCCGTCTTGGAGTTTATCACTGGTGCTCCAGGTACTAGGTGATAAGCCTTTTGAACCACTTAGTTCCATTTCTATGAAAATGTTAACTCTTAAAACTGTATTTTTAATTGCTGCGGCCTCGGCTAGGCGTAGGAGTGAAATTCACGCCTTATCAGCCGAGGTTGACCGTTTTGTGGTTACAGGGGAAGGCCTTAAGCTTCTACCTAGGATTAATTTCTTGTCTAAAAATCAGTCATTGAAATATCCAGGTCAACCTATTTTTTTGCCATCTTTAACTAGATATGATCCTAATTCTAAAGTATGGTGCCCCGTACGGGCGCTGCTCCGGTACAAACAGCGTACTTCGGAGTGGCGTACCGACCAGTCAGCGTTATGGTTGTCATATATTGAACCCCATGGTAGGGCGTCTAAGGACACCATTTCTAGGTGGATTGTGGAATGTATTCAATTTTGTCACAAATCCGCCACCGGGCGACAGGTTGACGTGGCCAAGGCTCACAGTGTCCGCGGTGTCGTGACATCCACTGCCCTTTTTAATGGGGTCCCTGTGGATGATATTATGTCAGTGGCTCAGTGGCACTGTGAGTCTAGTTTTACAGACCATTACCTCCGTGACACCTCTAACCCTCTCGCCTTGTCGATTTTGAAACAATAACCGCTTTATGTTTGTGAAGAGTGCCTCCGCATTGCTTATATACTTCGCCATTCAGCGACGGTGACAACCACTTGTCGGGACTGTATCATCCTTCTCTACTGGATTCATGATGACAGCTTCCTAGGACAACAAGGTCAGTCTTGTTCATGTGTTGTTCATTGTTTGTATTGTCACGTTACCCAGTGTTATTAATATGGTGATGGTTTATGTGGGTTGTGGTTCTTTATAGAGAGTATACGAAAATGGAGCCTTTTCGTCTCTGTCCTATAGTACTTAGCACTAGTACGAAGAGAGCGTGTAGGACATTGAGGTCATTTAATCTTCCTCCCAAGGGAGGGGGGGGAGCGCATATGACAAATCGGTCATCTCTCAGGCATCGGTTGTGTTATCCGATGGTTTATCAAATCCTGACTGTGTTTTCACACAGTTTCAGACGTCATAAGTGCCTTAAAACGCTTGAAAGCGTATAGGGAAGAGCTGGTCTTTTGACCTCGCCTCCCTCCCGCCAGATTCACTTTCGAATTCTGGCAATATCAAAAGTATTAGGGAGGTAAGTATACTCTTGATGTGAAATAAACGAAATCTAGGATTTCTTTTTTCACGAGAGAGTTGATACTTACCTCCCTAGATACTGACCCGGCCTCTCCGCCCCACAGAGGCTCGGTCTTCAGGCTCTTGGTAGTTGCATGTGTTAGCCAATAAATGAGCCAGAGGAAGTAGTAGTCGGCGCATGCGCGGTGGTGGGGCGAGCATCCGCCGGACTACCTCTGACTCCCTGCCCAGTAGGGGCACCTAACTGTTTTTAATCTGAGTGTTTTATTGAGTGAAAGCCGATATTTAGCAATATCAAAAGTATTAGGGAGGTAAGTATCAACTCTCTCGTGAAAAAAGAAATCCTAGATTTCGTTTATCATGCCTTATAATTCTATTCTAATATTTGTGGGGGCCCCAATTCTTGTTTGGTGTTCGGCAACAATGTTAATTATGAAAATTTGCTAAATAAAATAATTTTACAAGGAAAGAAAGTGCCATAATTCACCCTAAAAGTAGATTCTCTGGCCGTCTCAGAGCACCTAGATGTAGAAAAATTTCTGGGGGAGGACACATGCTCATCTACCCTAGAGTAGCTATGAGAGTTCACCTAAACTCGCTAGAAGAGGTTATTTTAGAGCGAGTACTCGGATATAAATATTCTGGAATCGGGGACTCGGAACTCGGGAATTTCAAAATATTATCATTGCACGATAGGAACTGAGTATTATACTGATCTGAATAACGGGTACCCATTTGATAAACTCCCATTAGCGTATAATATCTCGCGAGAACACGCCGCCTCCCATCACAAAACTT
Organism: Chaetoderma sp. LZ-2023a; assembly: GCA_034401795.1. Taxonomy (NCBI): domain Eukaryota; kingdom Metazoa; phylum Mollusca; class Caudofoveata; order Chaetodermatida; family Chaetodermatidae; genus Chaetoderma; species Chaetoderma sp. LZ-2023a. Next base: position 188,553,495 of record CM067359.1, read on the forward strand.
AAGAAGCCGCCTGCCTATATTGTTGTTTGTAATAATTCAATTTGGATCATTTAATGTTGATCGACGTTACAAAATTGATGCACATTTTCTCCCGTACTTGTTTGGTACATAAATTTGGTCTTAAAATATATTTATAAGGAAGCTATTTAATCACGCCAAGACTGTTTTAAGCGCATTTTGACTACAAAAGTGTGGAATAAACTTTATTATATCTTGAACATACGTGGCCTACTATTAGTATTAATCTAATAAGTGGTCGAGATTTACAAATCCGAGGCCTGTATTGACTTCTAGAGGGGTCTGGACACAGGCTCTCGCGCCTAGAGTGTCCGCGCCTCTCTTACGTTACCTTCCCTGGCCGGCCCGGGTTAGCGCTCTTTGCTAGCCCAGAGGCAGTGTATGATGGCCAGAAGGAAGAGGATTTTCTGCTGGGTTCACCCGTTGAAGCCACGGACATGGAAACGGACGATCGTGCACCACTCGCGGATGGCCCGGCTGATTTTTTTTGCATGGAACTACTCCCGCAGGGGTATGTGGCTTTCACGGCTCGAAAGGTGGCCCGGGTTGGAGCGGATGACCGGCGTTTCCATGGCGGCTGGTCCAGGACATGGTGTGGTTGATTACACCCAGCACATTTTGTAATGTTTTCGTATTGGTTTGTACTGTTTTGGCTATATCTCTATGTGTGAGATTTTGTGCTAATAAATTATTCTGATTCTGTATCAGGGCAGAGATCGGTCTGAAGTAGACACACCGTGACACGATTGTTTTTATTATACACATTATTCTTACAAATTTTCCTATACAATCTGCTGAGTTAGGGGGGGAGGGGGGCTTCTAATACAGAGTTTTGCCGTTTTGAAACTGCTAAGAAATCATTGGAGCTCATATGTCAAAGTTAGGGGGTGGGCTTCTATTAGAGCATAGGCTACAATTAAGCGAAATACGGTATGTTCCGTTTTCCGTCTAGAAAAATCTTGATGCATTCCTTTGTTTGCAATCAGCAACTGGCGTATTCTTTCCACGTGTGTATACCCATGTGCCTAACCCATAATATTACAATCTGCAGTAGCATAATAACGTCCTCTAAGCAGCATTGACGTAGTTAATATAGTTCATGATTAATCGTATGATCGCGATTATTTTATTTAAATGATCGCAATTATGAAAAGTGAATAATCGTGCAACCCTACTCTACACTACCCAACCCAACTCATGTGACAGTCATCTGTGGTAGTGATTTCATCTGCTAGGGAGTCTGCTTGTGGAATAGCAAGCTCTTTTAAGCGTTTGTTCGAGCAGTAACCAGTAATAATAATATACTACGTTGAACTGTCATTGTTTTCTTGACAGTAATTTACCGTATGACGTATCAAATGACCAAGCACTGAAGAATAAAGAAGTGGCTGAGCTGATCTCATCTTCCATTGATCAGCTGAAAGTAATAACGGACAAGTTCCTTATTACTATCCTGACTTCCATTGATAAAATACCGTAAGTGACTATTTTTATGCTCAGATCGTAAAACAGTAATTTACCGTAGAGATGGGCGGGGGCATAGCAAAAAACCGGAATGGTCCATTCCATACGCTTATGTGATGGGGTGTGGCGTCTGTCCATCTGTTTGTCTATTAGCAAATTCGTGTCCGAGCCAGATCTCAGAATTTATAATCTACATTTGAAATTTTTTTTCAGTGGACGAAGTGTCATGTCATGATTTAGTTTCGATCCGTCCATATTTTCCATCATGATTCCGTAAGATCTCATTGTGAGGTCACAGAGATTTATCTCAAATATTGCGTTGACTTATTATAGCATAGGAATTCACCTTTCCATAGTATCCATCGATGATTTGATGTCATAATGATGTCATACTCAGCTAAGCGGCGTGTAGGATGACGTCATAATCATTACATCATAAATGATTCTATTATGCTCGTCTTTAACTCGTAATAGTTAACACGTAAGAATTGTATGTCTACTATTTAATAAACATGCTGTTGAATAGTTTGAAACTAATTTGTCTGGGCGCTGTTGCTGCCATAGGCAGCAACAGCACCCAGTCAAATTAGTTTCAAAATATTCAACAGCTTACCTGTATAGTTTTCTGGAAATTGGTAGTCTGGGAGTTCAGAGATCGATCGATCCCAACATGAGCGAGGTGTGGGTGGAGCTTATCTAGAGATGGGCGGGGAATAGCTAAAAATGGAAAGGTCCATTCCATATTATTTGCTTTGAGATACAGATTTATTGTAATAATTTGCTTTTGAATATGACTGGTTGGTTGATACCACCATTTTATATTTTAATTGATGGTGTATGAAGCCTTGTAAGCTCAAATCGAACAATTGCTTTATGATATTGTATCGATCGTATGGTATGTTTGGTATAGACTAATTTGACTAGAATATTTTGCAGGCCTGTGGTCAGTTACATTTAAATGTAACTATTTACAGTTACATTGGACTATGTCAGTTACAGTTAAAGTTACATTGGTTGAGCAATGTAACTAGTTACATTTCAGTTACTTTGCATAATGTAACTAAAGTTACATTTCAGGTACATTAGTTACTTTGTCTGATAATTACTATGAAGAACTATGTGGACATGAAAGTCATCATACAAAGTGTAATGTAGTCAACCAATTTGAGATATATACTAGGAACAAAATACCACTAACCACTGATATAATATACTGACAGAACTGAATTTATGTCAGATATAAAATATAAAGCCTGCTGAAATTTGTTCAATGAATTTGACCGAATTTTATTGTTGCCATATGCAATAACAAATTTCATTCAATTTGTTTCCAAAATAATAAGATGCTTTCATTGTAAAAATGTGCATACATATTTCTTCCTCTAACCCTTTCAGCCATGCAAGCCAAATAACAAACATTAATTTTATTGTAAGAAATATTTGGCTGATGTTTTGAAACTAATTTGACTGAAAGGATTGATAGGTATCAACATTTTTCAGTGAAATTAGTTTCAGTATGTTCAACATATTATCCTTGGCGCATGTACCAGTATGATAATCCACCATTTACCATGGGCAATATGAGTTTCCAGTGAAATTAGCTTTAAAATCTCCATCAGCTTTATTGTATGCATAATTTAAAGTAGCAATTTAAATATGTCTGCTGAGTACTTTAGACAAATTTTACTTTCAAAAGATGTTGCTTCATATGGCAGAAACAGCTTTTTTCAGGTCAAATTAGATTCAAAATATTAAACAGCTTTCCAGTGCACTAGTTTCATTCCACAGCCTTTATAAATTTGTCTGCTAGACCAAAATGGTTGATGGCTTGACCTTTATCAATGGCATTGTCCTTTGATGTTTATCATCACACATATGTGAATTGACCCTAGCTTGAGTATAGTTGCTGAGCAATGATGTCCTAAGCTGGCCTAATCAATAGTATACAAAGAAAAGAACAGGACATGCTGTTAACACCTATTGTGGCAGATTTGACCTTTCTTTACAATTCAACATTTGCTGTTTTTAATCCTTTTAACCCTTTAACACTAAAGCTGGACAAACAACTTTTGCAGTACTGTTGTGAAATGTCCATTTCCAGATAAATATAGGATTACTTTTGAAAATTTACCACTGGAATGACTGGCTCAATAACCAAGTCAGTCATTCCAGTGGTAAATTTTCTAAAATAATCTCATTGTCTACAAATGGATATTTACTATGAGAAAAATAAATTTTTGTTAACAAATTTGAGCCTTAAAAGGTAACTTAATTCTCTAATGATTTAGTAAACAACCTGTTTCTATGGTAGCCTAATGTAAAAACTGTATAAAAATTTGATTAAAGTTACCACTGCCTGATGTAGCAATAACATTCAGTCACATTATCATATCTAACAAGCATATTTTGAGAATAATAGCATTGTAAATATCACATGCAGATATAGAATAACCGTTCAATGGTCAAGATTGGTCAAGAAAATCAAACCTTTGGCCTAGCAAATCTATTTTGCAGGCTACAGGATTAATATTTGAAAATGTACCACTAGAATGACTGGCCTAATATTCATGCCAATTATTCCAATGGTAAATTTCAAAAATAAATATCCCTGATACCTGGAAATAAAGTTGTTGCCCAAAGCATCAACATCTTCCAGTCAAATTAGCTTCAATATATTCAACAGCTTACTTTAATGAGAAAATTGTAATAAATCTATTAGAAAAGTTTGACTTGTAACTGAAAAGTAACTGAAATTTTAGTTACTTTTGCAATGTAACTGGTTACATTTCAGTTACTGTAGCTGAACAAATTCTTCAGTTACAAGTTATTTCAGTTACATGAAAAATGTAACTAAGTTACAGTCAGTTACAAGTTACAGTTACCCCAGCCCTGATATTTTGGCTGCCAGTTTAAGTTATTTTCAAAATAGTTAACCGCTTGCATGTATGGTTGCTTTCACACCTCACTGATAAACTAGATTAAGCATACAACTGAGTATATTGCACACCTTACAATACATGACCACGGTATTGTACTGATTGGTTAACGGTTAATTATGGCAACTTTCATAGACGAGGAATGTATTAAGATTTAGCTACTGACACTAATCGTCATGATTTGTCAAGAAAATTGAAATTCTTGCTTAGACCAAGAGAAGGCGCTTTTTAAAAAGTTTACTAACTTTAATGAGTGGAGTGGCTCACTTATTGAACCAGTCATTCTAGTGGTTAAATTTCAAAATAGTGTTCTCTTGCCCTGTAAATGAACATTACTTGAGACCACTGAAAAAGCCAGTTTTTGTCAGCTTGACCCTATGCCTTTCATGTTCTATCATTTGCCTGAATAACTAGTAGAAAAAGTATTGCTTTAAGTTGGATTTAACTCAAAATTCAGAAAGCATGTTTTTCTAGAAACAGATAGTGTACATAATATACATGTAAAACATCTAATGTAGTTAATGGAGGGATCCGATCTGTCACTCACATGTATGACATCATACTCAATCAGGGCACATGTAGGCTGATGTCGCAATACATAGTGAAGTATCTAGCTCTCTCATGAACATTGAAAAGTCCGTCGGGTGTACGATTTGTATGTCTGATCGATTTACTCTTCAGTAAACATTCTCTTAAATATTTTGAAACTAATTTGACTCGGCGCTGTTGCTGCCATTGGCGACAACATCACTAAGTCAAATTAGTTTCTAAATATTCACCACTTGTATAATTACCTTCAATTTGCGAATCCGGTACTCAAAGTATATCAATTGATCCTAACGTAAAAAAGTGGGCAGAGCTTAGCTAGAACAGGACGGGGCATAGCTAAAAATGGATCTCCTTTTGCAGCATCATGTCAAAGTAACCTCACAATATCCACCAGTCTGACACAGGATTTCATTGTTACTATTACCGATGCCATCCCACACACCAACACTTAGCATCGGAACATGCGATATATATATCGATATATGACAATTTTCCGCGCTATGTATATCGCACGCTAGATGGTAATCGCATTCCCACCCCAAGTTTATTATATAATTTTCTTCTAGTAAGTTACTATAATCGACGTTTATTACTATTTCGTGTTAGTTATGGGATGCGCTTTATGGCTAAGGTGTTACGAGAGGCTCTCTGGCGCAAGTTCCCAATGGCACCAGAAAAGGATATACTCAAGGTATTTATAGTTAATTCACTGATTATCTCTGAATGTATGATGTTAATAATAGTCATATTTTTCTCATGAACAGTAATTTACAAATACAGATTCAATGCCATAGGAGTGATAATGTGTCCTGTATTTCTTTCCCAATGTTTTGTTGATTTATTTAAATTTCCATTCAAAGTGATATGTATATCTTTATCATATTGAACACGTGAACAGTACATATATAAGTTTCTTATAGGTCAAGAGTCATGATCACTGCCTGGCATTCTCTTTATCATCTCTATTCTTCATGTAAAAAAGCTATTAATCCGAACTGTCAATCAAATATATGACATCATAATCAATTACGTCACATGTAGGCTGACATCATAATTGAAAGAAACACTTCGTCTTGAAGCTGGAATTGTATGTCTCTGATGGATTTGCTATTTAATAAACATTCTGTTGAAAATTTTGAAACTGCTTTAACTGGGCACTATTGCTGCAGGCAGCAAAAGCACTCAAATTAGTTTCAAATTATTCAAGAGCTTACCTGTAAAGTTCCCTTGATATTGAGTTTATGGGAATTCAGTGTTCGATCGATCCCAACACGGGCAAAGTGTGGGTGGATCTTAGCTAGAAATGGGCGAGGCATAGCTAAAAGTGGATTCATCCATTGACCCGCTTTTGTTCTGGACTGTAATTGTGTTTCAGATTGTAGGCAATTTGCTGTACTATCGCTACATTAACTCAGTGATTGTAGCTCCAGATGCGTTTGGAATCATCGATGTCGGTGCTGGAAAGATGCTGTCGAATGAACAAAGAAGAAATCTTGGATGTATTGCCAAAATCCTGCAGTTTGCCGCTTCCAATAAAGGGGTGAGTGTTTGTTGTCGACTGTAGTAGTCTCTTCTAAGACACCAGTAGTTTCAGAAACTCTTTGTTTAGACAGCAAGAGCTTTCTTGAAAAAATAATCTGTTTCAAATCGTTTTAAAAATACACTATTTAACGCTCATATCAGCCAAAAACGGCTCCTGCAGTGGTCTTGAGATAACATCTATTTGCAGACCAAGAGAAGACTATTTTTTTTAATTTACCAACTGCTGGAATGCCTGGCTCGATAACCGAGCCAGTCATTCCAGTGGTAATTTTCAAAAATAGTCTTTTCTTGGTCTGCAAATGGACATTCTCTATGAGTAAATTGAAATTTTCTTGAACAATTTTGAGCATTTAGGGGTAACATCTATTACTGATCTAAAGAACGAAACTGCAAGTTTACAATGATCTTTCCATTTTAGTTGAATGTACAGGAAAATGTTTTGTTAAAATTATTTTAAAACTTCTGAATAAGGAACAGTAGCTATACACATTACAAACTCATGTAGTAAGTGTATATGGTATAACTAATATATTAACTTGTAATGACATTAATCCAATAATGAAAGATTTTTGAAAACAGGGCAGTTCTTTTTCTGATCAACTCCGGATGAGGAGAATCGATAAAAATGTATTGTGTTTTTTTGTGTATCTTTCAGTTTGGAGGCGACAGTTCTCATTTATCTTGCCTTAATACTTATATCAGGGAATCTCATGAAAAATTCAAGTAAGTGAAATCAAACTAACTTTGTATAAATTACCTTGCTTATTAGGTAGGGATCCTGATCAGCTAAGCCTCGCATTGCTCATATTTTAACTACTTTTTTTGTACATTGTCCTATTTTGTCATACTCTTAAGGTTCTGATCTACTTTTTATCAGAAAATAAAAACCTTTTAACCCTTTCATTAATCACCAAGAGATCATTTTTGAATGACCAGTATTTCCAGTGGTAAATTTAATAGTCTTTATGCTCCCCGAAAAAAATTTCGCGGGAGCATATAGTTGTCGCTTTGTCCGTCAGTTAGTCCGGCCATCCGCTCACCATATATAAGTTTGTCCGGGGCATAGTTTCAACACTTTTTCACATATGGTCACCAAACTTGGTATGTGGATGCATCTTAGGGAGAAGGTGCGTGGAGTATGAAAAGTAGGTCATGCTGACCTACTTTTCATGGTTGACTGAATATCACAGAAAATGTTTGTCCGAGGCATAGTTTCAAGGCTTTTTCACATATGGTCACCAAACCTGGTTTGTGGATGCATCTTAGGAAGAAGGTGTGCGTAGTATGAAAAGTATGTCAAATGTTGGTCATGCTGACCTACTTTTCATGGTCGACTGAATATCACAGAAAATGTTTATCCGGGGCATAGTTTCAAGACTCACATATGGTGACCAAATTTGGTATGTGGATGCATCTTAGGGAGAAGGTGTGCGGAGTATGAAAAGTAGGTCAAAACTGGTCCTGATAACCTACTTTTCATGGTTGACTGAATGTCACAGGAAATGTTTGTCCGGGGGCATAGTTTCAAGACTTTTGCTCATGTGCTCACCAAACTTGGTATGTGGATGAATCTTAGGGAGAAGGTGTGCAGAGTAGAAAAGTAGGTCATGCTGACCTACTTTCCATGGTCGACTGAATATCACAGAAAATGTTTGTCCGCGCCATAGTTTCAAGACTTTTGCACATATGGTCACCAAACTTGGTATGTGGAGGCATCTTAACGAGAAAATGTGCGGAGTATGAAAAGCATGTCAAATGTAGGTCATGCTGACCTACTTTTCATGGTCGACTGAATATCACAAAATGTTTGTCCGGGCCATAGTTTCAAGACTCCCATATGGTCACCAAACTTGGTATGTGGATGCATCTTAAGGAGAAGGTGTGCACAGTATGAAAAGTAGGTCATGCTGACCTACTTTTCATGATCGACTGAATATCACAAAATGTTTCTCCGGGCCATAGTTTTAAAACTTTTTCACATATGGTCACCAAACTTGTTATTGATTATTACAGAAAATTTCTCTGTTCATTTTGAATATGTTTTTTATATGTATTTTTCATATGGTGCCAAGCAAAGTCTAAGTGTGTTTATTTAGAGAAACTTAGATTTTGTTTTTATTAAGCTATCCTTAACAAATTGTTCGTTAGGGAAAATCCCGCCAGACCAAAAGAATGATGGCCCACCGAATCATTCCTACTCCCCAAATTGTGGATTTAACATCATTACCCCAAACCAACAATATTTTAAGAATGATATCTCATTGACAATTTCAAGTTCGTTTCTCTGTGTCTGAGCCATAGTTCCAAACCTTTCCCTGAAGCATATGCCTTCGGGGTTATCCATTCAGTTTCTCTGCAGAGTATGCCTTCGGGGAGCATACATCAATTTATTGATTTGCCTTGTCTTGGTCTGCAAATGGACATTTCTCAAGACCATAACATAGCTAGCTATTCATTGTTGACGAGCTTAAGTGTTAGTGGGTTATGAGCATAGAATTCATGGTATTTCTTGTCTCTAACTTTTACGAAGTCCTATACCAATTTCATGAAACTCATACAGGAATGATTTTAAAAGTAATGTTACGTTTAAATTATTTTCAGAATTTTCAACATTTTTACGGCCAATTTGATCCGTGATCTTGCTTTTCTGTTTACTTTGTATGCCCTCGGCCCGTAAGGGGAAGAGGGTGTTGCGATCGGGTCTGTCTGTCTGTACGTCGGTCTGTCCACACCTGTATCTTAAAAACTACGGATCTGATTTGGTTAAGATTTTAACACAACCAAGGAACTAGCGTTGCAAGAGGATTTCCTGATTGGCCGTGCTCCGGAGAAGAGAATCTGGATCGGATCAAATTCTGGAACTGGGGATATCTCGGAAACTACTGGTACGAGTTGGCTCAAATTTTAACGCATGGAGTGCGATCCTAAACTGATTCGACAACTTTGGGCGTGATCCAGGAAAATAGCCAACAAATCCGTAAGATCTGGAAATCTGTTACAATGTGACAAAAACTGGAGGGTGAGGGTCTGCAATATCTGATTGCTCTTTTTCACCTTGGATCACAATACTACTTGGTAAGAGAGCATCAGAAAGCAATTTAATTCTGAGTGAATCAATCAAACGGATCGTGTTCTAAATGCTCATAAGCATCTCAGGCATGAATAATGCTATTTAAAATTACTAGTTAGATATTAGACTTTTACCTATATAATACCGCTTATAGTATAGATAACAGGATTCAAATGTGACACCATTAGCAACTAACTTTATTAATTATCGACAAGCTTTCGCACATAAATGCGCTTCATCAGGTTGACATGTCAAGTATTTCCAAGGTTTATATACAATAATTAATACAGGCTTAATTACAAAAATCAATCATTTCATTCAGAATACATCAATAGAAAAGTGTGGCTGAAAAGTTATGGAAAGTTTGAACAATCATTAAAGAATAATGGTTGGTTAAGTAGCTGAATATGGAGTACAGTGGCCTAATGTGGCACCCCTGCCAGCCAGCTACTCAAGAGCACAGCTTAGAGAATGAACTGGCATTAAACATCGACCTAAACTGATAAATAGAGCTAATTTTGAGAGTTGGAATAAACTAAAAATAATTAAATAAATTAATAAATATGATTGATATTTTATATCCATAGGCAGTATTTCCGAGCAGCCTGTGATGTCGAAGAGCCGGAACAGAAATTTAACATCGATCAATATACAGATGTTACCATGGTTACAAAACCTGTAATCTACATGTCGGTTCAAGAGATATGCGATACACATCAGGTATAATCATGATAGTGTACGGAATAATTGACAGATTTTGTGATTTGGTTAGTTTTCATACAAAACGTTTCTTGCATGCCATTCCCCCCAAAATCTTGTCGCTGCAACTTCTACAGTTCGAAAGAGAATTGGATGAAACGTGACCACTTAAAGATGTGCCTAATGTTAAAATCTTTTCTTTTGCATCGGTCATGCATCACTGATTTGGGGCAAAAAACATTAAATTTTGGTTCGTTTGTCACCCAACTAAGGACCTCATTAAAGAGTAATGACTTAATACACATGACTATTAATACACAGGTGTCGAGCAGATATGCATTAACATTTTACTGTATGAATAGGATTAGAAAACACTCAAGTTTGGTGTGCTGGGTGTATGTCAGCCTGACACTCTTGTTTTCATATCATTGAAAAATGAGTTCCTGTATTACTGTTAATTATCCCGTTTGCCAGCTAACCGGTTCTCACTCTTTAACACTCAAATTTGTTAAAGAAGATTCACTTTTCTGATGGAAAATGTGCATTTGGAGCCCAAGAGATTAGTTTTGAAAGTTTATCACTGGAATAACTGGTCGATTATCGAGCCAGTCATTCCAGTCATAACTGTTAAAAACTGGTCTTATCTTGGCCTGCAAATGGACATTTCTTAAGACCACTGCACAAGCTGGTCTGAGTGTTATTTATTTGTGACTTCTACATGGGTCTGAATAGAAACTGTGATGCATTAAAATGTTATTTTCTGAGTATTGTTCATAAAATATTCAGCTGTTTATAAGGCACTATAGTATGCTGGCTAGGTTACATGCAGTGAATAACATTCACTTACATAATGGTTAACCTTTTTATCATGGCCAAACCCTCCAAAAGCGGCCTCTGTAGTTCTCTGGGAGAAAGGTCCATCTGCAGCCTGAGAGAATAGTATTATTGAAAGGTTGTTCTGGAATAGCTGGCTTAGCTTCTGAGCCAGTCATTCCAGTGGTAAATTTTCAAAAATAGTCTTCTGGCCTGCAAATGGACCTTTACATACATCAAAAATTTTCAAGTTCCTCGATAAACCTTGACCAGTAAATGGTTAATAGTTGAAACCCTTAAAACATGTTTCTGAAATTTGTAAAATATATCTTTTGGGGATCAAAAGATTGAGTTTTCTTAACCATTTAGCACTCAAGCCAACCAAAATTGGCTTCTGCGGTGGGCTTGAGAAATGTCCATTTGCAGGCCAAGAGAAGACAATTTTTGAAAATTTACCACTGCAATGACTGGCTTGATAACAGAGCCAGTAATTCCAGTGGCAAATTTTCAAAAGTAGTCCTCTTGGTCTGCAAATGGACATTTTCTGAGAAAATTTAAATTTTCTTGAACAATTTTGAGATTTAAAGTGTCAAGACAGGTGATCCTCAGAGCATCCGTCTTAACTGCCTGACTGCTGCCAACCACCAAACAAGAATTCTAATGGGCAATAACTCTGAACCTGCTGAATAATTTGAAAACAATTTGACTGCAATTTGTAACAACTGTCGGTCAATTTGTTTTCAAAGTATTCGGCATATCCAGAGTTAAATCCCAATAAAAATGTCGTCTGCAGAAATTCAGCAAGCAGAAGGTTAAAGAGCCGGCTCTAAAAGGCAGCTGGTCTCTCTTGTGCAGGTTTCACACTATTTCATGTATTTTTCAGTTACTATTGGATCACCTGGATATCATTGCACCTGATCATAATGACCCGCTAATAGAACTGCTTGAAGATCTCAGCGATGCACCCAGTGTTAATCTGCTTGTCGGTGAGTGATCATAAAGTTAGTCAGTAACCCTTTCAGGGTTAAATTTTGTCAAGAAAATCCAACTATACACCTGTGCAAAAGTTAAGCACCACCCTATTTTTACGCACATGCGAGGGTATATTCATGTGCTATGAAGAAAGCAATAGCATAAACATTTATGTACCCATCCATCTTAGTGCAAGAGGTAATAATGCAACTAGAGGAATGCTGATTATGATGGTGGGGAAACACTGTATGTTTTTGTTTGAACTTGAAAACGAGGCCTGAATATGGTTACGTTGACACAACTGACAACTATTGCCCTACAGTTGACACACGTGGCTAGATTGTCATTAATGGTGTCTGAAAACGAAGTTTAACATCTGTGCACGAGTTTGAGACTGTCATTATTAATACCGGGTATATCCACCTTGTGCCTGGATGACGGCCTGGACACGACGTCTCATGCTGGTCACTAACCGACTGATACGCCATTGTGGTATTCGTTGCCATTCAAGATGGAGTGCGTCTGTTAATTCCTGTAGGTTCTGCACAGGAGGATCCCTCCTTCTCACCATGTTTCCCAGAATGTCCCAGATATGCTCAATAGGGTTCATGTCAGGGCTCCTTGCTGGCCATGGTAGGGTTTCGATGGCATTCTGGCGGAGGTATTCATGCACAGCTCTAGCACGATGTGGTCGGGCGTTGTCATCCATGAATATAGGGTCGGTTCCAGGTGCATGATTTACAAAATGAGGGACCACAACTCTATCCAGTATGGAATCTTGATATCTTTGTCCATTTAGTGTTCCAGGTACAGTCAACAGATCCAGCTTACAATCAAATGAGATGCACCCCCATATCATAACGGAACCTCCACCAAATGGAACTTCTTCCATGATGTTACGTTGGTCGTACGCCGTGCGTCTGGACCTCCATACACGAGTTCGACCATCTGTGGCATGAAGCAGGAACAGACTTTCATCGGACCAGTGTACCCGTCTCCAGGATCTCATGTTCCAGTGTCTTCTTTCGTTGCACCACCTCAGACGCTCCTCTTTGTGGTGTGCAGTGAGGAGAGGACGTCTGACAGGTCTCCTAGCTTTCATGCCAGCAGCATACAGTCTCCTTTTGACGGTAGACATTGACACTCTATTGCGCGTTTCCCATTGCTGGCTGAGCACTCTGCTGTTGGTGAATGGAGATCTCCTAACAAGGCGTACTAGGGCTCGATCATCACGGGCAGTAGTCTTCTTCGGTCTTCCAGATCTAGGCCTGTCCTTCACCTCATTAGTTTGCCCATGTTTTGCAATCAAACGACTGATTACAGTATGGTTAATGTTCAGCTGTCTGCCAATCTCTCTGCATGACATACCAGTGGTATGCATGCCTATGATTTGCCATTTCACACGATCACTTAACCTTCGTCTTGCCATAGCGGTTCACAATCAAGAGCTAATTCTCTCTGTACAAATAAACCACGGTCATGAACACAAAATTCCTAATCTTGTCGCCTAAATCTGTATGTAATGTTCTACACCTCAAACTGGACTTTTACATAACTGAACACGTGTGCTGTTTCCCGCCATGCACGGACATCAAGCGGCGTGAAGTCATGCATGCATGTGCATTTCGTACTTGGAATTATGTCAGCTAACGCGGGGACAAAAAGTATGGCAGCCTAGTTGTACCATCATGTTTCTACGTTCTATTGTTTTTGCTGGTGCTTAACTTTTGCACAGGTGTATATTTGCTGATATCATATTGCAATATCGTACAGTGGGGTTTCATGCATTGCAACCACGTTTCTGGTTATACTGAGCTTATAGACATCTGAATGTGAATTCTCCTATTTCTAGGTTCTGAACATCCAGAAAGCGCTCAAGAACTGGATGAGACAGTGAAGGCACAGCTCGGTAAGACAGAGATCACGTTGACATTGACAAACAAATTTGAAGTCGTTGATGACGACCAGTCAGACACCAAGAACCTGGTTATCAAGTGAGTAGCATCTCAGTCTGATATGTGGACATAGAAATAGACCTCATCTATATATACAGGTGTTTACTGAGGATATCTCCGGAATGCCGCTGTAGAATCTTGCATAATTTGGGACCTAGCTACCTTGTGAATGAGTTAATTTGTCAAAATATATGATCTATATTTGTCTGCGTTATAAGTTTAAAATAGTAGTGTGAATTTTCTAATATCAAATGACATTGTAAAAATCACCTGGTGTTTTGTTACAAATGGCAACATCAAATTATAGCAGGCCAGATCATGAGCATGAGGTCAGTCAGGGTCAACATCATTTGTATCATTATAAACTGAAAGGTGAGACAAGTCGAGCCTAAAATCATCAAAGGTATTGTTTTTTCATTCGCCTTAAATTAATGTGCTTGAATTTTCAAAATTCACATCTATATCAATGTTAATGTTTCATTGCAGGAACTTGCTTTTTAACTGTCTCACTGCTGCAAATCACCAAACAATAATTTCAATGAGAAAAACTGCTTGGTGAATATTTTAAAAACAATTGGACTGATAGTTGTTGGTGGCTTAGTCACCAACAACTTTCAGTCAAATTGTTTTCAAAATATTTAGCATGTTCAAAGATATAATGGAATATGTCATCTGCAAAAACTCAGCAGTCAGACACTTATTCACTACTCTGTTAACTAACTGCATGCATCAAAAAGCTGTTATCATTTCTTTGACTCGCATATCTTTCAGAACAAAGCGTATGGTAGTAGATGTGATTGCTTGCCAACCAGGGGAAAATCTCACACAGATCCTCGACAAGCCAGCTTCAGAATTGCAGGTGAGATATATAGGCTTTTGTAAATTAATGTAGTCCTCCCATGCGTTAGTTACAGTACAGATCATAAATAAGTTAACATGTTTCCACCAAATTTGTAAAAAGAAAATGAACACCAGGTCATCAACTTTTAATTTAATTTGAAAATGAAAACTTTTAAATTTTGACATCAGACGAGTCATATGTGAAGCTGAGAATGGCTCGACTTTGTGTTCAGGATTCACGATTCGGTTAGCGCGCGGTATATGGTATACGATGTCTGATCTGAGAATTAGCTAGAATGTCCCGAGGAGCTATATGCACAGGCCGAGGTTTCGAGTAAACCATTAATCAAATTAATTAATTAATCAAATGTGTTCCAAGAAAATTTCAATTTTCTCATAGAAACTGCCCATTTGCAGACCGAGTACACATCAATCAAATTAATTAATCAAACTTGTTCCAAGAAAATGTCAACTTCCTCATAGAAACTGCTCATTCGCAGACCGAGAGACAATTATTTTAGGAAATTTATCACCAGAATGACTGGCATAGTCGTTTTCAAAAATAATCTCTTGGTCTGCAAATGGACATTTCTCGAGGTGACTGTAAAACAATTTTTGTCCGACTCAAGTGATAAAAGTTTAAACATTTAATAGTTGAAAATCCAGTCCCTTAATTTCAAGACAACAATATAGGAAAGCTGTTGAATATTTTGAAACTAATTCAACTGGAACATCTTACTCTCAGTCAAATTATTTTCAAAATATTTCAAAGAATGTTCATTGCATCATAAAGAATTAGGCATATCTGGCCTTTGAGGGCTAAAGATTGAATGGATTTCATGTTCACAATCTAATCCGTTGTTTGCCAAACACTAGTTACATGTATAATTATAATAAATAAGTTATTCCATCATGTCTTCAAGCTATTCACACCCATATAGATCTACATTCAACAAGATATGTATATCGTGTGGACTCATGTTGGATGTTAACACATCGTCTCATGCGGATATTCACGAACATATTACAAATACATATAAATATAGATGTTGTTGCTATTTATTCCTTCTTATCAAAAAATGTCTTATTATTATTGTTGAAAATTACAATTTTCGCCAATATAGGGATTGGTCCGGTTACGCTGTTTGTATGTTGGTGTCCAATCTCGTTTAGGTTTTTGGTTTAGCTCCACGTATTGTCTTATATCTCAGGATTGGGTCAGACTTCACCCGATTGGGACTAAGCTTGGGCACGTGCTTCCCTATATCACGATGATGAAGCACAATGATATTGAGGTCATGAGGTGAAGAGTAAGCCATTATGATCACTGAGTTTGGTATAAAACAATTTTTTATGGTTACATATTTATATCATCAGGAGGAGCTTCATCAAGCGTTGGTCAAGAAACGAGAAATCATTGACCGGAAAGCTACGATTGCAGATGACCAGAGGAAGCTTGTCAGACAGCCTTCTATGCTCGGGGAAACCAAGTTAGTAACTCTACTAGCGCAGTACTTAACTGTTTTATACACCCATGAACAAATAGGTTTGTGTTTCATTAGAAATTTGCTGAAAGTTCTTTCTATGATAAGTCATTTTCCTTCCTGCTCCCTTGAACTGGAGGCAGTGGTAATCGCAAAGCTACCCTCTTCCTTCATAGAAGGCATTGTGTGATCAATTGATGAATCTGACCATTTGATCGTGTATATGGCGTGATAATCAATTACGTCACATGTAGGCTGATGTCTCAATCATAATTGAGAGAGACTACTCCGTCATAAAACTGGAATAGTCTGGCAAGTGTATGAATTGTACACCGTTGATGGACTTACATTCTGTTGTATATTTTGAAACTAATTTGACTGTCAAGTTAGTTTTAAAATATTCCAAGAGCTTCCCTGCATAGTTATCTTGAATTAGGGATTCTCTGAATTTAGGATTCAAAATAGATATATCGATCACAACACGTGCAAAGCATTGTCGGCACTAAGCCACCAACAATTTTCAGTAAAATTGTTTTCAAAATATTCAGCAAGTCGAGCGTTTTTGCTCATTGATTGAAATTATTGTCTGATGGCTTGCACCATAGAGACAGTTAACATTATGTATACATTGCTGAACCTTTCAATCACTTCCCTGTATTATGACAGTCGCGGTCAATATTACGATTCAATGAAACATCTTCGTCTCTGCTAGGTTGCCTCTCGAGACGATGAAGCAGAAAATAAAGAAGAATTTGCAGGCCTTAGAGCTGGCTGGTATGGTGAGCCGCAGAAATCATTACCAGGACATGATCAATCTTATTGTGCAAGTAAGATGTCATAATACTCATAGTAACATAGTACTCAAGTTTCTATAACCCTTTAATGGCTAAATTTGGTCAAGAAAATCAGTCTGCTTATTGAATGTTCATTTGCAGGCCTAGAGAATAATATTTTTGAAAATTTATCACTGGAATGACTGGCTCGTTTATCGAGCCAGTCATTCCAGTGGTAAACTTTAAAAAATACTGTTCTCTTGGCCAACAAATGGCCATTCCTCAAACCAATGCAGAGGCCGGTTTTGGCCTGCTTCGTCATGAAAGGGTTAAATACAGTAAATTGAACACCCAAAATGTTATTCTGTACTCAGATGTAAATTACCACCACCATCCCACCCCTCACTACTTGGCTCCATTATATTTTCCCCATATCTCTTTTGGCCCCTCCCTCCCTCTTTCGTCTATCCAATCCCCTCTCATCTCTGCTTATTCTTTCACTCTCCATATTCTCCCCCTCCCCTCCCATATTCTCTCTCTCTCCCATATATCTTACTTGCCTTGGCAATCATAAACATGAAGAGTTTTGTCACAATCTATTAGGTCTCACTGAAACTTGTTTTACATAATTTATCTATATAAGAGTAGTTTGTTCTTTGACCAAGATCTATCACTGTTGTCATCTGCCCAGTAAGCCTTTCTCTCACTAAGCAGTGTATAAAGTATATTTTGACAACAGAAATAGAGATATTTATCTTGTTGTCTAGCTAGATATACAGAATAATACATCAGTTTAGTCGCATTGATATTAAAACTATATTAACAGGTTTTCAATATTTGTTATTTACAGGATATTCGTAACCAGCGACGCTATCGTAACAATAGAAAACAGGAGCTGGTGAAATTGAAAAGTACACTGGGTGGACTGAACGACAAGCGTAACTTCTCTGAAGAACAGATTGACTACTATAATCAGTATGTCAAGAAATGTCTGGATAACTTACAGAAAAAAGCAAAGTAAGGTCAACTGAGGAATGAAGATGATTAAGATGTAGTAGAGTACAGCTTATAGATAACTTAATATTTTATCCCTCGAATTTGTAAAAGATTTTTTCGTACAATATGTCCATTTGCAAAGCAAGAGAAGACTATTCTTGAAAATTTGCCACTGGAGTGATTGGCTCAATTATTGAGCCAGTTATTCTAGTGGTAAATTAAAAAAAATAGCCTTATTGTCTGCAAAACTAGACATTTCTGGAGACCCCTGGAGAAGGCATTTTTGGCTGATATGAGTGTTAAAGAGTCGACATGTTTCCAAAATGCAGCAACTAACATGTTTTTATTTTGGAAACATGTTGACCTACTTATGTGCTAGTGGTCTGTATTGTTCCCCCGAGCCAGTCATTCCAGTGCTACATTTTCTAAAATAGTCTTCTCTTGGTCTGCAAATGGACATTTTCTGTGAATAATTGAAATTTTCTTGATTAGATTTGTGGGTTGCTGGGTTAATAAGTGTCCGTAGTGAAGGCTGAAATGTGTTGCTTTCAGCAGAGCATGTATATTTGTTCTCCCATGTGCTGGTGTATGACATCATATTGTATTAGGCTACTCTTTGTATGCTTACGTGTGTCACGGTATATTTGTGTGTTTGTAGCACTTTTTGCCAATATAATAAAACGTGTGAAAGATTAAATTGACTATGCCTAATTTTGACGTCAGCAATCGATGCCATGAATGAAACATCACACATTCGTCCACCTACCCTCCGTCCCTAAAACCCACCCATCCCCACCTTGAAACATCAATATTATGTTTTTTGCATTCGTCCGTCATTTCTGTGCCCATGTTTCCACGCATATCATTGGTGTTCATTCGATAACTTTTAGAGTATGTTATAGAAACTTCAAGGGTATACATTTTATGCTATTTATCCCTTATTATATAAAAGTCTGATTTTCTTTTAGTTGATTTGTCTCTGTGATTCATGGTAACCGTGCAAGAAAGTTGATGATTATTCTGGAAATAATTTAAGTGGAAGTTCCTTCTGTCTTATATAGCAACAACTTAGTGTAAAACTAATTTCATAATAAATAACAGAATATTTCTAATAGTGTACAGAATTTTCTTTGTGTGATCCATGAACAGATTAAAGTTTCATATTTTTGCATTTATTTCAGCCGGAAGGGCAATCGTTTCAGTCTGTTTAAAAAGGATGGTGCCAAATTAGACTATATCAGATACAGTTGTGCGCGTCTTTATGAGAAGGGTGTTGTGCTAGAAGTTGAGGGATTACCTCAGCAAAGGTATGTCTCATTATCACTTATAAATAAACTGAATAGAGTGCATAACTCCTTAACCCTTTAATAGCCATACCAGCCTTTGTTATGGTCTTGTAATGATCATTTACGGGTCAAGAGAATAGAATTTTTGAAAATTTATCACTGGAATGACTGGCTCGATAACCGAGCCAGCCACTCCAGTAATAAATTTTCAAAAATTGTATTCCCTTAGGCTGTAAATGGAATTCAATAAGCAGATATTTTAATTTTCTTGACCAAATTTGACCCTTACAGGGTTAAAATGTTAAAGCGGGCCAATACCCGCCTCTGCAGTGATCTTTAGAAATGTCCATTTGCAGTCCAAGAGACAATTATTGTTACTGTTGAAAATTTACCATTGGAATGACTTGCTTGATGAACGAGCCAGTCTGTCAATGGGTAAATTTTTAAAATACTCTTTCCTTTGGCTGTAAATTAACCTTTACTAAGTAAAGATTTCAGCTTTCTTGACAAATCCTGACTATTAAAATGTTAGTAGCACATACTACCAGTGTTTCTACCTTGAAGTGAATAAGGGCAGGATGCTATAAGAGACAAACACGCCAGTTTGAATGGAAAAAGACAAACTGGACACTTGGATTGAAAATTTGGGCTTTGGTGTCAAATTTAAATTGTGCTTAGGGGTATGGTGCTCAGAAATTATGGCAGGGTGGAGCACCCTTCTAAAAAACTCAAGGTAGAGCACTGACTACTGGTCACTCAATAGAAATGTTTTTGTCGAGCCCTACACGACACAGAGTATAGCTTGACAGAGAAATACAAAGAAATGTTTTTGTCGAGCCCTACACGACACGGAGTATAGCTTGACAGAGAAATACAAAGAAATGTTTTTGTCGAGCCCTACACGACACGGAGTATAGCTTGACAGAGAAATACAAAGAAATGTTTTTGTCGAGCCCTACACGACACGGAGTATAGCTTGACAGAGAAATACAAAGAAATGTTTTTGTCGAGCCCTACACGACACGGAGTATAGCTTGACAGAGAAATACAAAGAAATGTTTTTGTCGAGCCCTACACGACACGGAGTATAGCTTGACAGAGAAATACAAAGAAATGTTTTTGTCGAGCCCTACACGACACGGAGTATAGCTTGACAGAGAAATACAAAGAAATGTTTTTGTCGAGCCCTACACGACACGGAGTATAGCTTGACAGAGAAATACAAAGAAATGTTTTTGTCGAGCCCTACACGACACGGAGTATAGCTTGACAGAGAAATACAAAGAAATGTTTTTGTCGAGCCCTACACGACACGGAGTATAGCTTGACAGAGAAATACAAAGAAATGTTTTTGTCGAGCCCTACACGACACGGAGTATAGCTTGACAGAGAAATACAAAGAAATGTTTTTGTCGAGCCCTACACGACACGGAGTATAGATTGACAGAGAAATACAAATGATATCTAATGACATGTGCATTGCCTGATCTGTAGCATTCCAGAGTAGCAAAATAACAGGGCAAAGTTTGTATGGAAATCCCAAAAGTGTATGAAATGCTAATAGTTTCTGTATGGAAATGTCAAATGCTTCCTCCCGTACACTTACACTCACTGATACATAACCAGTTCCGAGCAAACCTGTGTATCTTGCTATGCACCCAATAGAGGGATATACTTCTAGTTATGCCCCGCCCATTTATACATGAGCTCTGCCCAACTTTTTCCGCGTGTTAGAATCGATTTAAAGCTTTGAAAACACAATTCCGAGAATCTAAATTTCAAGGAAGCTATACAGGTAGGCTTTTCTATAATTTGAAATTAATTTGACTGGGAGCCTGGCACAGCAACTCCCCGTGAAATTTCTTTCAAAATATTCAACAGAAAGAATACAGAAAGAATAAAGAAATATTGGTTACCTCTCCGGAATAGAGAAATTGTTTGAGTGTCTACATCCCGGAGAGGTAACTAATATTGATTTATTAAGGATCATCCTGGGATCGGGACCAACATTTTTGGAAATATTCAACAGAAAGTTTATTAAATTATAAATTCATCAAAAACATATCATTTTTGGACGAGTAACAGACTATGATTTTCATGACCGCATTATACATCATATGATTGGGAAACTAGTGATTTAATCGATGATCAGATACTTAAGTGACAAATCGGATCCCGCCATAGTCAGGCAGCAGTGGCACACCAGTCGTGCACATGTCGCTGGTTTTATTGTTAATGTATGAATCCAATCTGTCAATCAAGTATATGACATTGGAAGAATTACGTCACATGTAGGCTGACGTAACAATCATAATTGACAGAAATACTCAGTTATGATCCTGGACTAATCCGTCAGTTGTATGAATTGTATGTCTTCACTGTTTAATAAATATTCTGTTGAATATTTTGAAACTAATTTGACTGGGCGCTGTTTCTGCCATAGGCAGCAACAGCCCCCAATCTAATTAGTTTCAAAATGTTCACCTGCTTATCTGTATACTATAGTTACAATGAAATTGTGATTCTCTTAATTCAGGATTCAACGTATGTAAATTTCTCTGAATATGCATAAATCGTGGACAGAGCTTAGCTAGAGATGGGTGGGGCATAGCTAAAACTAGATTCATCTATTGCTTGATTATTGCATTTAATTGTTAACACTTAAATTTATCAAGAAAATTTCAATTTTTTCATTTAAAATGTCCATTTGCTGACCAAGAAAAGATTGTGTTTTTTTAAATTTACAACTGGAATGACTGGCTCGGTTATCGAGCCAGTCATTCCAGGGGTAAATTTTCAAAAATATGGTAGTCTTGTTCTACAAATGGACATTTCTCAAGACCACTGCAGAAGCTGTTTTTAGCTGATATGAGTGTTAAGGTTTTAACTAGTGGACTTGTTTTCTCATCGACAGTTTCAAAAATGCGATGTTTGAGATTCACGCTACAGAAGATCCAGGCATATTTGAAGTGAATGCTAAGCTACTCGGTGTTGAAATGCATAAAGTGGATCTCATTTTTCAGGTAAACAGCTTCAATTTTCCGTCAACTTATGTATTTGTCTATTTGTAGTGGCTTCGTAAGTGGCCACCTAAAATTTGCTGGATTTGGATTTGTCATTATCTTCAACGTGATCAGTAGACAGGTAGACTATACATCGCAAATGCATTCAATTCGATTTCCTTGGAAATTGAAATAAAAAAGTAGGAGAAACACCTGAGAATGGAGGATTTAACTTTCTACTTCGAATAATACTTACCAGATGTACTATTATGATAATATCTATTATCTAGTCTAGCTCAAAATAAACAATTAAAACTCCGCACTCTCCTGGTCCTGCCCCTACTGTGTCCGGGAATACCATAGCCGCAGGTACCGAGTCAATTCCCAATCACAGTCAGATTCGTCTATTTTGCGTTTTTGTCAAGTCGCAATTTTAGTGTGCTCAAATTTTCGTTAATTTAAGCGGTTATCGGTTGTTAAAAGGATTTACATCGGTGGCTTCATGGAGGAACTGGGGAAATCATTACAGGGGCAGGTTGTATCAATCTAGAATTTATTCATTCGTGCCATAATGACTGTTTGAAATTTCCTTAAATTGTTGCTTCTGTACCCGTTAACTTTTAGTTTAATTCGGGTACTCGGTTAATTTTCTCTTGCGACTCGGTTCCTCTAAAGATGGATGCGCCCTTGGCCAAGATGGCGGCGCCCATGTATTATGTCGTTCTTGGCTTGGTGTGTCTATGCACTCTGTTTATCGCCGATTTTAGCTTTCGCTTCGTTGGCGAGGGTGTTTGTAGCGATCGGCGATGTAGCCTTGGTTATTTAACGCTAGTTAAAGGCTGAATTGTGTGTTTTAAAAAATTTTCACTCAAAAAAGTTTCAAATATTTCCTGCCTAAGAACTTGATTATCATTAATTTAAGAGAAAGTTAATGTGTTTAAGAAATCTAAACTATGAAGTCGATTGTGCGTATTGCTCGTCATCATTTGTCATGTGCAGCGTTTTAATTTTTCTCTGTGTTCGCAGAAACCTAAGAATCCGGACACGTTGTGCCAGAAGTGCAACAGGTTCATGAAGCGGAAGTACTTGGGACATCACTGTGTGGCGTGCGCTCAGTGTAAGGTCGGCAGCCCTTGTGATGTGTGCGTGAA
>CM067359.1:188577544-188667544 GCA_034401795.1 Chaetoderma sp. LZ-2023a
GTGTGGACGAAGGTGTATGCATGTGTCCATGTATCATACATGAGGTAAAGTGTGGACGAAGGTGTATGCATGTGTCCATATTTCAGACTTGAGGTAAAGCGTGGACGAAGGTGTATGAATGTGTCCATGTATCATACGTGAGGTAAAGCGTGGACGAAGGTATATTCATGAGTCCATGTATCATACGTGAGGTAAAGTGTGGAGGAAGGTATATGCATGCGCCCATGTATCACATGTGAAGTAAAGTGTAGACGAAGGTGTGCGCATATGTCCATGTATCATACGTGAGGTAAAGTGTGGACGAAGGTGGATGCATGTGTCCATGTATCATACGTGAGGTAAAGGCGTGGACGAAGGTGTATGCATGTGTCCATGTATCATACGTGAGGTAAAAGTGTTGATGAAGGTATATGCATGTGTCCATGTATCATACGGTAAGTAAAGTGTAGACGAAGGTGTGCGCATATGTCCATGTATCATACGTGAGGTAAAGTGTGGACGAACGTGTATGATTGTGTCCATATATCATACGTGAGGTAAAGTGTGGAGGAAGGTATATGCATGTGTCCATGTATCATACTTGAGGTAAAAGTGTCGCCGAAGGTGTATGCATGTGTCCATGTATGATACGTGGGTTAAAGGCGTGGACGAAGGTGTATGCATGTGCCCATGTATCATACATGAGGTCAAGTATGGGCGAAGGTGTATGCATGTGTCCATGCATCATACATGAGGTAAAGTGTGGACGAAGGTGTATGCATGTGTCCATATTTCATACTTGAGGTAAAGCGTGGACGAAGGTGTATGAATGTGTCCATGTATCATACGTGAGGTAAAGTGTGGACGAAGGTATATTCATGTGTCCATGTATCATACGTAAGGAGAAGTGTGGACGAAGGTGTATGCATGGCTCCATGCATCATATATGAGGCAAAGTGTGGACGAAGGTGTATGCATGTGTCCATGTATCATACGTGAAGTAAATGCGTGGACGAAGGTATATGCGTGTGTCCATGTATCATACGTGAAGTAAAGTGTGGACGAAGGTGTGCGCATATGTCCATGTATCATACGTGAGGCAAAGTTTGGGCGAAGGTGTATGCATGTGTCCATGTACGATACGTGAGGTACAGTGTAGACGAAGGTATGCGCATATGTCCATGTATCAGACGTGAGGTAAAGTG
Organism: Chaetoderma sp. LZ-2023a; assembly: GCA_034401795.1. NCBI lineage: Eukaryota > Metazoa > Mollusca > Caudofoveata > Chaetodermatida > Chaetodermatidae > Chaetoderma > Chaetoderma sp. LZ-2023a. The sequence goes on from CM067359.1 coordinate 188,578,729, forward strand.
TGGACGAAGGTGTATGCATGTGTCCATGCATCATACGTGAGGCAAAGTGAGAAGGAAGGTGTATGCATGTGTCCATGCATCATATGTGAGGTAAAGTGTGGACGAAGGTGTATGCATGTGTCCATGTATCATGTGTGAGATAAAGTGTGGACGAAGGTGTATGCATGTGTCCATGAATCTTACATTAGGTAAAGGCGTGGACGAAGGTGTATGCATGTGTCCATGTATCATACGTGAGGTAAAGTGTGGACGAAGATGTATGCATGTGTCCATGCATCATACGTGAGGTAAAGTGTGGACGAAGGTGTATGCATGTGTCCATGCACCATATATGAGCCAAAGTGTGGACGAAGCTGTATACATGTGTCCATGTATCATACGTGAGCTAAAGGCGTAGGCGAATGTGTATGCATTTGTCCATGAATCAGGTGTGAGGTAAAGTGTGGAAGAAGGTGTATGCATGTGTCCATGTATCATACATGAGGTAAAGTGTGGAAGAAGGTGTATGCATGTGTCCATATTTCATACTTGAGGTAAAGCGTGGACGAAGGTGTATGAATGTGTCCATGTATCATACGTGAGGTAAAGTGTGGACGAAGGTGTATGAATGTGTCCATGTATCATACGTGAGGTAAAGTGTGGACGAAGGTATATTCATGTGTCCATGTATCATACGTGAGGTAAAGTGTGGAGGAAGGTATATGCATGTGTCCATGTATCATACTTGAGGTAAAAGTGTCGACGAAGGTGTATGCATGTGTCCATGTATCATACGTCAGGTAAAGTGTGGACGAAGGTGTATGCATGTGTCTATGCATCATATGTGAGGCAAAGTGTGGACGAAGGTGTATGCATGTGTCCATGCATCATATGTGAGGTAAAGGCGTGGACGAAGGTGTATGCATGTGTCCATGTATCATACGTGAGGTAAAGTGTGGACGAAGATGTATACACGTGTCCATGCATCATACGTGAGGTAAAGTGTGGACGAAGGTGTATACATGTGTCCATGTATCATGGTTGAGGTAAAGTGTGGACGAAGGTGTATGCATGTGTCCATGTATCATACATGAGGTAAAGTGTGGACGAAGGTGTATGCATGTGTCCATGTATCATACGTGAGGTAAAGTGTGGACGAAAGTGTATGCATGTGTCCATGCATCATATATGAGCCAAAGTGTGGACGAAGCTGTATACATGTGTCCATGTATCATACGTGAGCTAAAGGCGTGGGCGAATGTGTATGCATGTGTCCATGCATCAGGTGTGAGGTAAAGTGTGGACGAAGGTGTATGCATGTGTCCATGTATCATACATGAGGTAAAGTGTGGACGAAGGTGTATGCATGTGTCCATATTTCAGACTTGAGGTAAAGCGTGGACGAAGGTGTATGAATATGTCCATGTATCATACGTGAGGTAAAGTGTGGAGGAAGGTATATGCATGCGCCCATGTATCACATGTGAAGTAAAGTGTAGACGAAGGTGTGCGCATATGTCCATGTATCATACGTGAGGTAAAGTGTGGACGAAGGTGTATGCATGTGTCCATGTATCATACGTGAGGTAAAAGTGTTGATGAAGGTATATGCATGTGTCCATGTATCATACGGTAAGTAAAGTGTAGACGAAGGTGTGCGCATATGTCCATGTATCATACGTGAGGTAAAGTGTGGACGAACGTGTATGATTGTGTCCATATATCATACGTGAGGTAAAGTGTGGAGGAAGGTATATGCATGTGTCCATGTATCATACTTGAGGTAAAAGTGTCGCCGAAGGTGTATGCATGTGTCCATGTATGATACGTGAGTTAAAGGCGTGGACGAAGGTGTATGCATGTGTCCATGCATCATACATTAGGTAAAGTGTGGACGAAGGTGTATGCATGTGTCCATATTTCATACTTGAGGTAAAGCGTGGACGAAGGTGTATGAATGTGTCCATGTATCATACGTGAGGTAAAGTGTGGACGAAGGTATATTCATGTGTCCATGTATCATACGTGAGGTAAAGTGTGGAGGAAGGTATATGCATGTGTCCATGTATCATACTTGAGGTAAAAGTGTCGACGAAGGTGTATGCATGTGTCCATGTATCATACGTCAGGTAAAGTGTGGACGAAGGTGTGCGCATATGTCCATGTATCATACGTGAGGTAAAGTGTGGACGAAGGTGTATGCATGTGCCCATGCATCTAACGTGAGGCAAAGTGTGGAAAAAGGTGTATGCATGTGTCCATGCATCAGGTGTGAGGTAAAGTGTGGACGAAGGTGTATGCATGTGTCCATGTATCATACATGAGGTAAAGGCGTGGACGAAGGTGTATGCATGTGTCCATGTATCATACGTGAGGTAAAGTGTGGACGAAGATGTATGCACGTGTCCATGCATCATACGTGAGGTAAAGTGTGGACGAAGGTGTATACATGTGTCCATGTATCATGGTTGAGGTAAAGTGTGGACGAAGGTGTATGCATGTGTCCATGTATCACACATGAGGTAAAGTGTGGACGAAGGTGTATGCATGTGTCCATGTATCATACGTGAGGTAAAGTGTGGACGAAGGTGTATGCATGTGTCCATGTATCATACGTGAGGTAAAGTGTGGACGAAGGTGTATGCATGTGTCCATGCATCATATATGAGCCAAAGTGTGGACGAAGCTGTATACATGTGTCCATGTATCATACGTGAGCTAAAGGCGTGGGCGAATGTATATGCATGTGTCCATGCATCATGTGTGAGGTAAAGTGTGGACGAAGGTGTATGCATGTGTCCATGTATGATACATGAGGTAAAGTGTGGACGAAGGTGTATGCATGTGTCCATATTTCATACTTGAGGTAAAGCGTGGACGAAGGTGTATGAATGTGTCCATGTATCATACGTGAGGTAAAGTGTGGAGGAAGGTATATGCATGTGTCCATGTATCATACTTGAGGTAAAAGTGTCGACGAAGGTGTATGCATGTGTCCATGTATCATACGTCAGGTAAAGTGTGGACGAAGGTGTGCGCATATGTCCATGTATCATACGTGAGGTAAAGTGTGGACGTAGGTGTATGCATGTGTCCATGCATCATACGTGAGGCAAAGTGTGGACGAATGTGTATGCATGTGTCCATGCATCATATGTGAGGTAAAGTGTTGGCGAAGGTGTATGCATGTGTCCATGTATCATGTGTGAGGTAAAGTGTGGACGAAGGTGTATGCATGTGTCCATGTATCATACATGAGGTAAAGGCGTGGACGAAGGTGTATGCATGTGTCCATGTATCATACGTGAGGTAAAGTGTGGACGAAGATGTATGCACGTGTCCATGCATCATACGTGAGGTAACGTGTGGACGAAGGTGTATACATGTGTCCATGTATCATGGTTGAGGTAAAGTGTGGACGAAGGTGTATGCATGTGTCCATGTATCATACGTGAGGTAAAGTGTGGACGAAGGTGTATGCATGTGTCCATGCATCATACGTGAGGCAAAGTGTGGACGAAGGTGTATGCATGTGTCCATGCATCATATGTGAGGTAAAGTGTGGGCGAAGGTGTATGCATGTGTCCATGTATCATGTGTGAGGTAATGTGTGGACGAAGGTGTATGCATGTGTCCATGTATCATACATGAGGTAAAGGCGTGGACGAAGGTGTATGCATGTGTCCATGTATCATACGTGAGGTAAAGTGTGGACGAAGATGTATGCACGTGTCCATGCATCATACGTGAGGTAAAGTGTGGACGAAGGTGTATACATGTGTCCATGTATCATGGTTGAGGTAAAGTGTGGACGAAGGTGTATGCATGTGTCCATGTATCATACATGAGGTAAAGTGTGGACGAAGGTGTATGCATGTGTCCATGTATTATACGTGAGGTAAAGTGTGGACGAAGGTGTATGCATGTGTCCATGCATCATATATGAGCCAAAGTGTGGACGAAGCTGTAAACATGTGTCCATGTATCATACGTGAGCTAAAGGCGTGGGCGAATGTAGTATGCATGTGTCCATGCATCAGGTGTGAGGTAAAGTGTGGAAGAAGGTGTATGCATGTGTCCATGTATCATACATGAGGTAAAGTGTGGACGAAGGTGTATGCATGTGTCCATATTTCATACTTGAGGTAAAGCGTGGACGAAGGTGTATGAATGTGTCCATGTATCATACGTGAGGTAAAGTGTGGACGAAGGTATATTCATGTGTCCATGTATCATACGTGAGGTAAAGTGTGGAGGAAGGTATATGCATGTGTCCATGTATCATACTTGAGGTAAAAGTGTCGACGAAGGTGTATGCATGTGTCCATGTATCATACGTCAGGTAAAGTGTGGACGAAGGTGTGCGCATATGTCCATGTATCATACGTGAGGTAAAGTGTGGACGAAGGTGTATGCATGTGTCCATGCATCATACGTGAGGCAAAGTGTGGACGAAGGTGTATGCATGTGTCCATGCATCATATGTGAGGTAAAGGCGTGGACGAAGGTGTATGCATGTGTCCATGTATCATACGTGAGGTAAAGTGTGGACGAAGATGTATGCACGTGTCCATGCATCATACGTGAGGTAACGTGTGGACGAAGGTGTATACATGTGTCCATGTATCATGGTTGAGGTAAAGTGTGGACGAAGGTGTATGCATGTGTCCATGTATCATACATGAGGTAAAGTATGGACGAAGGTGTATGCATGTGTCCATGTATCATGGTTGAGGTAAAGTGTGGACGAAGGTGTATGCATGTGTCCATGTATCATACATGAGGTAAAGTATTGACGAAGGTGTATGCATGTGTCCATGTATCATACGTGAGGTAAAGTGTGGACGAAGTTGTATGCATGTGTCCATGTATCATACATGAGGTAAAGGCGTGGACGAAGGTCTATGCATGTGTCCATGTATCATACATGAGGTAAAGGCGTGGACGAAGGTGTATGCATGTGTCCATGTATCATACGTGAGGTAAAGTGTGGACGAAGATGTATGCATGTGTCCATGCATCATACGTGAGGTAAAGTGTGGACGAAGGTGTATACATGTGTCCATGTATCATGGTTGAGGTAAAGTGTGGACGAAGGTGTATGCATGTGTCCATGTATCATACATGAGGTAAAGTGTGGACGAAGGTGTATGCATGTGTCCATGTATCATACGTGAGGTAAAGTGTGGACGAAGGTGTATGCATGTGTCCATGCATCATATATGAGCCAAAGTGTGGACGAAGCTGTATACATGTGTCCATGTATCATACGTGAGGTAAAGTGTGGACGAAGGTGTATGCATGTGTCCATGTATCATACATGAGGTAAAGGCGTGGACGAAGGTGTATGCATGTGTCCATGTATCATACATGAGGTAAAGGCGTGGACGAAGGTGTATGCATGTGTCCATGCATCAGGTGTGAGGTAAAGTGTGGACGAAGGTGTATGCATGTGTCCATGTATCATACATGAGGTAAAGTGTGGACGAAGGTGTATGCATGTGTCCATATTTCATACTTGAGGTAAAGCGTGGACGAAGGTGTATGAATGTGTCCATGTATCATACGTGAGGTAAAGTGTGGACGAAGGTATATTCATGTGTCCATGTATCATACGTGAGGTAAAGTGTGGAGGAAGGTATATGCATGTGTCCATGTATCATACTTGAGGTAAAAGTGTGGACGAAGGTGTATGCATGTGTCCATGTATCATACGTCAGGTAAAGTGTGGACGAAGGTGTGCGCATATGTCCATGTATCATACGTGAGGTAAAGTGTGGACGAAGGTGTATGCATGTGTCCATGCATCATACGTGAGGCAAAGTGTGGACGAAGGTGTATGCATGTGTCCATGCATCAGGTGTGAGGTAAAGTGTGGACGAAGGTGTATGCATGTGTCCATGTATCATACATGAGGTAAAGTGTGGACGAAGGTGTATGCATGTGTCCATGTATCATACGTGAGGTAAAGTGTGGACGAAGATGTATGCACGTGTCCATGCATCATACGTGAGGTAAAGTGTGGACGAAGGTGTATACATGTGTCCATGTATCATGGTTGAGGTAAAGTGTGGACGAAGGTGTATGCATGTGTCCATGTATCATACGTCAGGTAAAGTGTGGACGAAGGTGTATGCATGTGTCCATGTATCATACGTGAGGTAAAGTGTGGACGAAGGTGTCTGCATGTGTCCATGTATCATACGTGAGGTAAAGTGTGGACGAAGGTGTATGCATGTGTCCATGCATCATATATGAGCCAAAGTGTGTACGAAGTTGTATGCATGTGTCCATGTATCATACATGAGGTAAAGGCGTGGACGAAGGTCTATGCATGTGTCCATATATCATACATGAGGTAAAGGCGTGGACGAAGGTGTATGCATGTGTCCATGTATCATACGTGAGGTAAAGTGTGGACGAAGATGTATGCACGTGTCCATGCATCATACGTGAGGTAAAGTGTGGACGAAGGTGTATACATGTGTCCATGTATCATGGTTGAGGTAAAGTGTGGACGAAGGTGTATGCATGTGTCCATGTATCATACATGAGGTAAAGTGTGGACGAAGGTGTATGCATGTGTCCATGTATCATACGTGAGGTAAAGTGTGGACGAAGGTGTATGCATGTGTCCATGCATCATATATGAGCCAAAGTGTGGACGAAGCTGTATACATGTGTCCATGTATAATACGTGAGCTAAAGGCGTGGGCGAATGTGGATGCATGTGTCCATGCATCAGGTGTGAGGTAAAGTGTGGACGAAGGTGTATGCATGTGTCCATGTATCATACATGAGGTAAAGTGTGGACGAAGGTGTATGCATGTGTCCATATTTCATACTTGAGGTAAAGCGTGGACGAAGGTGTATGAATGTGTCCATGTATCATACGTGAGGTAAAGTGTGGACGAAGGTATATTCATGTGTCCATGTATCATACGTGAGGTAAAGTGTGGAGGAAGGTATATGCATGTGTCCATGTATCATACTTGAGGTAAAAGTGTCGACGAAGGTGTATGCATGTGTCCATGTATCATACGTCAGGTAAAGTGTGGACGAAGGTGTGCGCATATGTCCATGTATCATACGTGAGGTAAAGTGTGGACGAAGGTGTATGCATGTGTCCATGCATCATACGTGAGGCAAAGTGTGGAAAAAGGTGTATGCATGTGTCCATGCATCAGGTGTGAGGTAAAGTGTGGACGAAGGTGTATGCATGTGTCCATGTATCATACATGAGGTAAAGTGTGGACGAAGGTGTATGCATGTGTCCATGTATCATACGTGAGGTAAAGTGTGGACGAAGATGTATGCACGTGTCCATGCATCATACGTGAGGTAAAGTGTGGACGAAGGTGTATACATGTGTCCATGTATCATGGTTGAGGTAAAGTGTGGACGAAGGTGTATGCATGTGTCCATGTATCATACGTCAGGTAAAGTGTGGACGAAGGTGTATGCATGTGTCCATGTATCATACGTGAGGTAAAGTGTGGACGAAGGTGTATGCATGTGTCCATGTATCATACGTGAGGTAAAGTGTGGACGAAGGTGTATGCATGTGTCCATGTATCATACATGAGGTAAAGGCGTGGACGAAGGTGTATGCATGTGTCCATGTATCATACGTGAGGTAAAGTGTGGACGAATGTATATGCATGTGTCCATGCATCAGGTGTGAGGTAAAGTGTGGACGAAGGTGTATGCATGTGTCCATGTATGATACATGAGGTAAAGTGTGGACGAAGGTGTATGCATGTGTCCATATTTCATACTTGAGGTAAAGCGTGGACGAAGGTGTATGAATGTGTCCATGTATCATACGTGAGGTAAAGTGTGGAGGAAGGTATATGCATGTGTCCATGTATCATACTTGAGGTAAAAGTGTCGACGAAGGTGTATGCATGTGTCCATGTATCATACGTCAGGTAAAGTGTGGACGAAGGTGTGCGCATATGTCCATGTATCATACGTGAGGTAAAGTGTGGACGTAGGTGTATGCATGTGTCCATGCATCATACGTGAGGCAAAGTGTGGACGAAGGTGTATGCATGTGTCCATGCATCATATGTGAGGTAAAGTGTTGGCGAAGGTGTATGCATGTGTCCATGTATCATGTGTGAGGTAAAGTGTGGACGAAGGTGTATGCATGTGTCCATGTATCATACATGAGGTAAAGGCGTGGACGAAGGTGTATGCATGTGTCCATGTATCATACGTGAGGTAAAGTGTGGACGAAGATGTATGCACGTGTCCATGCATCATACGTGAGGTAACGTGTGGACGAAGGTGTATACATGTGTCCATGTATCATGGTTGAGGTAAAGTGTGGACGAAGGTGTATGCATGTGTCCATGTATCATACGTGAGGTAAAGTGTGGACGAAGGTGTATGCATGTGTCCATGTATCATACGTGAGGCAAAGTGTGGACGAAGGTGTATGCATGTGTCCATGCATCATATGTGAGGTAAAGTGTGGGCGAAGGTGTATGCATGTGTCCATGTATCATGTGTGAGGTAAAGTGTGGACGAAGGTGTATGCATGTGTCCATGTATCATACGTCAGGTAAAGTGTGGACGAAGGTGTATGCATGTGTCCATGTATCATACGTGAGGTAAAGTGTGGACGAAGGTGTATGCATGTGTCCATGCATCATACGTGAGGCAAAGTGTGGAAAAAGGTGTATGCATGTGTCCATGCATCAGGTGTGAGGTAAAGTGTGGACGAAGGTGTATGCATGTGTCCATGTATCATACATGAGGTAAAGTGTGGACGAAGGTGTATGCATGTGTCCATGTATCATACGTGAGGTAAAGTGTGGACGAAGATGTATGCACGTGTCCATGCATCATACGTGAGGTAAAGTGTGGACGAAGGTGTATACATGTGTCCATGTATCATGGTTGAGGTAAAGTGTGGACGAAGGTGTATGCATGTGTCCATGTATCATACATGAGGTAAAGTGTGGACGAAGGTGTATGCATGTGTCCATGTATCATACGTGAGGTAAAGTGTGGACGAAGGTGTATGCATGTGTCCATGTATCATGTGTGAGGTAAAGTGTGGACGAAGGTGTATGCATGTGTCCATGTATCATACATGAGGTAAAGGCGTGGACGAAGGTGTATGCATGTGTCCATGTATCATACGTGAGGTAAAGTGTGGACGAAGATGTATGCACGTGTCCATGCATCATACGTGAGGTAAAGTGTGGACGAAGGTGTATACATGTGTCCATGTATCATGGTTGAGGTAAAGTGTGGACGAAGGTGTATGCATGTGTCCATGTATCATACATGAGGTAAAGTGTGGACGAAGGTGTATGCATGTGTCCATGTATCATACGTGAGGTAAAGTGTGGACGAAGGTGTATGCATGTGTCCATGCATCATATATGAGCCAAAGTGTGGACGAAGGTGTATGCATGTGTCCATGTATAATACGTGAGCTAAAGGCGTGGGCGAATGTGTATGCATGTGTCCATGCATCAGGTGTGAGGTAAAGTGTGGACGAAGGTGTATGCATGTGTCCATGTATCATACATGAGGTAAAGTGTGGACGAAGGTGTATGCATGTGTCCATATTTCATACTTGAGGTAAAGCGTGGACGAAGGTGTATGAATGTGTCCATGTATCATACGTGAGGTAAAGTGTGGACGAAGGTATATTCATGTGTCCATGTATCATACGTGAGGTAAAGTGTGGAGGAAGGTATATGCATGTGTCCATGTATCATACTTGAGGTAAAAGTGTCGACGAAGGTGTATGCATGTGTCCATGTATCATACGTCAGGTAAAGTGTGGACGAAGGTGTGCGCATATGTCCATGTATCATACGTGAGGTAAAGTGTGGACGAAGGTGTATGCATGTGTCCATGCATCATACGTGAGGCAAAGTGTGGACGAAGGTGTATGCATGTGTCCATGCATCAGGTGTGAGGTAAAGTGTGGACGAAGGTGTATGCATGTGTCCATGTATCATACATGAGGTAAAGTGTGGACGAAGGTGTATGCATGTGTCCATGTATCATACGTGAGGTAAAGTGTGGACGAAGATGTATGCACGTGTCCATGCATCATACGTGAGGTAAAGTGTGGACGAAGGTGTATACATGTGTCCATGTATCATGGTTGAGGTAAAGTGTGGACGAAGGTGTATGCATGTGTCCATGTATCATACGTCAGGTAAAGTGTGGACGAAGGTGTATGCATGTGTCCATGTATCATACGTGAGGTAAAGTGTGGACGAAGGTGTATGCATGTGTCCATGTATCATACGTGAGGTAAAGTGTGGACGAAGGTGTATGCATGTGTCCATGTATCATACATGAGGTAAAGTGTGGACGAAGGTGTATGCATGTGTCCATGTATCATGAGGTAAAGTGTGGACGAAGGTGTATGCATGTGTCCATGCATCAGGTGTGAGGTAAAGTGTGGACGAAGGTGTATGCATGTGTCCATGTATGATACATGAGGTAAAGTGTGGACGAAGGTGTATGCATGTGTCCATATTTCATACTTGAGGTAAAGCGTGGACGAAGGTGTATGAATGTGTCCATGTATCATACGTGAGGTAAAGTGTGGAGGAAGGTATATGCATGTGTCCATGTATCATACTTGAGGTAAAAGTGTCGACGAAGGTGTATGCATGTGTCCATGTATCATACGTCAGGTAAAGTGTGGACGAAGGTGTGCGCATATGTCCATGTATCATACGTGAGGTAAAGTGTGGACGTAGGTGTATGCATGTGTCCATGCATCATACGTGAGGCAAAGTGTGGACGAAGGTGTATGCATGTGTCCATGCATCATATGTGAGGTAACGTGTTGGCGAAGGTGTATGCATGTGTCCATGTATCATGTGTGAGGTAAAGTGTGGACGAAGGTGTATGCATGTGTCCATGTATCATACATGAGGTAAAGGCGTGGACGAAGGTGTATGCATGTGTCCATGTATCATACGTGAGGTAAAGTGTGGACGAAGATGTATGCACGTGTCCATGCATCATACGTGAGGTAACGTGTGGACGAAGGTGTATACATGTGTCCATGTATCATGGTTGAGGTAAAGTGTGGACGAAGGTGTATGCATGTGTCCATGTATCATACATGAGGTAAAGTGTGGACGAAGGTGTATGCATGTGTCCATGTATCATACGTGAGGTAAAGTGTGGACGAAGGTGTATGCATGTGTCCATGCATCATATGTGAGGTAAAGTGTGGGCGAAGGTGTATGCATGTGTCCATGTATCATGTGTGAGGTAAAGTGTGGACGAAGGTGTATGCATGTGTCCATGTATCATACGTGAGGTAAAGTGTGGACGAAGGTGTATGCATGTGTCCATGTATCATACGTGAGGTAAAGTGTGGACGAAGGTGTATGCATGTGTCCATGCATCATACGTGAGGCAAAGTGTGGACGAAGGTGTATGCATGTGTCCATGCATCAGGTGTGAGGTAAAGTGTGGACGAAGGTGTATGCATGTGTCCATGTATCATACATGAGGTAAAGTGTGGACGAAGGTGTATGCATGTGTCCATGTATCATACGTGAGGTAAAGTGTGGACGAAGATGTATGCACGTGTCCATGCATCATACGTGAGGTAAAGTGTGGACGAAGGTGTATACATGTGTCCATGTATCATGGTTGAGGTAAAGTGTGGACGAAGGTGTATGCATGTGTCCATGTATCATACATGAGGTAAAGTGTGGACGAAGGTGTATGCATGTGTCCATGTATCATACGTGAGGTAAAGTGTGGACGAAGGTGTATGCATGTGTCCATGTATCATACGTGAGGTAAAGTGTGGACGAAGGTGTATGCATGTGTCCATGCATCATATATGAGCCAAAGTGTGGACGAAGCTGTATACATGTGTCCATGTATCATACGTGAGCTAAAGGCGTGGGCGAATGTATATGCATGTGTCCATGCATCAGGTGTGAGGTAAAGTGTGGACGAAGGTGTATGCATGTGTCCATGTATGATACATGAGGTAAAGTGTGGACGAAGGTGTATGCATGTGTCCATATTTCATACTTGAGGTAAAGCGTGGACGAAGGTGTATGAATGTGTCCATGTATCATACGTGAGGTAAAGTGTGGACGAAGGTATATTCATGTGTCCATGTATCATACGTGAGGTAAAGTGTGGAGGAAGGTATATGCATGTGTCCATGTATCATACTTGAGGTAAAAGTGTCGACGAAGGTGTATGCATGTGTCCATGTATCATACGTCAGGTAAAGTGTGGACGAAGGTGTGCGCATATGTCCATGTATCATACGTGAGGTAAAGTGTGGACGAAGGTGTATGCATGTGTCCATGCATCATACGTGAGGCAAAGTGTGGACGAAGGTGTATGCATGTGTCCATGTATCATACGTGAGGTAAAGTGTGGACGAAGGTGTATGCATGTGTCCATGTATCATGTGTGAGGTAAAGTGTGGACGAAGGTGTATGCATGTGTCCATGTATCATGTGTGAGGTAAAGTGTGGACGAAGGTGTATGCATGTGTCCATGTATCAGACATGAGGTAAAGGCGTGGACGAAGGTGTATGCATGTGTCCATGTATCATACGTGAGGTAAAGTGTGGACGAAGATGTATGCACGTGTCCATGCATCATACGTGAGGTAACGTGTGGACGAAGGTGTATACATGTGTCCATGTATCATGGTTGAGGTAAAGTGTGGACGAAGGTGTATGCATGTGTCCATGTATCATACGTGAGGTAAAGTGTGGACGAAGATGTATGCACGTGTCCATGCATCATACGTGAGGTAAAGTGTGGACGAAGGTGTATACATGTGTCCATGTATCATGGTTGAGGTAAAGTGTGGACGAAGGTGTATGCATGTGTCCATGTATCATACATGAGGTAAAGTGTGGACGAAGGTGTATGCATGTGTCCATGTATCATACGTGAGGTAAAGTGTGGACGAAGGTGTCTGCATGTGTCCATGTATCATACGTGAGGTAAAGTGTGGACGAAGGTGTATGCATGTGTCCATGTATCATACATGAGGTAAAGGCGTGGACGAAGGTGTATGCATGTGTCCATGTATCATACGTGAGGTAAAGTGTGGACGAATGTATATGCATGTGTCCATGCATCAGGTGTGAGGTAAAGTGTGGACGAAGGTGTATGCATGTGTCCATGTATGATACATGAGGTAAAGTGTGGACGAAGGTGTATGCATGTGTCCATATTTCATACTTGAGGTAAAGCGTGGACGAAGGTGTATGAATGTGTCCATGTATCATACGTGAGGTAAAGTGTGGACGAAGGTATATTCATGTGTCCATGTATCATACGTGAGGTAAAGTGTGGAGGAAGGTATATGCATGTGTCCATGTATCATACTTGAGGTAAAAGTGTCGACGAAGGTGTATGCATGTGTCCATGTATCATACGTCAGGTAAAGTGTGGACGAAGGTGTGCGCATATGTCCATGTATCATACGTGAGGTAAAGTGTGGACGTAGGTGTATGCATGTGTCCATGCATCATACGTGAGGCAAAGTGTGGACGAAGGTGTATGCATGTGTCCATGCATCATATGTGAGGTAACGTGTTGGCGAAGGTGTATGCATGTGTCCATGTATCATGTGTGAGGTAAAGTGTGGACGAAGGTGTATGCATGTGTCCATCTATCATACATGAGGTAAAGGCGTGGACGAAGGTGTATGCATGTGTCCATGTATCATACGTGAGGTAAAGTGTGGACGAAGATGTATGCACGTGTCCATGCATCATACGTGAGGTAACGTGTGGACGAAGGTGTATACATGTGTCCATGTATCATGGTTGAGGTAAAGTGTGGACGAAGGTGTATGCATGTGTCCATGTATCATACATGAGGTAAAGTGTGGACGAAGGTGTATGCATGTGTCCATGTATCATACGTGAGGTAAAGTGTGGACGAAGTTGTATGCATGTGTCCATGTATCATACATGAGGTAAAGGCGTGGACGAAGGTGTATGCATGTGTCCATGTATCATGTGTGAGGTAAAGTGTGGACGAAGGTGTATGCATGTGTCCATGTATCATACATGAGGTAAAGGCGTGGACGAAGGTGTATGCATGTGTCCATGTATCATACGTGAGGTAAAGTGTGGACGAAGATGTATGCACGTGTCCATGCATCATACGTGAGGTAAAGTGTGGACGAAGGTGTATGCATGTGTCCATGCATCATATATGAGCCAAAGTGTGGACGAAGCTGTATACATGTGTCCATGTATAATACGTGAGCAAAAGGCGTGGGCGAATGTGGATGCATGTGTCCATGCATCAGGTGTGAGGTAAAGTGTGGACGAAGGTGTATGCATGTGTCCATGTATCATACATGAGGTAAAGTGTGGACGAAGGTGTATGCATGTGTCCATATTTCATACTTGAGGTAAAGCGTGGACGAAGGTGTATGAATGTGTCCATGTATCATACGTGAGGTAAAGTGTGGACGAAGGTGTATGCATGTGTCCATGTATCATACGTGAGGTAAAGTGTGGAGGAAGGTATATGCATGTGTCCATGTATCATACTTGAGGTAAAAGTGTCGACGAAGGTGTATGCATGTGTCCATGTATCATACGTCAGGTAAAGTGTGGACGAAGGTGTGCGCATATGTCCATGTATCATACGTGAGGTAAAGTGTGGACGAAGGTGTATGCATGTGTCCATGCATCATATGTGAGGTAAAGTGTGGGCGAAGGTGTATGCATGTGTCCATGTATCATGTGTGAGGTAAAGTGTGGACGAAGGTGTATGCATGTGTCCATGTATCATACATGAGGTAAAGTGTGGACGAAGGTGTATGCATGTGTCCATGTATCATACGTGAGGTAAAGTGTGGACGAAGGTGTATACATGTGTCCATGTATCATGGTTGAGGTAAAGTGTGGACGAAGGTGTATGCATGTGTCCATGTATCATACGTCAGGTAAAGTGTGGACGAAGGTGTATGCATGTGTCCATGTATCATACGTGAGGTAAAGTGTGGACGAAGGTGTATGCATGTGTCCATGTATCATACGTGAGGTAAAGTGTGGACGAAGGTGTATGCATGTGTCCATGCATCATATATGAGCCAAAGTGTGGACGAAGCTGTATACATATGTCCATGTATCATACGTGAGCTAAAGGCGTGGGCGAATGTGTATGCATGTGTCCATGCATCAGGTGTGAGGTAAAGTGTGGACGAAGGTGTATGCATGTGTCCATGTATCATACATGAGGTAAAGTGTGGACGAAGGTGTATGCATGTGTCCATATTTCATACTTGAGGTAAAGCGTGGACGAAGGTGTATGAATGTGTCCATGTATCATACGTGAGGTAAAGTGTGGACGAAGGTATATTCATGTGTCCATGTATCATACGTGAGGTAAAGTGTGGAGGAAGGTATATGCATGTGTCCATGTATCATACTTGAGGTAAAAGTGTCGACGAAGGTGTATGCATGTGTCCATGTATCATACGTCAGGTAAAGTGTGGACGAAGGTGTGCGCATATGTCCATGTATCATACGTGAGGTAAAGTGTGGACGAAGGTGTATGCATGTGTCCATGCATCATACGTGAGGCAAAGTGTGGACGAAGGTGTATGCATGTGTCCATGCATCATATGTGAGGTAAAGTGTTGGCGAAGGTGTATGCATGTGTCCATGTATCATGTGTGAGGTAAAGTGTGGACGAAGGTGTATGCATGTGTCCATGTATCATACGTGAGGTAAAGTGTGGACGAAGATGTATGCACGTGTCCATGCATCATACGTGAGGTAACGTGTGGACGAAGGTGTATACATGTGTCCATGTATCATGGTTGAGGTAAAGTGTGGACGAAGGTGTATGCATGTGTCCATGTATCATACGTGAGGTAAAGTGTGGACGAAGATGTATGCATGTGTCCATGCATCATACGTGAGGTAAAGTGTGGACGAAGGTGTATACATGTGTCCATGTATCATGGTTGAGGTAAAGTGTGGACGAAGGTGTATGCATGTGTCCATGTATCATACGTCAGGTAAAGTGTGGACGAAGGTGTGCTATGTCCATGTATCATACCTGAGGTAAAGTGTGGACGAAGGTGTCTGCATGTGTCCATGTATCATACGTGAGGTAAAGTGTGGACGAAGGTGTATGCATGTGTCCATGCATCATATATGAGGCCAAAGTGTGGACGAAGGCTGTATGCATGTGTCCATGTATCATACGTGAGCTAAAGGCGTGGGCGAAGGTGTATGCATGTGTCCATGCATCAGGTGTGAGGTAAAGTGTGGACGAAGGTGTATGCATGTGTCCATGTATGATACATGAGGTAAAGTGTGGACGAAGGTGTATGCATGTGTCCATATTTCATACTTGAGGTAAAGCGTGGACGAAGGTGTATGAATGTGTCCATGTATCATACGTGAGGTAAAGTGTGGACGAAGGTATATTCATGTGTCCATGTATCATACGTGAGGTAAAGTGTGGAGGAAGGTATATGCATGTGTCCATGTATCATACTTGAGGTAAAAGTGTCGACGAAGGTGTATGCATGTGTCCATGTATCATACGTCAGGTAAAGTGTGGACGAAGGTGTGCGCATATGTCCATGTATCATACGTGAGGTAAAGTGTGGACGTAGGTGTATGCATGTGTCCATGCATCATACGTGAGGCAAAGTGTGGACGAAGGTGTATGCATGTGTCCATGCATCATATGTGAGGTAACGTGTTGGCGAAGGTGTATGCATGTGTCCATGTATCATGTGTGAGGTAAAGTGTGGACGAAGGTGTATGCATGTGTCCATCTATCATACATGAGGTAAAGGCGTGGACGAAGGTGTATGCATGTGTCCATGTATCATACGTGAGGTAAAGTGTGGACGAAGATGTATGCACGTGTCCATGCATCATACGTGAGGTAACGTGTGGACGAAGGTGTATACATGTGTCCATGTATCATGGTTGAGGTAAAGTGTGGACGAAGGTGTATGCATGTGTCCATGTATCATACATGAGGTAAAGTATGGACGAAGGTGTATGCATGTGTCCATGTATCATACGTGAGGTAAAGTGTGGACGAAATTGTATGCATGTGTCCATGTATCATACATGAGGTAAAGGCGTGGACGAAGGTGTATGCATGTGTCCATGTATCATGTGTGAGGTAAAGTGTGGACGAAGGTCTATGCATGTGTCCATGTATCATACATGAGGTAAAGGCGTGGACGAAGGTGTATGCATGTGTCCATGTATCATACGTGAGGTAAAGTGTGGACGAAGATGTATGCACGTGTCCATGCATCATACGTGAGGTAAAGTGTGGACGAAGGTGTATACATGTGTCCATGTATCATGGTTGAGGTAAAGTGTGGACGAAGGTGTATGCATGTGTCCATGTATCATACATGAGGTAAAGTGTGGACGAAGGTGTATGCATGTGTCCATGTATCATACGTGAGGTAAAGTGTGGACGAAGGTGTATGCATGTGTCCATGCATCATATATGAGCCAAAGTGTGGACGAAGCTGTATACATGTGTCCATGTATAATACGTGAGCTAAAGGCGTGGGCGAATGTGTATGCATGTGTCCATGCATCAGGTGTGAGGTAAAGTGTGGACGAAGGTGTATGCATGTGTCCATGTATCATACATGAGGTAAAGTGTGGACGAAGGTGTATGCATGTGTCCATATTTCATACTTGAGGTAAAGCGTGGACGAAGGTGTATGAATGTGTCCATGTATCATACGTGAGGTAAAGTGTGGACGAAGGTATATTCATGTGTCCATGTATCATACGTGAGGTAAAGTGTGGAGGAAGGTATATGCATGTGTCCATGTATCATACTTGAGGTAAAAGTGTCGACGAAGGTGTATGCATGTGTCCATGTATCATACGTCAGGTAAAGTGTGGACGAAGGTGTGCGCATATGTCCATGTATCATACGTGAGGTAAAGTGTGGACGAAGGTGTATGCATGTGTCCATGCATCATACGTGAGGCAAAGTGTGGAAAAAGGTGTATGCATGTGTCCATGCATCAGGTGTGAGGTAAAGTGTGGACGAAGGTGTATGCATGTGTCCATGTATCATACATGAGGTAAAGTGTGGACGAAGGTGTATGCATGTGTCCATGTATCATACGTGAGGTAAAGTGTGGACGAAGATGTATGCACGTGTCCATGCATCATACGTGAGGTAAAGTGTGGACGAAGGTGTATACATGTGTCCATGTATCATGGTTGAGGTAAAGTGTGGACGAAGGTGTATGCATGTGTCCATGTATCATACATGAGGTAAAGTGTGGACGAAGGTGTATGCATGTGTCCATGTATCATACGTGAGGTAAAGTGTGGACGAAGGTGTCTGCATGTGTCCATGTATCATACGTGAGGTAAAGTGTGGACGAAGGTGTATGCATGTGTCCATGTATGATACATGAGGTAAAGTGTGGACGAAGGTGTATGCATGTGTCCATATTTCATACTTGAGGTAAAGCGTGGACGAAGGTGTATGAATGTGTCCATGTATCATACGTGAGGTAAAGTGTGGACGAAGGTATATTCATTTGTCCATGTATCATACGTGAGGTAAAGTGTCGACGAAGGTGTATGCATGTGTCCATGTATCATATGTCAGGTAAAGTGTCGACGAAGGTGTGCGCATATGTCCATGTATCATACGTGAGGTAAAGTGTGGACGAAGGTGTATGCATGTGTCCATGCATCATACGTGAGGCAAAGTGTTGGCGAAGGTGTATGCATGTGTCCATGTATCATGTGTGAGGTAAAGTGTGGACGAAGGTGTATGCATGTGTCCATGTATCATACATGAGGTAAAGGCGTGGACGAAGGTGTATGCATGTGTCCATGTATCATACGTGAGGTAAAGTGTGGACGAAGGTGTATGCATGTGTCCATGTATCATACATGAGGTAAAGTATGGACGAAGGTGTATGCATGTGTCCATGTATCATACGTGAGGTAAAGTGTGGACGAAGTTGGATGCATGTGCCCATGTATCATACATGAGGTAAAGGCGTGGACGAAGGTGTATGCATGTGTCCATGTATCATACGTGAGGTAAAGTGTGGACGAAGGTGTATGCATGTGTCCATGCATCATACGTGAGGCAAAGTGTGGACGAAGGTGTATGCATGTGTCCATGCATCATATGTGAGGTAAAGTGTGGACGAAGGTGTATGCATGTGTCCATGTATCATGTGTGAGGTAAAGTGTGGACGAAGGTGTATGCATGTGTCCATGTATCATACATGAGGTAAAGTGTGGACGAAGGTGTATGCATGTGTCCATGTATCATACGTGAGGTAAAGTGTGGACGAAGGTGTATGCATGTGTCCATGTATCATACGTGAGGTAAAGTGTGGACGAAGGTGTATGCATGTGTCCATGTATCATACATGAGGTAAAGGCGTGGACGAAGGTGTATGCATGTGTCCATGTATCATACGTGAGGTAAAGTGTGGACGAATGTATATGCATGTGTCCATGCATCAGGTGTGAGGTAAAGTGTGGACGAAGGTGTATGCATGTGTCCATGTATGATACATGAGGTAAAGTGTGGACGAAGGTGTATGCATGTGTCCATATTTCATACTTGAGGTAAAGCGTGGACGAAGGTGTATGAATGTGTCCATGTATCATACGTGAGGTAAAGTGTGGACGAAGGTATATTCATGTGTCCATGTATCATACGTGAGGTAAAGTGTCGACGAAGGTGTATGCATGTGTCCATGTATCATACGTCAGGTAAAGTGTGGACGAAGGTGTGCGCATATGTCCATGTATCATACGTGAGGTAAAGTGTGGACGTAGGTGTATGCATGTGTCCATGCATCATACGTGAGGCAAAGTGTGGACGAAGGTGTATGCATGTGGCCATGCATCATATGTGAGGTAAAGTGTTGGCGAAGGTGTATGCATGTGTCCATGTATCATGTGTGAGGTAAAGTGTGGACGAAGGTGTATGCATGTGTCCATGTATCAGACATGAGGTAAAGGCGTGGACGAAGGTGTATGCATGTGTCCATGTATCATACGTGAGGTAAAGTGTGGACGAAGATGTATGCACGTGTCCATGCATCATACGTGAGGTAACGTGTGGACGAAGGTGTATACATGTGTCCATGTATCATGGTTGAGGTAAAGTGTAGACGAAGGTGTATGCATGTGTCCATGTATCATACATGAGGTAAAGTATGGACGAAGGTGTATGCATGTGTCCATGTATCATACGTGAGGTAAAGTGTGGACGAAGTTGGATGCATGTGCCCATGTATCATACATGAGGTAAAGGCGTGGACGAAGGTGTATGCATGTGTCCATGTATCATACGTGAGGTAAAGTGTGGACGAAGGTGTATGCATGTGTCCATGCATCATACGTGAGGCAAAGTGTGGACGAAGGTGTATGCATGTGTCCATGCATCATATGTGAGGTAAAGTGTGGGCGAAGGTGTATGCATGTGTCCATGTATCATGTGTGAGGTAAAGTGTGGACGAAGGTGTATGCATGTGTCCATGTATCATACATGAGGTAAAGGCGTGGACGAAGGTGTATGCATGTGTCCATGTATCATACGTGAGGTAAAGTGTGGACGAAGATGTATGCACGTGTCCATGCATCATACGTGAGGTAAAGTGTGGACGAAGGTGTATACATGTGTCCATGTATCATGGTTGAGGTAAAGTGTGGACGAAGGTGTATGCATGTGTCCATGTATCATACATGAGGTAAAGTGTGGACGAAGGTGTATGCATGTGTCCATGCATCATATATGAGCCAACGTGTGGACGAAGCTGTATACATATGTCCATGTATCATACGTGAGCTAAAGGCGTGGGCGAATGTGTATGCATGTGTCCATGCATCAGGTGTGAGGTAAAGTGTGGACGAAGGTGTATGCATGTGTCCATGTATCATACATGAGGTAAAGTGTGGACGAAGGTGTATGCATGTGTCCATATTTCATACTTGAGGTAAAGCGTGGACGAAGGTGTATGAATGTGTCCATGTATCATACGTGAGGTAAAGTGTGGACGAAGGTATATTCATGTGTCCATGTATCATACGTGAGGTAAAGTGTGGATGAAGGTATATGCATGTGTCCATGTATCATACTTGAGGTAAAAGTGTCGACGAAGGTGTATGCATGTGTCCATGTATCATACGTCAGGTAAAGTGTGGACGAAGGTGTGCGCATATGTCCATGTATCATACGTGAGGTAAAGTGTGGACGAAGGTGTATGCATGTGTCCATGCATCATACGTGAGGCAAAGTGTGGACGAAGGTGTATGCATGTGTCCATGCATCATATGTGAGGTAAAGTGTGGACGAAGGTGTATGCATGTGTCCATGTATCATACGTGAGGTAAAGTATGGACGAAGGTGTATGCATGTGTCCATGTATCATACGTGAGGTAAAGTGTGGACGAAGTTGGATGCATGTGCCCATGTATCATACATGAGGTAAAGGCGTGGACGAAGGTGTATGCATGTGTCCATGTATCATACGTGAGGTAAAGTGTGGACGAAGGTGTATGCATGTGTCCATGCATCATACGTGAGGCAAAGTGTGGACGAAGGTGTATGCATGTGTCCATGCATCATATGTGAGGTAAAGTGTGGGCGAAGGTGTATGCATGTGTCCATGTATCATGTGTGAGGTAAAGTGTGGACGAAGGTGTATGCATGTGTCCATGTATCATACATGAGGTAAAGGCGTGGACGAAGGTGTATGCATGTGTCCATGTATCATACGTGAGGTAAAGTGTGGACGAAGATGTATGCACGTGTCCATGCATCATACGTGAGGTAAAGTGTGGACGAAGGTGTATACATGTGTCCATGTATCATGGTTGAGGTAAAGTGTGGACGAAGGTGTATGCATGTGTCCATGTATCATACATGAGGTAAAGTGTGGACGAAGGTGTATGCATGTGTCCATGTATCATACGTGAGGTAAAGTGTGGACGAAGGTGTATGCATGTGTCCATGCATCATATATGAGCCAAAGTGTGGACGAAGCTGTATACATGTGTCCATGTATCATACGTGAGCTAAAGGCGTGGGCGAATGTGTATGCATGTGTCCATGCATCAGGTGTGAGGTAAAGTGTGGACGAAGGTGTATGCATGTGTCCATGTATCATACATGAGGTAAAGTGTGGACGAAGGTGTATGCATGTGTCCATATTTCATACTTGAGGTAAAGCGTGGACGAAGGTGTATGAATGTGTCCATGTATCATACGTGAGGTAAAGTGTGGACGAAGGTATATTCATGTGTCCATGTATCATATGTGAGGTAAAGTGTGGAGGAAGGTATATGCATGTGTCCATGTATCATACTTGAGGTAAAAGTGTCGACGAAGGTGTATGCATGTGTCCATGTATCATACGTCAGGTAAAGTGTGGACGAAGGTGTGCGCATATGTCCATGTATCATACGTGAGGTAAAGTGTGGACGAAGGTGTATGCATGTGTCCATGCATCATACGTGAGGCAAAGTGTGGACGAAGGTGTATGCATGTGTCCATGCATCATATGTGAGGTAAAGGCGTGGACGAAGGTGTATGCATGTGTCCATGTATCATACGTGAGGTAAAGTGTGGACGAAGATGTATGCACGTGTCCATGCATCATACGTGAGGTAACGTGTGGACGAAGGTGTATACATGTGTCCATGTATCATGGTTGAGGTAAAGTGTGGACGAAGGTGTATGCATGTGTCCATGTATCATACATGAGGTAAAGTATGGACGAAGGTGTATGCATGTGTCCATGTATCATACGTGAGGTAAAGTGTGGACGAAATTGTATGCATGTGTCCATGTATCATACATGAGGTAAAGGCGTGGACGAAGGTGTATGCATGTGTCCATGTATCATACGTGAGGTAAAGTGTGGACGAATGTATATGCATGTGTCCATGCATCAGGTGTGAGGTAAAGTGTGGACGAAGGTGTATGCATGTGTCCATGTATCATGGTTGAGGTAAAGTGTGGACGAAGGTGTATGCATGTGTCCATATTTCATACTTGAGGTAAAGCGTGGACGAAGGTGTATGCATGTGTCCATGTATCATACGTGAGGTAAAGTGTGGACGAAGGTATATTCATGTGTCCATGTATCATACATGAGGTAAAGGCGTGGACGAAGGTGTATGCATGTGTCCATGTATCATACTTGAGGTAAAAGTGTGGACGAAGGTGTATGCATGTGTCCATGTATCATACGTCAGGTAAAGTGTGGACGAAGGTGTGCGCATATGTCCATGTATCATACGTGAGGTAAAGTGTGGACGTAGGTGTATGCATGTGTCCATGCATCATACGTGAGGCAAAGTGTGGACGAAGGTGTATGCATGTGTCCATGCATCATACTTGAGGTAACGTGTTGGCGAGGTGTATGCATGTGTCCATGTATCATGTGTGAGGTAAAGTGTGGACGAAGGTGTATGCATGTGTCCATGTATCATACATGAGGTAAAGGCGTGGACGAAGGTGTATGCATGTGTCCATGTATCATACGTGAGGTAAAGTGTGGACGAAGATGTATGCACGTGTCCATGCATCATACGTGAGGTAAAGTGTGGACGAAGGTGTATACATGTGTCCATGTATCATGGTTGAGGCAAAGTGTGGACGAAGGTGTATGCATGTGTCCATGTATCATACATGAGGTAAAGTATGGACGAAGGTGTATGCATGTGTCCATGTATCATACGTGAGGTAAAGTGTGGACGAAGTTCTATGCATGTGTCCATGTATCATACATGAGGTAAAGGCGTGGACGAAGGTATATGCATGTGTCCATGTATCATACGTGAGGTAAAGTGTGGACGAAAGGTGTATGCATGTGTCCATGTATCATACATGAGGTAAAGTGTGGACGAATGTGTTTTGTATGCATGTGTCCATGTATCATACGTGAGGGAAAGGAGTGGACGAATGTGTATGCATGTGTCCATGTATCATACATGAGATAAAGTCTGGACGAATGTGTATGCATGTGTCCATATATCATACGTGAGGGAAAGGCGTAGGCGAAGGAGTATACATGTGTCAATGTATCATACATGAGGGAAAGGAGTGCACGAATGTGTATGCATGTGTCCATGTATCATACATGAGGTAAAGCGTGGACGAATGTGTATGCTTGTGTCCATGTATCACACGTGAGGGAAAGGAGTGGACGAAGGTGTATGCATGTGTCCATGTATCATACATGAGGTAAAGGCGTGGACGAAGGTGTATGCATGTGTCCATGTATCATACGTGAGGTAAAGTGTGGACGAAGGTGTATGCATGTGTCCATGTATCATACGCGAGATAAAGGCGTGGACGAAGCTGTATGCATGTGTCCGTGTATCATACGTGAGGTAAAGTGTGGACGAAGGTGTATGCATGTGTCCATGCACCATATATGAGGCAAAGTGTGGACGAAGCTGTATGCATGTGTCCATGTATCATACTTGAGATAATGGCGTGGACGACTGTGTATGCATGTGTCCATGCATCATGTGTGAGGTAAAGTGCGGACGAAGGTGTATGCATGTGTCCATGTATCATACATGAGGTAAGGTGTGGACGAATGTGTATGCATGTGTCCATATATCATACGTGAGGTAAAGCGTTGACGAAGGTGTATGCATGTGTCCATGTATCATACGTGAGGTAAAGTGTGGACGAAGGTGTATGCATGTGTCCATGTATCATACGTGAAGTAAAGGCGTGGACGAAAGTGTATGCATGTGTCCATGTATCATACATGAGGTAAAGTGTGGACGAATGTGTTTTGTATGCATGTGTCCATGTATCATACGTGAGGGAAAGGAGTGGACGAATGTGTATGCATGTGTCCATGTATCATCAATGAGGTAAAGTGTGGACGAATGTGTATGCATGTGTCCATATATCATACGGGAGGGAAAGGCGTAGGCGAAGGAGTATACATGTGTCAATGTATCATACATGAGGGAAAGGAGTGCACGAATGTGTATGCATGTGTCCATGTATCATACATGAGGTAAAGCGTGGACGAATGTGTATGCCTGTGTCCATGTATCATACGTGAGGGAAAGGAGTGGACGAAGGTGTATGCATGTGTCCATGTATCATACATGAGGTAAGGTGTGGACGAATGTGTATGCCTGTGTCCATGTATCATACGTGAGGGAAAGGGGTGGGCGTAGGTGTATGCATGTGCCCATGTATCATACGTGACGTAAAGGCGTGGACGAAGGTGTATGCATGTATCCATGTATTACACGTAAGGTAAAGGCGTGGACGAAGTTGAATGCATTTCCCCATATATTATATTGTAAATATGGGATGTATGGATTAGCTACCCGCGAACCCCACTGGCTACATTTTGGCACCCAGGTAGATATGTGCAGATGACTTATTGACACTGTGTACGTCAGATATGTTTTGCGTCACATCCTCAGTCGTGAATTTTCATAAAATTGTCATCACGATACGTCACAGGCTATGGGACCAACTATTGCGGTCACTTAGACAGTGAGTATTTATAATACGTCATCGTCAATAGGGCCTATTATTTAGGTCGCTATTAATAGTAAGCGAATAGGTATATTATTATTAGGTTAGTATGACATGATGAGTGGTGTAGTACTTTTATGTAGTATTTATTTAGATCCGCATCGGGATATCCGATTACGCCACTGTTATTTATAGTTAGCCCTATTGCTTACTGGAGGTATAAATTATATATTGTATGCAAATGTTTAGAGGGGTTCTAAATCGATGATTATGTTCCCTGGTGATGGATAAATTAGTTTAACCATGTTTGATTTACGTTTGACTAAGATTGGTTGCTACAATAAATCTAGTTTTGCCATTTTCATAATCAGGATTTAGATAGTATAATTCAGAGAATATTCAACCCACGCAAAGCCATAATCGGTCATAATCATTTATAGGAATCGAACTGAATCTTTAACCCTTTGAAAGGTGGACACTGGATCTGTCACTTTGATATAGGCTGTAGATACTATGACGGCAAGACGCTGTTGGATTAAGATCAAGATAGATCTTAAGACGATTTCTGGGTACTTAATACAACAAGGTCTTACAAGATGGTTTATTAAGATGGATATTTACATGATTCGAAGAAGCAAATCAGATAGCCGAGCTGGTGCATGCAGATCCAGTTCTAAGATCCAGCACTGCATGGAAATCCCGTGGTGTACGTGACGTGTGCGTATTTCTGGTAATAACCCAGAATATACATAACAGGTCAGAGATCACCTAAGCATACGTCATGACATCTCATAACCACTAGTTGTAGAGTCCAAATAGAATGTACTAATGATAAAGTAATGTTGATAGGTTAATACTAGAATGGTTAACGCTCATGTCACAACAGAACAATGAGTAATTGGGATGAGAGTATGCAAGGAATGGATGCTTGACGAGGCTTGTCAAAGCAGATTTGTATATGTAATCTGTCAAGATGTATCACTTGCATACTGGTCTTGACCGGTTGAGTCAGACCGTCTTTTGAGCGACGGCAAGAGAGTGTTAACCAATCAAAGTAGCTAGATTTTGGAAATCACCAGGGAAGCCCTCTTCTACGTCATTATGATCTACGTCATGCACGGTACCACGTTTATTGTATATAAGGATGTGCATGATGATAGAAACTTTAATCTTCCGATTGCTATGTTACTGAGAATGTATGTATGTATGTATGTATGTATGCATTTATATAGCGCCAATTCCAGAATTAACTGCCCAAAGGCGCTTTACAAAAGTTAAAGCTAATTTAAAATAGTGAAATATGCTTTTTGGAACAAATGGGTTTTTAGAAGAGTTTTGAAAGCCTCAACATTGTTGCTGTTTTGAATGTTGGATGGAAGGTCGTTCCAAAGTTTTGGTCCGGCTATGGAGAAAGCACGCTCTCCAATGACAAGATTGATACCTTTCCAGCTAATAGTTACCATCAGCAATTGATATTCGTTTAGACTAAGTTCGAAATTCTTGTTAGAAAAATTAAAGTTAAATTTAATTGATCGAAATTATTACAAAGTATTATTGAATTATTATGGCCTGCGATACGGCTTAGCTCTTGTTACAAATAATAAACTTTATAAGTCATATATATTAAATTTGCAAGAGAGTTAAGTTGTCATTCAAGAAGGTCATCAGAGAAAGGTGTCTTCCGAACTTATCCATCGAAAGAATCGACTTCAGATTCAAGTAAGAATATATATTCACTCCCGAATTTTCAATATGTGAGGTAAAGCGTGTACGAAGGTGCTTGAATACTTTATTAATAAGTGCTTATAGCAGGAGGAATTCGGACCTGTAGTGAGCTAATCTTTTAATGAGTGTTGTTAAGCACTTCACAATCAAGCCCACCAAAACGGCTTCAGCAGAACAAGAAAATACTATTTTTACATATTTACCTCCCGGATAATGGACCCAGCCATTCTACTGACACGCTTCAAAAATATTATTCTCTTGTTATGCAAATTGGTATTTTCTATAAGTAAATTTAAATTACCCTTACCAAATTTGAGGAGCAAAGTGTTAACATCATAGTAAATCGGTTTGGAAAAGAAGATCTACAAATTCCACAGATTTGATTTATTTTCTTTCGACTGTTTCTTCTAGTTTATGTTTATCGAATCTGCCGACGATGAAGTCCTACCTTGGCGCTTGTATATACCAGACACATTCTCATGAACCCAGACGATTCGAATTCCAACCTGTCGAAACAGCCACCAACACGTCTTCGAAAAGACATGTCATACCGCTTCCGACGTAGATTCAGTGGCTTCATATCGACCGAACGTAATGGCCATCCGTCAAAGCCAGAATGATTAGCGGAAGGGAAAGTCTTCTAAGTAACGGAATGAGAGGGAATATTTCATTCATTTAGTCATGTTACTTCTCAATATCGGACTTAATGTGTGTTCCCTTTAGCATAACATCTGCGGATGTGTTGCTGGAAGATGTTGCTCTGTAGAAGTTTTCACGAAATATCAGGTGACGGTTTGCAGACTACTTACAGAAAATTATTCTTCTTTAAATCTTCATTTGTCGGTTATTTTCTGTTTTGGTTAAACGTAATTCATGGCAGCCTGCATATATATTGGCGATATGTTTCATCATTTCATTATTAAGGCCAAACTATCTTTCTTCGGTGGCATGATAAAAATCCAAATCTTATGTTTTGATTCACCAGACTGGATCGGGTAAAGCTAGGCGAGGCTTCATTTAAAGCAGATCACAAACGCCACGTAGATTTAATTATAAAGTATGGCAAAAAGTGAATGTTTTCATAATATTTTATAATAAGAAAAGAGTGAACTAATTTTCACAAACTCTCACAGTTACAATTCCGTCTAAGTTTATGCATTCAACTGGACTCGTGGATTCAGCGTATGTCTAACATATAGGTATCTTTCCATTATATGAAACTATCGTCTAATACAGTGACGAAACTTGACATCAAACCCGATTCAAGTTCTAGTTGAATAAACACTAATGCATTTCCTGCATCTGATTAATGTGGTGGTGTCTGAATAAGATGTTATCAGCTAACAAGCATCAACACCAACATATTACTCTGCCAATTATGTTATACCACAACAGCCATTCACGTGATGACTTCACTTCTTGATTTTCATGAAAAATTGAAAAACATAATATCCCAGGGCGAAAATCCCGATAAAATCCTTAGATCCTTGGCGACCTTCCATGTAATTAAGGTGATGTATTAGGATTATCATTCGTAGAACCAATTTACAACACGTATCTACGCTCTTCAAACTATGAAGATCACTAAGTCTAATCCCCATGGGGGCTGGATGACAAAGCGCCCATGGGAATTTGAGCTAAGCATTCGTTTATCTGCGTCTCTCCCAAGAACTGCTATTGTGACATTCTAATTATGGCGCTGATGCCCTAATCAGAACATGAGCATAATGATATAAACTTGGAAGACGATGTTAAAATATCTAGCTTATAATATGTTGTCGCTAACTAAGATAAATAAAATGTTAAGATGTCAGACTGTTTTTCTGTGAACAGCGTGTTGCATTTTGTAATCAGCTTTTGATTAAAATCAGCTTAAACAGCTCAATAATCGCGTCTTCCTTGCTTAAGAAACCAAACACCTTATTCCCCTTACTAGCTTCTTTAATTTGTATTTCATGTTATAACTAACATTCATCTCACAAGGAGGATGGATTGTTTCTGTCTCAAGGAACAATGGCATACACCAAAGGTGATTCGAGGAAATAGCAACAGTAGTTTATGTAATGACTCTGTACCAGTTAGACTATAGACGAACAAGCGTGTTGTCCATGGCGTGTATATGTATGAAGAATTACATAGTGCCTCTCTACCAGTACAATATCAAAACGGTATATAGGAAAGCTGTCGTTAGAAAATAATGTGTAATTACGGTTCATGCATTTCTAGACGACAACATGTGTTTTAGTATACATTTCACTAATGAACTAGCTTTGTAAAATATATAATGTCCGAGGAATACTAGCAGACAGGGCGTGTTTGTGATTACGGTACTCACAAGTATTATACTATAAATAGTAAAATTCAGCTTCATGAAATTTCATGTCCGAAGTTCAAAATACAAGTATGGGTCAAGATTTCGCTTAAATATTCCTAGTTACTTCTACGAGTGAAACAACCAACATTTACAATAACTAACGATCGCCGTGTCAATGAGGTTTGAATATCGTGTTTAAATTTATCATCTTTGCACTCTTGTATTCTGGATTATGAAGGGGTATGGCTTCGTCTCCTGATTACAGGAAGTGACGTGTTTCAGTGGGCATCCTGCTCCTCGATCAAATGTTGCCTCAGAGGACATAGCAATAAGGAACGTCATTGATCGATAATGTTAGCACAATGGATAGATCCCATATGGAACTCAAGAATATGACGTCATACTGTATTACATCACATCTAGGCTGACGTCAAAATGCGCAATGAATGGCTTATCTAAGCCTGTCATGAACGTCATGAATTGTATTTCTTTACTGTTTAATACACATTATATCAAATATTTTGAAACTAATTTGACTGAGCCCTGTTGCTGCCACAGTGAAATTAGATTTAAATGCATACAGCGGCTCGATTCGTTTGCAAATTACCTTGAAATTGGGATTTTGTAGATTCAAGGGTCAAAGTATGTAATTTGATCACAACATACGCAAAACCTGGACGGAGCTTTCTAAAAAAGGGGCGTGGCATAGATAGACATTGCTTCCGTTTTTCACGTGTCATCCCTACCAGTTCTTAATTATCTGTGACTCGTAGTGAGTCGCAGCATAAACTGTTTGAAACGAAAGCATGTAGTTGCTGGTTCCCAACGTCTGTGTTATAGCACTTACCGACATGGGATATAGAGGAATATGTCATAATGCCACTGTCCCTTATATAAATGCACGGTAATGTAGCCAAAAAATCCATTTGTTAAGAAATAACTCGCTTTAAATCGAGAGACCACACATTATTAAACCTCAATATGAATTGAGGAATGCAAAATTAATAAGGCACAGGCAGTAAGTTGGAAAGTCGAGTGAGCACACAAGTGGAAGCGACTAAAACCCATATATATTTATAGGTTTAATAATGTGTGGTCTCTCGATTTAAAGCGAGTTATTTCTTAACAAATGACTTTTTTGGCAACATTACCGTGCATTTATATAAGGGACAGTGGCATTATGACATATATATATATATATATATATATATATATATATATATATATATATATATATATATATATATATATATATATATATATATATATATATATATATATATATATATATATATATATATATATATATATATATATATATATATATATGTCTGGTAACTAAACACCATTACATCTTTGCTACCAGTACATCGAAACATATGTTATTTTGGTGCATCTCCTTAAATATTGCGAGTTATTACAGCGAACCATAAGCACAGCGCAATTGTGAATAACATAAATATCACGTGAACAACATCTCAAGAGTGTCCGTGCCATAGTATTTGAAAATGCATATATTGCAAACACGGTGAAGTAGGTGACGTTTGCAAGACTTTGCTAAAATCGTAAAGTGATGGTAAATTGAGTCTGTGATGGTCGTGGATGTTGTATCGATTTTAAGATGGTACAAAGTAATGGATCGATTCTAGGATGGTCTTACAAGCGCAGCGCTGAGTCTTTTCACAATGTAATGTGATATCGATGACGCTGTTGGGCCTGATCTGCTGCTCAGAAGATTGCCAAGAAAGCCTAGGTGTTGCTCCTAAGTTATCTTCAAAGGTTTGCTGCAGGGACACTCTACTACAATAACACCGCGAAATACGATGCTTCTATGAAATACGAAGATTAGTATTTGATTTCATTAAACTAAAACTGCACAACGGTTTCAAAGTGAATCGACAGAAGTGTTGGCATTATATTAATGATACTTTTATGCATACCACATAAATGTATGACCTACATCAGCAGTCCTATCAGGCTATTGAAAATAATAAAGATGTCTATTTGAATTTGGAAATTATTGTAAGTCCGAATTTTAACGAGAGCAACAATTCCATCCCTCAGATATTAGATGAGCAGCTGATAGTTACATGTGTTTAAACAAGATGCCCAGATTGCGCGCCATCCACTATTTATAGGAAATCGTAGGTCTGTTTACCGACCGACGGACATTCACGGAAATTACCGAATCCGAAGCCAATTTGGATTCTGAGATCATTATTAGCCAATCAAAGGGCTTGGAACCGCTTGTTTTACCAATACCAACATATAGCGGTCAATCTAGTTGGAGCCGACTTTTCTATATCAAACCTGTTATGATGGATTGTCAAAATAATCGATTCCAAGGATTTCTCGGACTCCGGTTTATTGTGACAATCCATCAAATGGCAGTTCGTGAAGTGAAATTGATTTCATTTTGAAACGTTTCCATAGAACATCAATGTAACAATCTCATTACAATCATCGATGTATAAGGGTTAGTATCAGGTAGTGTTTACACAATACATTCCTACACGTATCGAACCTCATTCTCGCGCATAGCTTTTGTGCGTGTGAACTAAAACAGGCCAGTAATAGCCCTGACACACACCAGCTCTATCTGCAACGATGGAAGCAATGGTTGTCATTTGACCTGTACCACATGAGTACATGTCAACCCACAATCATGTTAGTGCATGTGCGCGCGCGTGCATGCGTGGGTAAATCTGCATGTGCGTGTGGCGCGATAGCCCACACCGCTATGTCCTAATGATAAATTTAATCAAAAGCTACTTGTTTCTGTAAGCCTTTATATCGGGGTTCGAATGCGAAATATGAACAGCTACACCGTCTCATTTATAAAATAAGCATCTGAACCTATTACGTACACCAAATCGACTGCATTTGTCTGATTAAACAATGGCCTATCGCACGCCATTTTTTCGCCATCCCCATGCCAATCGAGGCACTATATCTATATACATGGATGCTACTGTATTGTAAGCCGGCCCGTGCGTGTGTGCGTATGACCGAATAGCAACACCTTAAATATAACATCCATAAATTGGAAATGGGGTTGTATGTAAAAGTTACCGCAATTAGACTACAGACATATATTTGTGCGTGTGTGCGTGCAAGTATCAGGCAACACCAATGCACAAACGTTGCAATAACAAACAGCAACTATATTTAAAAATGGAAGTGGCGTTTAAAGCGCCATGTATGTCATATATTATAACCATATCTCCAATGTAGCGGAATGTTCAAACATAACGTCGGGTGAGCTGGAATTTAACAATGCCCTGCTTTATATGGCCAGTTCAGTAACTAACAGGAGCACCGCTATATTGGGTCGTGGTCGCGGTACACAGTTTAACTCCTACTTATTCCGGTGATGAAAGGTGGCTACCCGTAAACATTGAAGATATACGCGCACACCATTTTGTAAATACAAAATTGATAAATGCGATGCATATCTTACAGCTTATCAAAAACGTTATAAGAAAATGCAACGATCTCTTAAACATATTCAAAGCTGTACAGAATGCTGTCTCAATCTTAAGTGGCATAATATGTTAACACTTTCCTTCCTTTCGAACTGCACCAAGATGGTGAGTAAAATATGGGTGGTGGAGAAGACAGAAGCATCAAATGCATGACGTCTGGTACAATACACATTTTACAATATATTTTCTAGTGTATCCGTTTGCTATTCAGTACTACGGTATTTGATAAAAGCAGGTTTGGAATTAAATAAGCAATACAACAAGCCCGGAGCATAATGTCACATGGAAAATAATCTACATTGATAAAATGACATTGTTGAGCTATCTTCATTGATGGCACCGTGTTTCTTTGTTTAAGACATCGTCTGTAATCAACCCCTGATGATAGAACCGTTAATGGTACATTTAACATTGTTTAATGGTATAGAGACACTCAACACATCCCAGAGGAAGCAGGTAATTGAATCAATGCATACGAGGGAAGAGATGTATCCAGCCTGTTTTCTAAAAGAGCTAGCTTCTTTGATCGTCGGGTGATCTTATACTTTCAGCGAAATTAACATCCACGCCCTGGGCTAGGGCTGTGAGAGAGAGAGAGAGAGAGAGAGAGAGAGAGAGAGAGAGAGAGAGAAAGCGAGAGGAGAGAGAGAGAGAGAGAGGTATGTAACAATAGTGTATGAGTGATGTGGATGCTGGCCAGGTTATTGTCGCATTTGGGCGAGTCAATCAGGGGCATCCACAGCTGTGGCTCAAACGTAGATGGAAATACGGTTAAAGTGATATATATCTCTCTCCCATTTCATTCTGTGTATGCCATGGTAAAACATACCTCCTTCAGAGATCAAATTTAATGTTGATTTCGTCAATGTACTTTAAATCCAAAATGTGTAAACAATCCTTTTTTTTGTTATGGGACATTTTCATAATTGCCACCACGAGTATACATGAGGCACAGCTAAGGTACTTTCTAATTATATGGACACAATAAATCAAAGTGTACACCTAGAATCTTTGAGTGTGTAATTTTGTCGAAGGCCCGTGACATGTCAAGGCCGATTTTGCCCACAGTGGCTGTACACACGATTATCAGTGTATTTTAACTTTGATTTATTGTGTCCACATAATTAGAAAGTACCTTAACTGTGCCTCATGTATAATTGTGGTGGCAATTGTGTACAGTCACTGTGGGCAAAATCGGCCTTGACATGTTACGGGCCTTCGACATAATTACACGCTCAAAGATTCTAGGTGTACTTACGTCAGGCCCGCTGCAACGAAGATGAGCTACGACTAGTGAGATCTCATGTGCTTTTCAAATGTTACCTTGCTGCTGCATTGAAATATGCCGGAAAATTCCACAAGCCCACACCCATCCACCCCACCCCAACACCACCCTCCCGCCCCTCACGCCATGTTATCCAAACTGGGTATGCCGGTAGAGATGGAATATGCCAACGACCTGGACTTTATATACAAGGAAAAGAACCCTATTGACGAAGTTCTCCCAATAGCTACAAGCAAAATAAAAATTTGGAATCTCTTAATGAATGAATCCAAAACAGAGTTCATCCATATTTACCTATCTACCCTAAAGAAAATGACAGTCTACACAGTCATGGCAAACCATGGAGGAAAGGTAAATTCCAAGGCGCACTGCTTTATAGTAATGCTGACATTGTTGTACGCTGCGTCCTGGGGAGCAAAGCATTCAGACTTTCTGGAAGCTATGGATTTGTAGATCAACCTGCGTATCATTGATGATGTGTAGCTGTAGCAGCTGGACAGCTATAAAGGCAGCTCTAGACAATCTCGATGCCTGTAATGACAGACACATACACTTGGCACCGATGACCAGACAGCATAATTTCCAATGATGCACTATACAAGATGTGCAATACATCGCCGCTGTCCGTAAAGGTCGCCGAGCAAAGATGGCCCATGTTTGGGAATGAGCTAAGAATGCCAATGGACACACCAACACAGAGAGCCTTGGAATTTGCTTTAGTGGGGGCCAGCAAATACAAAGCGAGTGGGACAAGCCAGGCAAAATTGCAAGCAATAGCATTCTTTTAAAATAAACCGTAAGCTCGGTCTAATGCATATTTTATCTCATGCAATTCACGAATATTTGTTGCATCTGTTTATTGAAGTGAATGTGGATGTTTAGATAATCACACGCGCGCTCTCCAGATGCATCATATCTACAGCAATAGGCCTTTCCCCTGTATCCATCCATCCATCACATGACGTCGTAATCAACTACGTGACAAATAGAATGACACCACAATCAATGACGTCATTATCACGTCATGAATGGCATACATACGTATGAACGCATAGTTGAAGACGGACTATGTACGAATTGTATGTCTTTACCATTTAATAAATACCCTATTGAATATTTTGAAACTTACTTGACTGGCAACCAGTCAAATAATTTACAAAATATTCACCAACTTAACTTTGTTATTTTCAGGAAATTGATATTCAGGGCATTTGGGGATCGTGTGGGTGGAGCTTAGCTAGTAGTGGGCGTGGCATAGCTAAAACTGGTAAGGTCCGTTAATGTTTCACTTGATTGATATACATGTGGCTGGCAATTCGCCTGTTGTCAGGACAGCAGGGTAATGTTAGATGGGCGATGTAATCTTGTCCAACCCATACAGAAACTGGGTACGCCAACAGTATATGCCACTGATCGTTAACTAGTTGTCAAACAGATGTGGCTGGTGAAATTATGTTAGGTATGCATATTAGAGTGTATTTAATGGAGACGTTTGTCAAGGCAGAGGATTAACAATTTGTTGTTATTACACATCACATGTTAATCTATCACCTTCCATCTTCTGCTAGCTGAATCTGGTCGACATAGCCTCCGAGATAGCATTTAGGAGTCAAGTGGTCATAAGTCGATTCGGCAATACTGATGTAATTTATATGATGGACCAATCAAATGTCGCATCTAAGTGAGCTTGGAAGATGTAAGTGAAGATGATCAAGGATGCCATATTTGTATAAATTATTCAAACATATTATCTCTGCATCTCCCAACCCTCTGATAATCCTACGTCTGGTTAAGCGTTTATAAGTTCAATAACTGCTCCCAGAGCCTTAGATTTGCGTCGACGTTGACCAATCATTAGTATACAGAATTCGACTTGTGGAATCTTATTTTCCAGCAAGTAAATTCGCTAAATGTATCTCTTAAGATAAAATGTGTATTGTACATCCCCTACAAGGTGTGTTGTCATCAAAGCCAGAGAATGGAGACACATCACTCCCAAAAATGAGCGATTCGATTGTGACAGCACTTACCCACACTCAGCCTCCGATAATTCATAGTATGCATTATTTACTTGGTTCGGTCTGTTTAAATGTTCT
The DNA here is from genome assembly GCA_034401795.1 of Chaetoderma sp. LZ-2023a. NCBI lineage: Eukaryota > Metazoa > Mollusca > Caudofoveata > Chaetodermatida > Chaetodermatidae > Chaetoderma > Chaetoderma sp. LZ-2023a. The sequence continues at coordinate 188,615,131 of CM067359.1, forward strand.
GAAACAGACACATTATTTTCTCAGAGATGTAACCGCTAAATGATTGAATTCGAGTGTTTAACATTCCGCATTATATTTTCATCAATAGTAGAATAGGAAATGCAACGATCATGTGTATTTCTCTTATATATGTGCTGTGCAAATATTACTGAGGGATTGATTCTAAGAAGACAACAATTAATCAGTGCATTGGACTACTTGCGCCTTCCTTCAGTTGCAAATGAATGTGATAGCTGTGGCGTATTGGAACTAAATATGTGTTCAGTTCTCTTATATTCTTGCTACCAAATATGCGCTAATGTGTTAAACAACTGTGTACAGTTGTTCCAACACCTAACAACAACCTTTATACAAAATGAAAATAGACTCCAAGCCAACATATAATCAGGAAATTCAGCAAATATAAGAATGCAAACATATTCCAACATGAGGTGATGTTGCTTTATGTCCGCCTTGTAGTTAATGTTTCTGAAATAGTTGTGCTAATCATACAGCGCTGCATTTGGGTGTTATAATTTCATGTAGATTTATTGTCAGTTCTCTAATTTACTGCATGCAGAATGCCTTCATGAAGTAGTAATTGCTATGTGGAACTGTAAATAATGTCCTGTACTTAGAACTCAAGGACTAGTATCGTATAGCACAGCTGGTCGTGCTGGCTTGATTTAAATTGTGCTATTTGGCAACGCAGTCCGCAATAAGCCGGAGCATAACTCATTTGCTTTGCAGGATAATTAAAAGTGTAGATGTTGTGTTAATAGTAAGCTTAGCGCTATAAAACACCTGCTTCAGCACATATTGTATCAACACTTATTAGTGAAATGGCAATGTATGTGTCACAATCATGCTCTAAGTCCCACCACTTTCTTACGGCTGCCATGAGTTTTCGACCTTCAATAATTTCTAATACTCAATATATTATACCATCTTACAATCTGACCTTCATTAATATAACCAAGATACCTGATTCGTTCTTCACACACAAGTACTAATTACAAGTGAGTGCATTGAATTAACTGCCTGCCTGGCTACCTCACGGCCTACCCGCCTGCCAGTCGGCCGATGGGTGCGTTGGCGTGTTTGCTGCGTGAGTACATGGGTGCGTGGATGCGTGTGTACCTGTGTTGTCGTCTCCATGTGCGTGCGTGCGTGCGTGCATGCGCGTGTGTGCGCGCGTGTGTGTGTGTGCATGCGCTCGGGCATTCGTGCATACGTACATGTGCGCGTGTGCAATCGCATGCACCAATGTGTCTGTCTGTCTGTCTGTCTGTCTGTCTGTCTGTCTGTCTGTCTGTCTGTCTGTCTGTCTGTCTGTCTGTCTGTCTGTCTGTCTGTCTGTCTGTCTGTCTGTTTGTCTGTCTGTCTGTCTGCCTGCCTGCCTGCCTGCCTGCCTGCCTGCATGCCTGCGTGCCTGCCTGCCTGTCTGCATGTCTGCCTGCCTGCCTGCCTGCCTGCCTGCCTGCCTGCCTGCCTGCCTGCCTGCCTGCCTGCCTGCCTGCCTGCCTGCCTGCCTGCCTGCCTGCCTGCCTGCCTGCCTGCATGCCTGCCTGCATGCCTGCCTGCCTGCCTGCATGCCTGCCTGCCTGCCTGCGTGTCTGTCTGTCTGTCTGTCTGTCTGTCTGTCTGTCTGCCTGCCTGCCTGCCTGCATGCCTGCCTGCCTGCCTGCCTGCCTGCCTGTCTGCCTGTCTGCCTGTCTGTCTGTCTGTCTGTGTGTATGTATGTATGCATTTATATAGCGCCAATTCCAGAATTAACTGCTCAAAGGCGCTTTACAAAAGTTAAAGCTAGTTTAAAATAGTGAAATATGCTTTTTGGAACAAATGGGTTTTTAGAAGAGTTTTGAAAGCCTCAACATTGTTGCTGTTTTGAATGTTGGATGGAAGGTCGTTCCAAAGTGTTGGTCCAGCTATGGAGAAAGCACGCTCTCCAATGACAAGATTGGAATTGGGTACAACCGCAGAGTAGCTGTTCACTCGATCTTAGTGCTCTCGGTGCTATTCGTCTAGTTATTAGTGATAGCTAATGTACATTAGAATTATCTGTCTGTCTGTCTGTCTGTCTGTCTGTCTGTCTGTCTGTCTGTCTGTCTGTCTGTCTGTCTGTCTGTCTGTCTGTCTGTCTGTCTGTCTGTCTGTCTGTCTGTCTGTCTGTCTGTCTGTCTGTCTGTCTGTCTGTCTGTCTGTCTGTCTGTCTGTCTGTCTGTCTGTCTGTCTGTCTGTCTGTCTGTCTGTCTGTCTGTCTGTCTGTCTGTCTGTCTGTCTGTCTGTCTGTCTGTCTGTCTGTCTGTCTGTCTGTCTGTCTGTCTGTCTGTCTGTCTGTCCGTCTTGACACTGGAAAAACACATTGGCACATGTGATTAATTAAAACTTTCTTTGCCCAACTTTGTCCTATCGAGACCAAGTTTTGAGAGTCCCTCCCCCTTCCTCCCCCGCCTGGAGATTAGTTGGGGTAAACTGTAGTAAACGGTAGGTCGCTTCAACGGGTGAAGGCTGGGATTGGTCCTATATGATTGAGAAGCTGCACCCACTAATGCATACACACACGTGCGCGCACGCATATACTAACGCAAGAATGCATGCAGCAACGCATGCAATAATGCACCCAATAATGCATGCACGAACGCACACACGAACGCATGTACAAACGGATGCACGTAAAGACACACGCATGCAGACATGCGCACAAGAGGCACAAACACATGCACGCACGCACGCACCAATGCACTCACGAATGAATACGCGCAGACACACACGCACGCGCGCACGTACGCACGTACGCACGCACATGCGCACAACACACACACGCGCGCGCGTACGCGCGCACCTTTGCAGATACAATATTAAAAGATGTCCTACGGTTATGATTTCAAGTTGCCCACGATTGATTTTGGTTGGGATTTAATTTTTGTAAGAATAGGTAGGGAGGGATGACACCTTGTTATTGTTATCAGGAATTATGAGGTCTAACTTTGATTTTACTAGCAAATCGTGCAGGTTTGGATTTCTATCGTAAGCGATTACTGGTCGTGCTTTGATCGGTTCCTTTAATTTATATTGCAGCTGTGAATATTTCATGGTTTTCGCTAATTCAACATTACGTCTATTGTATACGAGCTGAAATTTGATAATTTTATCCTTTTGTGATATTCCTGAATCCACATTATTCCAAATATTGCTTTTGTTTGGAGTGTTCTAACCAAATGGCCTTCTCGCATTTTGCGAAACTAATTCGTTTCTTCTTCACTATCCAGAGTCGGGATCTGTTCGATTGGCATGATTTCAAAATGATGCTCAACTGAATGATCAGGAAGTTGAACACCTTGACGTATTGGTGTATCTGTTGAGGTGTTAATCTCAGAAACCTAGCGTCTAGCACGCACTCCAAATGCATTTTTTGTTCCACCAATATATTGTTTCTGGCAAAGGACACAATTGATCAAATAGACTACATTCTCATAACCACAATGCATATTTGTCCGGACATAATATTTACCTTTAATTTGAACGCTCAGGAATGTTTGTTGGTTTACTTTCCATCTGATTTGTCGCATTTAAAAACCGATCCATCGCACATGATTGGTTTGTTGTGTTTAATTTGGACAGGATCAAACTGGGGTCCGCTTATCAAGATGCGTTCATCAATAATGAAGTAGTAGCGCCTTCAAAATATAAACATAGTGTGGTAAAGGTGCCCTCAAAATCCCATCATGGCGATGAATAAAAATCGTGGATCCACTCGCACTATACAATTCCCATAAAGTGTTATCTATATCCGTTCATCAATAACGCAGATGTTGCCCATAGAAAAAAATCCCTCTCAGTTATTATTGTGATTCTTTCATCAATAACGAATGAATAGTGATTTTGTAATTGAATGATAACTCACCATGCAATGAATCGAATATTGATTTCCATAATGATGTTGAGAGTTACCCGGCAAATATCCCTCTCAAGTGTTATCAACAGTTGGTAAAAATAAGACAATAGACTAGCTAGAACCGGTCGCGACTATTTCGCGACCCGACTATAATTTGTTGATGGACTTGTCGACCTGGTCTTCTGAACACTGACTCAGAGCACTGAGTCAACAGACCAAGTCCCAGCAAGTCGATATCAAAGCCCAACTCCAGTCTTAAGTATCTGTTGTAAGATCCAGAATCTTCAACATGTCAATCAATAACAGAGCGTGAGTGTGTGTGTGTGTGTGTGTGTGTGTGTGTGTGTGTGTGTGTGTGTGTGTGTGTGTGTGTGTGTGTGTGTGTGTGTGTGTGTGTGTGTGCGTGCGTGTGTTTGCGTGCGTGCGTGCGTGCGTGCGTGCGTGCGTGAGTTTGTGTGTACATGTGCGCGTGTGTGCCTGTGTGCGTGTGTGCCTGCGTGCGTGCGTGCGTGCGTGCGTGCGTTCGTGTGTGCATGTGGGTGCGCGTGTATGCGTGTATGCGTACGTGCCTGCGTGCGTGCGTGCGTGTGTGTATGTGTGTGCGCATGTATGCGTACGTGCCCGCATGCATGCGTACATGTACTTGAGGGTGTGTCTGGGTGCATGCGTGAGCGTGTGCATGAGTGCCAGTGTGCGTTCTTGCATGTGTGCGTGCGTGCAAAGGTGTTGTAGTGATGTAGAAAGTTAATCATGGACTATACCTGCCACGATTTAACCCAATGACATCTATTCATAAATAACGGAGACGTAGCAATTTTACAATCTAAGGGTGGGCGCCTTGATAAAATCCACAAGAAGGATTGGATGAGGGTGGAGGTGAATTGAGAATCGTGTTCCGTAAGGATGTATAGCGTTACTCATAGAAGAAACTTCTCAAGCTGTATCAAGATCGCCTGGGGGTCACTACCTGGTCCAGCACTGGGTTAATACCTGTCCAGTAACCTGCGTTATCTGAGATCTGTTCAATACATTCATGTGCACTACACTCGACAAAGATTCATTCACAATTATGGATTTACACAAATGTGTTCCTTCTCACGTTTTCTTTACGGCCTGCTACATATCGACTCGTGTTTCTCTAATTCGTACAGACCAATACGACCAGCTATTGGCCCATTACCTGTGTCGTCAGGGATGACTTGCGCATCACAAGCATAGCACCCTTCAGTAATAAAATAGAATCTGCAGATGCCATCCATTTTCAGCAACGTGATAGCTACTTCCATCGTCCACTAATACAATGTATCACAAGGAGCCACTATCTACCTCATAAGTATTATACTGATATTAACCATTTCATGGTGAGTCCGGCCAAAACCATTCTTTGTACTCGTCTTGACGAATGCTCATTTGAAGGGCAGGAGAAGATTATTTTTTTACCACTTATCACTGGAATGACTGGCTGGATAACTGACCAAGTGATTGCAGTGGTAAATTCTCAAAAAAAACCTTCTCGGCAAATAGACATTTAATAAACAATAGTTTGATATTGTTAACCAAATTTAATAAGTAAATGAACAAAGGATAAAGTCCTATAATGATAAACTGCAGTATTTGCCATCCTGATAAATCGGCGTTTTGGGATCACAGTATACAACCACCGCCTTCTGATTTGCTATCGGAGTAACGCACCAAATATCAGTTCCGCCAATAAGCTTAATCTGTAGCTCGCGACTATGGTTATCTAGACATTCTCGAAGTTGTGCGGTGATCTTCACTGCCATAGATCAGAGCATACTACGAGCGACTGAACACACGTATCTATCAAAAGAATAGGTTTTCTCAATACCCACGACTTTTAGTTGTTAAGAATTGTTGCTTATGCCCATGCCTTGTCCAGCTCTCTCTCTTATCTATGACATAAAATATCACTACAGGGACATGACCATACGCCCATTGCTAGCAATTTCATATAATCTGACTTTGGTTAGATATCTCAAGCCATTACAAGTTTCGTACACAATGATAAATTAGCGGTCTGCAGAGAGTACAATTGATTACCACATTACAGTTAACTATGCAATGCGTATGGAAATCGCAGTCTAACCTAGCACTTGGGAATTATGTATGGGACTAACATATGCTGATTTCCTGATGCGCACTCTCCTAAAATCGCAATTATAAACCTTAAAGCATTGCACTCAATTCCATTCCATTATTCTAAAAAAAGTCCCCGACATAAACAATCAAATAATTTGCTGTTGTTTCAAGATAATTGTCAATGTTGCTTTTTCGGTGTGTTTTAAGCGAATAACACAGCGTCGTATGCAATATTTACAATCAGAAAATGCTAGTGATTTCTCATTCAAGAAGATCATTTGGCCGTGAAATGGGAAGCCATGCTCTCTATTCCAGCCAATGACTATCGATTGAGTTTCCTGTGTTCGCTGCACAATGAAATATCACATTTGCAATAGCACATGTGTCCGGCCCTGTTGTAGTGCCATATGGTGTGATTGCCATTATTTAAGGGCCTCTCCTTATATGTTTCTTCCTTCATCGAGACTGGAAAACGAGGTGTACATTTCGTATCAAATTAAGTGCACCAGTTTACTAAGATCTCATTTGAACAGAGCCTTAGTGAGATCCAAATGAGAACCTATTCAACGAGTGTGATAACTTTGATACGGAATAGCAAAGCGTGTAAGATTATATTTATCATATAAGTTAGTATTTCTAACTTTCAGGAGAATGGGATTCCATGTCATGATCTTGATTTAAAATCCTGGGACTGGATCAGATCAAGTTTCGTCCCTAGGAACATCTCGGAAACTGATGATCAGATTTTTCAAAGATTTTAACACAATGATTGGCATGGCCATGGAGTGGGATATCCAGACGTCGTTCGTGACCTGGAATTAAGAGCACATGGATCCGGATTATATTCGGAATGTAAAACTAATCCGAAAGGCTACATACAGGCTGAAAACAGTCGAATATGTGAGTGTATGTAATTGTCGATTACTTGTGTGTTAAAATGTGTCACGGGATACATGTTCTATAGTGAATTGCTGAATTCTCCAAATGTCATCGCGCTTTAATCCTTCTTACGCAAGTAGAGGAGCAGCGATTTTCACACCTTTTAAGTAGTTGCTGTGTCAGAGCAACCAACTTTATTTGCATCATATCCACCTTTTTCCTTTGATCTCAGCCGCCATTTGAAAACGTGTGAAAATTGGACCCCTGATCTCCACCAGTCTGATTGGATGGTAGATGTAGAGGGTGAACCTAATCCTCTCCCCATCATTAAATCATGTGACACAGGGTGTCCTATGAGGTGAGCTTAAGTGTAATTAGGGTAATGATTGACACGGGCAAATGAAGGTAATTAGGGACGATTGACATGGTACATATCTGGACTCGTCTTTTCCTGACTCTGGGAAATCATTCAATCGCGAAGCTCCGCCCCTCCTCGTTAAATCTTGTACTTCCTGGCATCCTCGGAGGTGAGTAAGAGTAATTAGCGTAATGACGAGCATTAGTTGACAGGCGCGAGTGTATAAAAGCTGCGGTTTAAAGATCTGATATGTTAAGTCTTAAAGTTTTGTTTTTTTGTTTAAACAGTTTGTTTAACGATTATTATATTTATAAATACAGGCTATTTTATTGGTTGTGACATGCCGGTTGCGCTCGGCAACACTGTGACGTACGTATCATGAAGAGTAATGACGAATTTGTAGTAGACATGCGCGAGTTTAGTGTTGGTAGTGTTTACCTCAACAAGCGAGACTTGTTTATGTACGGTAATACGTTTCGAAGGTTCGCTGCTATGATTCCTGCATTTGAAGAAACTGTGCTTTGGGAAAAGTCTTCCAATAGAGTAGAGCAGAGTAATTACATATACGAATTAGAACCTCAAATAAAGGTCACTATCAGCACTAAATATCCGTACATCAGGCTAACTTGGTATTTTACTTCGCCAGGTCAAACCGAGATGAACCCATCGTTCAGGAGAGTAGCATTCCAGAGCGACTCTCGGAAAATTCCGAAGGAGAACGTGCATGAAATTCTCGGAGCTATAACGAACTCTATGCTTGTGTAAGCGTTTCATATCCGAGAAACGAAGATTCTATTACATTTTAATGCGATTTAAAGGGCCGCGCTATATTGATAAAGAATCTACAGCTAATCATCAATATCTAGATAAAACGTGTGATTGTTGATGCGATGCTCTCCAAAGATTCCAGAGATCAGTTAGTAAGCATTAGATTAATAGCTGATTCGTGTCGCTCAGATAATTGGCAGAGACAAATGAGACTATGCAGTAACGTGCCTTTACTCTCCGGCTCTAGAGTGAACTTAAAGTTAGTGGTTGAAGAAGACATTTGGTTTGATATAGTCAGAACTTTAAGCAGCGGTGTAAACGTCACCTCAAAGTTAATATCGGACGGACTATACACTATTTCTACAGTTGAAGAATTTAAGCTAACTACAGTTTTAAAGGGTGCCACTGTAATGACTAAGGAGTGCATATTCTCAAGAGCCTGAATGACTCGATTACTGAGGTTAATTGACAATGTAGCCGATTCTGATCCTGAAATAGACAGGGCCATTCAGAACCGTATCGATCACGTATCCCCAGAGGATCCCAGAGAGGTAGATTACGCTATTCCACATGTGGCTACGAATGTAGAAGAAGAAATGCCACCTGGAATCGAACCGTTGCAGGATAGGCTGAGTTCTAATGATTTACCTGATTACGAAGACGAGTGATTTATATCGCCCGACTCGCCCAGAGATGTTGAAACTTACGCACAACCCGTAGCTATGCACTATACCGCCGATACATGCCATAATCATATAAATGAACGTGAATATCTGAGTTTTTACTCCAAATACGTTCCATAATCTACCAAAGACAATGATATGAGTATTTTCGCAAACTTATTGAATTTAGCGATCCAAGACTAGTGATTCGGGACTGCTATGGTTGCCAACATGAGAGACGATCTCAACGCGAACACCAGTGCATGGGTATCGATTATTTCTAAAGACTTATCAACAATGTAGAATTACATTTCGTAAAGGCATTAGAATTGTACCTAAAATCGATTTCTTTTGGGAATTGTCTACAGATCCAAATTTATAATGGAATGTATACGAGTTATACAAAGCTTGTAAGACTAAATAGTTAGACGATGTACTACTAGCTGTTCATAAGCTGTGCAAATAATAATAACAACAATAATAATAATAATAATAATTATTATTATTATTATTATTATTATTATTATTATTATTATTATTGTTATTATTATTGTCAAACTGATGTGGCTGGTGAAACTATGTTAGGTATGTATATTAGAGTTTATTTAACGGAGACGTTTGTCAAGGCAGAGGATTAACAATTTGTTGTTATTAGACCTCACGTGTTAATAAATCACCTTCTGTTGCTGCTAGATGAATCTGGTCGACATAGCCTCCGAGCCTCGTGTAGTCAAGCGATCATAAGTCGATTCGGCAATAATGATGTAATTTATATGATGGACCAAACACATGTTGCATCTCAGTGAGTTTATAAGATGTAAGCGAAGATGATTAATGGGTCTATAGTTGTATACATAAGGCAAACATATTATCTGTGCTTCTCTCAACCTTCTGATAATCCAACGACCGGTTCATCGTTAATAAGTTTAATAACTGTTCTCAGGGCCTTATATTTTCGTCGACATTGAATAATTATTAGCATATAGAATTTGACCTGTAGCATCTTATTTCATAGCTAAATTAGCTAAATTTTGTTTTAAAAAATAAAATGTTTTATTGTACATCTTCTACAAGGTGTGTTTGTCATCAAGGCCACAAAATGGAGACAGGTTTTTCCCAAAAAGAAGCTATTCGATTATGATAACGCTTACCCGCATCCAGTCTCTGAGTATTCATAGTATTCATTTTTTACTTGGTTCGGTCTGCTTAAATGTTCTGAAACAGACATATTATTTTCTCAGAGATGAAACCATTAAATTATTGAATTCGAGTGCTTAACACGGTTCAATCCGCATTATATATTCAGCAATAGTAGAAGAGGAAATGCAACGATCATGTGTATTTCTCTGATATGTTGTGCAAATGTTACTGAGAGATTGATTCTAACAAAACAATAATTAATCGGTGCATTGTTTGCTCTTTCCTTCAGTTGCAAATGAATGTGATAGCTTTGTCACATTGGAACTAAATGCGGGTTCAGTTCTCTTATATTCTCGCTACCGAATATGTGCTAATATGTTAGACAACTGTGTACATTTGCGCCAACAGCTAACAACAACGTTTATAAAAATAAAGAAAATTCACACCAAGCCAACATATACTCAGGAAAGCCAGCAAATATAAGAATGCAAATATTATCCAACATGAGGCGATGTTTCTGAAAACTCTGTGCTAATCATACAGCGCTGCACTTGGATGTTATACTTTCATGTAGATTTATCGTCAGTTTTTTAATTTACTGCATGCAGAAAGCATTCCCGAAGTAATAATTGTTCATGTGGAATTGTAAATAATGTCATGTACTTAGGACCCAATGAACTCAATGACTAGCTTCTTATAGCAAAGCTGACCGTGCTGACTTGATTTATATTGTGCTATTTGGCAAACAAAGTCTGCAATACTCTGGATCATAACTCATTGGTTTTGCATGATAATTAACAATAGAGATGTTGTGTTAATAGAATGCTTAGCGCTATAGAACATCTGCTTCAGCATATATTGCATCACCACTTATCAGTGAAATGGCAATGTATGTGTCGCAATCGTGCTCTAAGTCCCACCCCTTAATTACAACTGCCATACGTTTTCAACAATCGCTAATTCTCAATACTCAATATATTATATCATCTTACAAACTGGCATTCAATAAAATAACCAAAATACTTAATTCTTTCTCCACATACATCTCCTAATTACAAGTGAGTGAATTCGTACATCTTTAACATTGTTGCATGCTTGCCTGCATGTATGTCCGCTCGCCTGCCTACCTGCCTGCCTGCCTGCCTGCCTGTCTGCCTACCTGCATACCCATCGGCCGGTGGGTGTGTGGGTGCGTGAGTGCGTGCGTACGTGGATGCGTGTGTACTTGTGTTGTCCTCTCCATGTGTGTGTGTGTGTGTGGTCGTGCGTGCGTGCGTGCATATGCCTGTGTGTGCATACGTGTGTACGTGTGCATGAGCGTATCTGTCTGTCTGTCCGTCCGTCCGTCCGTCCGTCCGTCGTCAGTCCGTCCGTCCGTCCGTCCGTCTGTCTGTATGTCTGTCTGTCTGTCTGTCTACCTGTCTGTCTGTCTGTCGGTATGCCTGTATGTCTTAACACTGAAAAATTGCATTGGCACATTGAAATAATTTAAAATATTTTTTCCTAACTGTGTCCTCCCCAGACCAAGTTTAGAGAGTGCCCCCTATCCCACCCCACCCACCTAACCCCTCCACCACCACCACCACCACTTGAGAATAGTTGGGGCAAAGTGTACTAAACAGTATATGTCGCTTCAACAGGTGAAGGGTGAGATTGATCCCACATGATCGAGAAATTGTACACACGAATGCACACACGCACGCACGCAGGCACGCGTGCACACACCTGCACGCGTGCGCGCACGCATACTCTGGCATGCATGCCTGAATGAATGCATGAATGCGCACATACATGCACACAACAATACATGTACGAATACATACAATAATACATGCATGAATGCATACAAGAATGCATGCAGTAACGCATGCAATAATGCATACACGAGCGCATGCACAAACAGATGCGTGAACAGACGCAACGCGCACACCCACGCACCAATGCACTCACAAATGAATGCACATACACTCGCACGCACGTAACCACGCACATACACACGCATGCACACACACGCGCGCGCACACACACACGCACGCACGCACGCACGCACGCACGCACGCACGCACGCACGCACGCACGCACACACACACGTTTGGAGACACAAAATTAAAAGGTGTTCTACTGATATGACCTCAAGTTGCCCCACCATTGATTTTGGTTGGCATTTAAATTTCTAAGAATAGGTAGGGAGGGAGGAAACCTTGTTATTGTTATCAGGAACTATGAGGTCTAACTTTGATTTTACCAGCAAATCTTTTAGGTTTGGATTTCTGTTCTAAGCGATTACTGGTCGTGCTTTGCTTCTTCTCCTTTAATTTAGATTGTAACTGTTAATATTCATCTTTCATGGTTTTCGCTAATTCAACATTACGTCTATTGTATATGAGTTGAAATGGGATAATTTTGTTCTTTTGTGATATTCCTGAATATACATGTGTTCCAAATGAGGAATTGGTGTATCTGTTGAGGTGTTAATATCAGAAACGTGGCGTCTAGCACACACTCTAAATGAATTTCTTTGTTTCACCAAAATTTTGTTTCTGGCAAAGGTCACACTTGATCAAATAGACTACATTCTCAGGACCACAATGCATATTTGTCCGGATATGATATTCATTTTTAGTTTGAAAGCTCAGGAATGTTGGCTGGTTTAAAATATAGTTTTTACTTTGCAGCCTCTTTTGTCGCATTTAAAATCTGATCCATCACATATGATTGGTTTGTTGTGTTTAATTTGGACAGATTCAAACTCGGGTCCGCTATGTTGCTTTAGATTTTCAAGCTCATTGCTTTAGTTTTTTTAAGAAAAGGGGCTGAATAACCTCGTGGTTTCAAGGCTTCAAACAGAGTAGAGCATGCATCATTCAGAGATTGCCTGTTTCTAGAGTTTCGAAAGAATCGTATGAGCACCGAGTCAACCGGCCAAGTCTCAGCGTGTTTGTGCGTGCGTGCGTGCGTGCGTGCGTGCGTGCGTGCGTGCGTGCGTGCGTGCGTGCGTGCGTGCGTGCGTGCGATCGAGCGTGCGTGAGTGCGTGCGTGCGTGCGTGCGTGCGTGCGTGCGTGCGTGTGTGTGTGTGTTTGTGCACGCGTGTGACTGCATGCGTGCGTATATGTAGTTGAGGGTGTGTATGTGCGCGGACGTGCGTGTGCACGTGCGTAAGTGCGTATGTCAGTTACACACAAATTTTGTCCAGCTCAATTTTTCTTTCCAGCTAGCTACATACCAACTCGTGTTTCTTAGCACTGCTCTAATTCGTATTATTCAGGTGTGTTTTATCAAAGGACGCCAGACTTTATCGACAAATAAAGCATGTCATCCATTGCTAAGCCATACTTGGTTCACATCCTAAAGTGTGTCTCCTATCGATACAATGTGACTCATGTTGGAAGCACCTGATTGTCGCAGGTGCTGCAATGTTTTACAATGATTAGACGTGAGGCGATAACAGCCACTCTGGGAATGTAGAGACTTTCGTCTCATTACCCACGATTTCCTTTCATGTAATGAGCGTATTTTATTATAATTCTCTGCTCTATCTGTGGCAACGTTAAGTCGTAATAATAGCACACATTTCCTTCTTCGAATTATTAAAGTTACGAAGTCTATTTCATAGGCGTGACTTATTGTGTCTGTGCAAATATAAATTAGTATGTGTGTATGTGTCTTTATTTCCATAATGGTGGTACATTTGTAGCTATGGCCCGCCCATTTGTAGCTATGACCCGCCCATTTGTAGCTAAGCTCTGACAATGTTGTGCGCATGTCGGATTTGATTGCCAGAAACCCTTTATCTCCTTCCCACCATGCCCCCTCTTCGACCCCCCTCCCCCCCCCCCATCCTCCTTCGCCCCTTCCTCCTCCTCTTCCCAACCCCTCACTTTCGTCGTCATCGTCCTCCTCCTCCTCTCTTCCCCGCCAGCCTCCTCCTCCTCCTCCTCCTCCTCCTCCATCTCCTCCTCCTCCTCCTCTTTTTTCTTCTTCTTCTTCTTCTTCTTCTTCTCATTCTCCTTCTCCTTCTCCTTCTCCTCATCCTCATTCTTATTTTCTTCTTTTCTTCTTTTTACTTTTTATTTCTTCGATATTCTGCCAGATAATGCAACTTGAAAGGGTTTGTCGTCACACTTCTTCATATCCGGCCATACTCGATATACTTGTCGACAACATGTCGAAAACTCATAGAAATGCATGGAAGGGGGTCTCCCACTCTTATAGATATAGCTTGATGTGTAGAGGGGAAAGATGCTGTCTCCAGAATTCGTCTTATGCGGTAATGGAAATTGCTGCGCTGGCTACTGTCCCTCTCATCATTATCCACGATGTGTAATTGATATTGTAGCCTTCAGCCTTGCATAGCATAATTCTTTTTTATGTAGCATCATCCATGCTGTTCTACAGAGATATGGTGGACAATAAATGGTGCACGTCTCCGTATACTACTGTCATCAACAGATACAGATACGGCGTACATATTGAATTACATTTTGTCTTGCAATGTGAAACCGATATGAAAATATTCCATTGGAAAATTATTAAACGTTGGCTCTAATGAAAAATATTAAATGGCTGATAGCAAAAAAGGATCCCGGAAGATGGCTGTTACATAATGATGTGAGACTAAGGCGGTGGTCTCACTAGAGAATTAACAGGCGTAACGCAATACTGAGGTATGGTGTTATTCCAGATTAACTTTCCAGTGAGAACGGCATAAGGAAGGATTAACTACACATGCAACATTAATTGTGTAAGATGAGCTGAAACAGATGCAGAAATCATTCGATGAATTATGAGGCATTGTGGATAATCTATTAAATAATTACCATCTCTGTTCCGGAAATAAAGGCATCCCACCTCTATTACTATAAACAACAGTATTATGGGATAGTTTATGACGATGGATTATCTCCGTGTGCTTGCATCCCGTCTTTGCAAGAAAAAGCTAGAAGAGTAGCGGTTACTTTGGGAATCACATAGTATAGGTCTCGAACCTCATTCATCATTCCTAGCGCTAGTCAACATCCAAGCATATAGGATTGAGCAATGTAAGACGAATAACGCAGTCATATCTATTTATATCTGAGAGTTGCTTTTTTGGCATAAATGCGACTGTTCCTTGAGAATAACGTGCATTAGGAACACCGCAGGTTAGCCTCCTGTCTTCGGCGCAAGTTGTATTAAAGCGTGAATGGATGCCTGTAACAGTATTTACATTGAGCTTAGCCTGACAAAACATAGCCTTCACACAATGAACAAATGTGAACAACCTGGCCAAAATGAATCTAGCTCCTGCTATTGGCTACCAGTGAGAGACACGCCCCGCGGAAATATTATCATATATCATGTCTGGCCTTGTTGTAGTGGCGTATGGTGTGCTTACTATTATGCAAGTGCCTTACATATTTCTTCATTCAAGAGGTGTCAGTTCGTATCAAATTAAGTACACCATTTTGGTAAGATCTCATTTGAAATGCACCATGGTGAGCTCCAAATACGATGTTGCTAAACGTGTGTGATAGATTTGATACCAAATATCAACGAGTGTGAGAGTATAATTTTCACATAAGCTACTATTTCTAAATTTCAAGTGACTGGGATTTCCTGTCATGGTCGTGATCCGGATTTAAAATCCCCCTGTATCGGATCCGGTTTCGTGTCTATGAACATCTTGGAAACTCATGATTAGATTGTTCAAAGAGTCTAACACAAGAATTGGCGTGGCTATAGATTGGGATTTCCAGACATTGTTCGTGATCTGAAATTAATAAAACATGGATCCAGATTTGGATTATATTCGTAATTTAAAAGAAATCCAAACGGCTACATACAGTCTGAAAACAGTCTAATATATGAGTGTCTGTAATTGTCGATTATTCTTGTGTTAAAAAGCGTGACGGAATGTATGTTCTATAGTGCATTGCTGACTTCTCCAAAGGCACACCTCTTAATCCCTTTTACGCATACATCGTCTTAAAGCGAGAACAATCAGAATGCTGCTTATATCAAGTAACCATTGGTAAGATTTGTTAGGCAATGTTAGGTTTTGTTGGCCAAGAGCAGATTATTTTGTAAACTAAAATGTATAAAATATCCTTCTTTTGTTCTGCAAACGGGAAATGCCAAATACCACTGTAGACGTTATTTTGGTCGGCTTGACCATCAAAATGGTTAATGGTCACAAATGTTCTGCCAATTTACTGACAAAGAGATGGCTATTCTTGCCACTGGAGTGACTGCCTCGGTTATAGAGACTGTTACTTACTAGGTAACTTTTCAAAAGTAGTCTTTTTGTCCAGCGAGTAGCCATTGCTCAATATTATACCAGAGACCGGTTTGGCTGTCTTGAGCGCCTAAAAGGGATTAATAATTTCTCTTTGTCAATCATGCTCCAAATAGTGTCCATGCAAATACATTTACACTACTTTTAATAATATTGCTTGCGTTTTGTTTTATGTATTTGTCGTTGTACCATACGTCAGGTAGACGTGTGGACGAATGACAGGTGTATGGATACTTATTATGGCTTAGAAGGAAGGATTCAAGACCCTCAGTACACCAATATTTTAGGAAGCTAAGTTAAACTTTTAAGACGCAAGCTTACCAGAAACAGCCTCTGCTGTGGTTTTAGGAAATGTCTATTTGCAGAACAAGAAATGTATAGTTTTGAATATTTACCGCTGGAATGGCTAGCTTAATGCTTGACACAGTTATTCCAATGATATATCTTTAATAAATATGTTCTATCGTTCACAAATGGACATTTGCTCTGAGAAAAACTAAGTTTTCTTGAAATAATTTGATGATTAAAGGGGACAAATCTATGCACAATCTACAGATTCGGGTTATTCTACTACTGACTGTTGATTTCAGATTTCGAATCTGCTCAAGGTAAAGTCTGATCTTGGCGCCTGTACGGTGTAAGGTGTAGCTTCCCATAAACCCACACTATGCTGATTCTATGAGGCTGGTAGTTTGATCACCACCAGGTTAAGGAAACCACCATCATGTCATATAAAGGATGTCCTACACCAACCAGACTAAATTAAATGACCATTTGCTCTGTCTAGGTGGTCAAACCTGAAAGTGTAGTCAGGCTTAGGTGATCGGTTGTCCTTTCATAAAGTTCGATGTCATAGAACCCATAGCTTGTTCAACTTTGCTGCCCCTAAATGTTGAAGAGAGGACATGCCTGTAGAATGTCCCTCCTTGTCATGCGTCCATTGAGTCCACAGTGGATTGTTCTTGGGTGACACTTTGTTACCTGCTCGTATCGGGTGAAATGCCGGATTGAGGGCACGTGCGGCTTGTGTCTTCCTGCCATGATTATACAGGATAATGGACCATGGCGATAATGGTGCATGGAAATAATGGTGCATGGTGAAAATGAAACATAGTGAAAATGGAGCATGGGGATTATGGTGCATAGCTATATTGGAATATGGTGATATTGAAGCAGGACGATAATGAAACATGGTGATAATGAAACATCGTGATAATAGAACATGGCAACATTGGGCATGGCCATGATGGCGCATGGCAATAATGACGACAACGGAACTTGGTGATAATGGAGCATGGCGATAATGGAACATGGTGATAAAGAAACATCGTGATAATAAAGCATGGCAACATTGGACATGGCCATGATGACGCATGGTAATAATGAAATATGACGATACTGGAGCGTGGCAATAATGGAGTATGACGATAATAGAAAGTGGCGATAATCGAACATGGCGATAATGGAGTGTGGCGATAATGGAACATGAGTACATGACGATAATAGAACATGACGTTAACAGAACACCGCGATAATAGATAATGGCGGTAATGGAAAATGGCGAATACGGAAAATGGCGATAATGGAAAATGGTGATAATGTGAAATGGCGATAATGGAATATTCTAATAATTGAACGTGGCGGTAATGCTGCATGGCGATAAAGGAGCATGGTGATAATGGAAAATGGCGATAATGGGGCATGATGATAAATGATGATATATTTCAAACACGAACTTATAATATGATATGTGGTACTTTAAAACGAGCTGATGTCGTCAATTATTCAAATCAATCTTGGTAACTCTGGGTATTTCGCCACTGTATTATGTCACATGTCAGACAAGATGTGGTCTAAGAATATACCATCTGATTCTGACATTTGTGGCGCCCTTTGGCAGAAGCATGTATAACCATGCCGTTTTGCACCTTTCTAACGTGCATATGTGGTTGCTGTCGAGTTGCTCATATTTAGGGAAATCAGACATATACAGTAATCCTACATAACGAAAATCAATATGATAAAGAAAGATGAACGATTCCAGTCCAAATAAATCATGGTTATATAAGATGCTTATGTTTAGATACATCTGATCTACAAAGTCTCGCCTTGTGGCTATCAACTTCAAACCGAGCGAGTTTCGACATGTTTTCCGGTCGAATACCTTGGCAAAAGGCTGCAATTGGTATGCGTATGCGTGCCCCGTCTCCAAGTGCAATACACCATCAAAGAATCATTCGTTGTTCGTTATTTACATCGGTTCCGTTTCTATTCTGATCCATGTGCATATCAACATGTTTTACCAGCCGGTACTCCAGTTCGTATTATTCTCGTGTATGTATGTGGCAGGTGGGACGTATTGAAGGTACTGGTGGGGTGGGAGTGGGAGTGATTTGCAGGTACCACGCTTTATGAAAAGTGAAATGTCAACACACTTTAAGTCAAACTAGCTGCACTAGCAAATGTCCCAGCATTTAGAAAATACTATTTGAATCATCAAAGTACGAATTCTAGAGTTTTGGTTCCAAGTTCACAAGGTAAGCGATATCATCATTATCACATTGCCAAGCCTGTATTCCAATGCATGTCAATCAAAAAGCCCATTGTATCTTATAAACAAATGTTTTTAGTCAATGCTATTGTAAAATGAAAATAGAGATACGTTTCGATACAATCATAGTTGATAAACAAATGACCGCTCACCATGTTGTGTGTGTGTGGCCCTCCGCAGTGTAAGATATGCTAGGTACAAAGGTCATTAGGTCAGATAAAATGTCATCTATGTTAACAGAAATATGCTAGTATATTAACATTTTACCAGCCATACAGTTGTCCGATTTTAAGCAGTGGCCTAAATTGTTATCCCTCCTGGCCTAATCATTCAGCTGATTTGCTGATAGCATGTGACAAATTGTACATGTCACGATATGGAGCATTTTCACGTATATCAATTGTGTTACCGCTTAATGGCAAGATCTGATCTGTAACTCAAGCATATGGCATTATATATCATATGTACCTTTAAGCACAAGAAAATAACAAGCACTCTGTTGGATTGTGGCTTCAGTCACTCGAGCCCTGGGGTCCATTCCTGTAATTAGGTATTGTATTATCACTATAAGCACTAGACATTCCATCAGTTTCTGCTGCACGTATTTTTGTATACAATTACCACCACGTAGCCAAGTTCTTGGACCGATGACGATCCTTACGTCTATTTCCCAGAGGTGCTAGATGTGCTAAGTGTACATTTACTTATTGCTGTTTTATTTGTGTCTATCTTATGAATCGTGAAATTCTAATGGACTTTCCCATGTTTTGCTATGCCACGCCCTTCTCCAGCTAAGCTCCACCCACACCTCGCTCGCCTTGGGATCGATCGATCACTGAACTGACTGACTATCAATTTCCAGAAAACTATACAGGTAAACTATTGAATATTTTGGAACTAATTTGACTGGGCGGTGTTGCTGCCTATGGCATACAATTCGTACAACGTGTCGGCTATTAAGCGTTAAAGACGGGCCAAATAGAGTAATTTATGACATAATGACGTCACATGACGTCACATTGATACATGGATACTCTGGAAAGGTGAATTATGGTGCGCATTGCTAACAAGATAGATGAAATGTCAAAATGTCAGAATAGTATTCTGGAAACAGCCTATTGCCTTCTTTAATAGGTTTTTGATTAAACTCAACATAAACAGTTCAATAACCGTAGCTTTCCTGCTTAATAGCCCAAAAGCCTTACTCCCCATACTAGCTGTTTAGATGCATATAAAACACACCTGTTCTAAAACTGTGTGATTCAAATCAACTTAAGCAGTTCAATAATCGCGACTTCCTTTCTTGATCACCCAAATGCATTATTCCCCATATCAGCTTCTTAAATTCATTTATATTTCAGATGATAACTAACATTCATCTTAAAAATGTTTTTGGTTAATTCTGTCTCGCGAAGCAACATCATATACCAATAGTGGTTCCAATATCAGCAGCAGTATGTTGTATACTGACTCTGTATTAGTTAGCCTTGAGACGTAAGCGTGATGTGTAGCCTACGAGGTCGAGAGGTATGAAGAAGTTTCTTATGTAGTGTGGCAGTGCTGTTAAATCAAAATCCTTGATGTGAGATATTGTATTCCCAAATGCGTTGAGTAATGTTGCGGTAGCAGAAGTTGTATCAGTCAAGATTGCTCTCTCTCTCTCTCTCTCTCTCTCTCTCTCTCTCTCTCTCTCTCTCTCTCTCTCTCTCTATCTCGCGCTCTCTCTCTCTCTCTCTCTCTCTCTCCCTCTCTCTCTCTCTCTCTCTCTCTCTCTCTCTCCACGATGTACGCCACTAGGGGTGGAGTGGGCCACTAGGGGTGGCGTGGGGTTTGGCGTGGAGGAGGGGGCTAGGGTGGTGGGGGTGTGGGGTATGGGGGGGAGGTTCTGTCTTATAGCGCATGCAAATTTAACGTAATATGACTCTCGAGCATATGTAAGATCAATGTGGCAATAAAGTTTGTTTGCTTTTTTAAATTTAAGTGTTGCCTTTAGCATATGTGTTTGCTCTTATCCTGTTGGCAGCATATGCCATCATTGGCCCGTGCAATATCAAAATGATATCTAGTGAAACAGCGGCTTACTTACGTGAGAACATGGGATCTTCATAAGGTGCATGCGTTTCTAGAAGACAACACATGTTTGTCAAGTCACATTTCATAAGCGAACTAGTTTTGTAACATATGGAACTTAAGCCACTTAATAAAATATGACTTCTTAAACTTCTTAAACATTAATATCCGAAATTCAAAATATAAGTATGTGTCAAAATCCCTGGTATCTAATTATGGTTACTTCCACGAGTTTTAGATAACTATGCTCATGCGGAGGTAGATTTGAATGGCCCATTGCCAACGATTACAGAGTTACGCAACATCAAGGAGTTCTGAAAATCGTGTTGAAATTTGTAATCTATTGATTCTTGTATCATTGGTTACGAAGGTGTATGGCTTCGTCTCCTGATTATGGGAAGTGAGGAGGTTTGGCGACATCCTGCTTTTCGCTCAAATGTTGCCTCAATAATTATAGCAATAAGGAAGGCCTGCTTGATTCATAGAATTAGCATAATGGATAGATCTTATCTGTCACTCAAGTATATGATGTCATACTCAATTACGCCACGTGTAGGCTGACGTCACAATCAAAATGCGTAATGAATGGCGTCTCTAGCTCCGACATGAACATTGAATAGTCCGTCAAGTGTACGCATTGTATGTCCTTACTATTTATTAAACAGTAATTTTACGGGCCGCTCTTGCTACCATCGGCAGTAACAGCACCCAGCCAGCTTACTTTCAGAATATGCAACAGCTTAAATGTATGTCAGGCTATCTTGAAATTTTGATTTTGTAATTTTATGGTTTACATTATAAAGATTAATCACAACACATTCAAACACAGAGCGGTGTATAGCTAGAAATGGACAGAGCATACCTGGAAATGACTCAAAACATGGGTGGAGCTTGTCTTGAAATAGGAGGTGCATATCTAGAAATGGGCGTGCCGTGGCTAGAACTGTCTGCTATATTCTCCCAGTTATCCTCACCAATTCATACGTCAGCCATCGTCTAATCTGAGATATCCGGGAATCATAGCTAGGTAAGTCGAACTTGTCTATAACGACCAACTGTATTTGATGGTTTCCGAGGTCTCTGTTATAACTATGTCGGGCGTGAGATTTAAGAAAGTGTGTCACACGGCTACTGCCACCTTTATAAATGCACAGTCATGTTGCGCAAACGACACTGGTAAAGCGATAACTCGCTTTAAACAGGCCCATTATTGATTTGTCTGCACCGACTCCTGCTTACACGAGGTCACCTCGTAGCGCGCTTAACAGATTTGTGCAATGACGTACGTCCTCCTGGCTTTATATTTGCTGGCTCCCAGTAGGGTGAATTCCGCGGTACTCTAGGCTGGTGTGCACTCTGGCATTTTAGCACATGGCCAAACATCAGCGGCGATGTATTACACATCCTGTATAGTGCATCATTGGAAAGTATGTTGTCTGGCCATCAATGTCCAGTGACGCTGCGTATGTGTTTGCGGTGGCAGGCATCAAGTTTGTCTAGAGCTGCCTTTGGCGATGCCCAACTGTTACAGTCATACAGCACTACGGATGCGCAGGTTGCGTTGTATAAGCGTAGTCTGTTTGTCAAGGGCATCTTTGATCTACGATACCATAGCTTCTAGAAAGACTGGAAAGCTATGTGCCCCATGCCGCACGGTACAGCAATGTCAGCAGTACCACAAAGCAGTGAGCCCAGGATTGTATATTTTTCTCTATGGTTCGGTGCCACGAAGTGGATCATCACTTGCTTTAGCATCATGCTTTGTAGATAGGTCTATGTGTGTGAACTCTGTTAAGGATTCATTCATAAAGAGATTCTCAATTTGTAGTTTGCTTACAGCTAGTGGGTGAATGTCGTCAAAGGGGTTTCTTTTCCTCATCTATGAAGTCCACATGGTCATCATATTCCATCTCTAGTGGCAAACCCAGTATTGACAATGGGGTGGTGGAGCCTTGTGGAATTTTTCCGCATGGATTTCAATGCAGCAGCAAGTTAACAGGTGAAAAACACCGGAGATACACCATCTCCCTGTGGGGAGCCGATTGATGTCTCAAACTATACAGACTGCACTGACTTGTCTCGTACACTCAGATTGGTGTTTGCAAGCAGTAGTGGCACCAGTCGTAGCTCATCTACATTGCAACTGGCCTGGCGCAGTACATCTAGGATCTTTGAGCGTTTAATTGTGTCGAAGGTTCGTGACTTGTTAATGCCCATTTTGTGGAAATCCCAATGTTGGACATGACTACAGGCACAAATATGCGTTGAGCCCATACAATGTATGTGCAGCTGCGTCCACGCTTGAGGCCACTTTGACATGGTCACGTGTAGGTTAGCGATCTTTTCTCCGATGCGGCATAGAGTAACACTGGATAGGATTTTCCGTTTGCTGTTGAGGAGCACAATGGGCCGCAGATTGGCTGGTGGGTGGGAGTGGGGCAGGCGGCTTCTTGGGCTTGGGTAGCACGATAATGGTGCTTTGGCTTACAAATTCGATGGGGGGGGGGTGCATAAAATCGGAATTAATTAGGTGCGTGATCGGTTTTGAAATAATGTCACTTGCATATTTGAATAGTTCATTTCTCATGCCATCAAATTCAGACGCACGTTCCTTTTTCAGGGTTTTAAGTGCCTTCACAACGTCTGCTGTTTTAAATGGTGTTAGTAATGACCCGGGGTCTCCTGAGAACGGGTGGAAAGGTTCACCATCGTGGTCAGTAAACTGTTCCGTGGACCATTCTCGAATCGCCTCGCCTCTGCCCTGGTCAGTCTCGATAGTGTGCCCTTCAAAGTTGTGTACAGTGAGTGGTGGTGTGTAGTCAGTAACTCTCAGGGCTCTGGCTTCCCGAAACATTTTGTGAGAGGCATCCGTGGCAGTGATTTCATCTGCTAGGGAGTCTGCGTGTTGCATAGCAAGATCTTTTAAGCACTCACTAATGTGGCGCAGAATGTTATTACGTTTCCGGTGTAGTTTAGTGTGGTCTTCACTTTAGCCACTTTGATAGATGCGCAACCGTAACGCTTTCTGCTCTGCTGACAGTTTTACTACTAGAGGGTCGTCAGTATACTTAGCTCCGGTGTTTTTTATAACATGTATGGTGCTGGTAGCTGATGATTCCAGAGATTTCAGTATGTGGGTTAGGGCTTCGTTTGGATCGGAGCTGACGTCGATGTTAGCTATCTGCTAAACACAGATCGGATGAGCAACTGCATGACTGACAGACTGACGGATTGCATTCGTGATAAATCGTATGACTGCATAAGTGACAGACTGGCGGACAGGCAGATTGACCGACTGCATGAGTGACAGATCGGACCGACCTACTGGCTGTACGCGTGACGGACTGACTGACCACATGAGCGACAGCCCTGCCAGCTATATGACTGCATGACTGACAAATTGGATGATTGTATCAGTGGTGGACTGTATGAGTGATGGACTGATGGACATGATGACAGACCAAACCACCCACACACCGACTGACAAATTGGATGATCCATGACTGACGCGCTGCATGGGTGACAGATCGCATGACTGCATGATTGATAGACTGATGGACAGGCTGACGGACCAAACCACCCACCTATCAACTGAGCAACCCGCTGACCGAGCGACTCAGCGGCCAACTGGCCGCCCGCCTGACCGACTGCATGAGTGACAGATCGGATGGCGGCATGAGTGACAGATCAGATGACTGCATGAGTGAGGGATCGGATGACTGCATGAGTCACAGACTGACGGACTGCATGAGTAACAGATCGGATGATGGCGTGAGGAATATAGATTGACAGTCTTGACTGCATAATGACAGATCGGATGACTGCATGGGTGACAGACTGATGGACTGCATGAAAAGCAAATCAGAGGACTGCATGAGTGGCATCAATGCATGCTGATGGATTACATGTGTGACATATCGGATGACTGTATGGCTGATAGATAGCATGGCTGCATGAGTGACATATTTGATGACTGCATGCATGGTGGATTGATGGACAGGCTGACAGGCCGACCAACCGATCGAATGAGCGACGAAACGACTGACCGACTTACTGCATGAGTGACAGAGCAGATGGCTGCATGGGTGAGAGATCGGAGGACCGCATGCGTGACGGACATCCTGAGAGACCAAACCACCAACCCATGGAGTGGCGAACCCACTGAGCAACCGACCGACTGCATGAGTGACAGATCGGATGAGTAATGGACTTCTCGAACGACTAAATGACAAACGTGCAGACTACCCGCCCGACCAACCGCATGGGTGACCGACGGCATGCGTTACAGATTGGGTGGCTGCATGAGTGGCAGATCAGATTGACTGCATGAGTGACATATCGGATAACTGCATGAGTGACAGATAGGATGACTGCATGAGTGACAGACTGGTGGACTGCATGAGTGGCAGATAGGGTGACTGCATGAGTGACAGATCGGATGACTGCATGAGTGACAGATCGGATGACTGCATAAGCTACGGACTGACAGACCAAACCATCCACCTACCGATTGACCAACTCACTAACCGACCGACCGAGTGACCAACCGACCGACTGCATGAGTGACAGATAGGATGACTGCATGAGCGACAGATTGGATGACTGCATGAGTGACAGATCAGATGACTGCATGAGTGACAGATCAGATAACTGCATGTGTGACAGATCGGATGACTGCGTGAGTGACAGATCAGATGACTGCATGGGTAAGAGATCAGATAACTGCATCAGTGACATATCGGATGACTGCGTGAGTGACAGGTCAGATGACTGCATGAGTGACAGATCAGATAATTGCATGTGTGACAAATCGGATGACTGCATGAGTGACAGATCAGATGACTGCATGAGTGAGAGATCAGATAACTGCATGAGTAACAGATCGGATGACTGCATGGGTGACAGATCAGATGACCGCACGAATGACACGTCAGATGACAGCGTGAGTGGCGGACAGAGAGACAGGCTGATAGACCGAACCATGCACCCACCGATTGACCAACACACTGACCAACCGACTGCGCGGATGGCTGACTTAGGACTCGTGTATGCGTATCCTACACGCAAAACGTGAATAGACGACCTATATCCTACAGTTTCTATGCCCTATGAACAGAATAGGGCTATGGAACCGGCGTAAGTGTGCACAATATCACGTAAAATTGCTGAAATCGCCTGGATTTTAAAACAATTAAAAGTATTACAATTGTACCATAATAAAAAGTACGGCACAATATGGCGAATTGGCACAGGGGCGAACGCCCCTTGATGGGATTGTTTTCCGCTTCCAATCGCGTAAATATCGTTGAATTTTCTTATTCTAGCGCGCACATATCTTCATATGATTCAATATCACGCCGTCACCAAGAAGTTGATACACGAGAACACGCTAAAACACGCGAGTAGGAGAAGAAAAACATGTAGCGTAACATTCGCAAACTCATCGCTGTCACGAGAGATTTGTTTACGGGTTGTGACCTACTTGCGACCAGAGAAGCGCTTCTTCTTATTGAATGGCTGTTCCACCAGTTCACGAGGCACACCCTACACATTTTAAATAAAGCTCATCCGCGTTGCATAGTTTTTATGCACAATTCAATTTCAATGATAGGGCGCTCAACATGGAAAATCATTTCATATTCCATTAGATTGCATAAAAATACGCTATATACGCCTGGAATATTGTAAGTTTGCTATTATTTTTCATTTAAGACTACTTGGTGTGACATAGTACCTTTAAATATTAAAGACATACAATTTGGACATTTGATGGAGTAGGCAATGATCATGATGGAGCTAGATACGCCATTCACTCAGCATTTTGATGATGACGGCTGCATACATTTGACATATGTGATTGTGACGTTATACACTCCGAGAGGCAGATCGGTTCTATTTATTGGCTGGAAACTATATTACGCTTCAAGTATTTAGAACAAGGGGGCAAATGATTTCTAAGACACACGTCTAGTCCGAAATATCTGCCTTATCACTCTTTATGTCCAGTCGCGTGAACTGGCGAGTACCAAAACAGGATATTTAGAGGGGCAAGCTGCTTTTATCAAGAGATTGTCTCTGTGAACTACTCTTCAACTGGCGTAGCTTCATGTCATATCAGGCCCGTATACTGGATAACAAATGGGGAGAGGTGGTCCTTCCACCAGACCGCCCACAAACCTCTAGTCGGATGGAGCTTAAGGCAGTTGCGAGAATTCTGAATGTCAACAAAGAATAGTTGGCGAACCAATTGATTCAGTGCTTTACAGATAACCAGAATTATGTAAGGATTAGAGAATGCACTATAGATTTATGACAGTTGTCAAAGATCTCGCATTCTGTTTTGCCTGTGTGGAGACTTAGAGTTGAGAGCGATTGCGATGAGTGGGAAATTTGTGGTGAAGCAATTGCCTATGTGGACTTTGAGTTGAATACGCGTACTATTGGCAGGTGTGCAAGCGTATATTTTTGCATGTATGCGTGTTTTAATGGTTCTTGAAGGAACTGGCGGTACTGATACATGTTCTGGGAGAAGAAGCATTGTCGGTTAGTATCTCCACCACGTTTTGACACTTTTGTGTTGCAAAAAACATCGAAGAAGAAACAGCGTATGGGATGCTGGCTGCACGATAATGGAGCTATGCATCACATTGGGCACGCGTATTCTGTAGCCCTGCTTCATTTCACTAGTTTGTGTAAGGATGTGTTGTGTTAAATGATAATGGTACAGCTACTAAAGTTAGTAACGTTATTCTTATGCTGGCTTCCAAGGTGAGAGCATAGTATGTTCCTAGAATAGGACAATAACAGTTGTATGTTTGCTATGGTGCAAGTGACAACAGAAAGCCCGTTGATTATTCTGAGAAACATTTGACAACGCTTTTGCTGCTTTAGTCAGAAATGACTGTCAATAAAGCTGGTAGAAATATCTTGCAATATTGACTGCCCTACTGATTAGTTTGAGAACAATTTGATTGGAAAGTGTTGCTTCAATGATTGTCAGCCAAATTGTTATCAAATCCTTACCTAGTGACAATTGTATTATCAGCTGACGATGTTGACAACAACTTAACGGAAAACTGTCGATGCTCTAGGCAGCATCAGTTTTCAGTAAACGTGTTGTAAATATATGTATTGCCACTTGCACCATAGCAAACGTACAACTGGTATTGAACTATGCTAGGAACATAATATGTGCTCACCTTGGAAGCCAGCATAACACTGACTAGAATTAGCGTTCCCGGCATAGAAGCAGCGAAGCTGAACGTTCGCGCTGGTGGGTAATTCTATCGCGGAACTGCTTCAGGCAGCGGGAATTCAGCGGCAAAAAGCGGAACTCGGTCGGTGGTCGATACTGAAAATAGAGTCGCACAGCTCTTCCGCGTGAGTCAGGGTTTCTAGTTCGGCAGTCGTGGATGGAAATGGGGTGGCACCGAATGTGTTGGGCCACAGCCATAGCTGGCTCAGTCAGTTCTCTGCACCAGGTGGGATACGTGAGATTTTCCGTACACACGCCTCTTTGAGAAACACAAGGAGCGGCAGAAGGGTCTGGACTATTTATCTTTTAGGCTATTGGTGTGGCAACTTTTCCTAGTGACCGTTCACAAATTGCCCCAAGTTGAGGCTATGTAAATGTCGCCCACAGCGAGCAGTCAAAACGTAGAAAGATCCACGGTGAAATTCACAAGCACAGCAAGTGAAACAGGAACAGTCTTTTGAAGAATTGCTATTTTCCTAGGGTTGTTCTTGACCGAATACACAAATACCACTGACATGTCTTACCATGTATGCCATGGATACAGAAACACACACTGTGAAGCTATACGCGGTATGTGTCCTAGCCCAAGACACACATGTTATGGGCATATCTAGTGATGTATGTTATGGACTCAGAGCCACAGAATTTCGTGGATTACGTTTGTTATATGTGTGATGTTTCCTAGTTGAAGAAACAAATAACACAGACTTGGCATGAGATTCATTTACAGGTCATATGTTATAGATACAGTTAGATTGGACTATGCCAGTTACAACTGCATTTGTTGAGCAAGGTAAATAGGTATATTTCCGTTACTTTCCATAATGTAGGTAAAAGTTACATTTTAATTACATTGCTTCCTTTGTTTGATGAGTATTATCAAAAACAGAAAAGCCGGAATGCCATAATAAGTAGCTTATTCGATTCTAGATATATAAGAGAAACAAAATGCTGCCATAATATCTGAAATATATGAAGACTGAATAAATTAAATCCAAATCACTTTGGCTTAAAGATGAATATGCGCATTTCTAAATGTCGAAGCCAGCGTGTCCAGTGAACTTAGTTTCAAACTCACCAACTTGTCTATAAGCTTATTTTAAACTTGAGATCAGGAAACTAGTTTGAATACATTTCCTATGCATGTAGTCATATAAGTAGTTCATTACAAGAAGTTTGCGAGCAATAATTTTTAGTATTTTGAGATTAATTTTACTGGAAATAATTACTGTCACATAACTCATGGACACACAGCCACGCACTGTCATGGGGCATATGTTTTCTATGCGATGTTTCCTTTCATATATAACTACACAAGCCATGGGCGCAGAGCCACACTCTAACATTGATGATGTTCCCTCCAAGTGCGGACATTTGTCAGAATATTTAAATGGGTCTGCTATTGCAAGGTCTATCACTTTTAGAGTGTTTTGAGACTACTTTTCATGGAAGATAATGCTGCCACATAAGTCATGGGAAGGCGATATTACCTGTAAGTGCGATGTTTCTTAGTTGAAGACACGCGTGCCATAGGCATATCTCGCCAAACATGTGATGAACACAGGGCCACATTCTCTGTGTGATATTTCTCAGTTGAAGGCACACATGTCATGAACATAGTTAGACACACAATCCTGGATACATGGTTAATGCTGTCTGTGTGATGTTTCTTTGTTTGAAGACACACATGCCATCTCACATATCTTGGTATTCTCTGTAAGTGTGACTTTTTTGTTGAAGACAGACATGTCATGTGACGGATACAGAGTCTCATACACATATTGGTGATGTAATAATTCGCAGTTGATGACAAACATGTTATGGTCGTGTTTATCCACATCATTCTTAAATATGAGCCACACCATTGCCATGGATGATGCTCTCGGTAAGTGTAATGTTATGGACATATTTAGTCACATGGGCACAGAGCCACACACTGTCTAGGTCCGATTTACCCACTTAGGTCTTGGCCACTGAGCCGTGCAGCGTCTAAGTGGACTAGACACACAGTGGCCTATTCGGAAGAACACTTTTTATTAGACACATAATACAAAATGTCCAATTACACTGTGTCTCCAGACATATGATGCAGCTTTCGTCAGCCCATCTATCCGTCCCTCTGTCCGCACTCTCCCCCCCCCACCCCCGCCCACCCGCCCACCCGTCCGTCAGTACATCCATCCGCCAATCCATCCATCCGTCCGTCTGTCCCGAGATGCATCCCCAAAAAGACATGATCTGATTTGGCTCAAATTGTAACATATGGAACCAACTTGACATGCAGGTGTATTTCCTGAGTTTGGCTGTGATCCAGATAAAAGTACATAGACCCGTATCGGATCAAATTCTGGATCTATGGATATCTAGGAAACTACCGGTCCGATTTTACAAAAACATCTTAGGACACGAAAGGATGTGGTCCAAAAAATGCTGAACAATCTGAATTTGTTTACAATGTGAGAAGAACGGGAGGCCGAGGGTCTTTAATCTCTGATTTCTATGAACTTTGCGATTTTATCAACCCACCAAATGTGGAATGAGAACTGTGACGCAACTACTGTAGTAGTAGTAGGAGTAGTAGTAGCAGTAGTAGTAGTAGTAGTAGTAGTAGTAGTAGTAGTAGTAGTAGTAGTAGTAGTAGTATGTATGTATGTATGTATGTATGTATGTATGTAGGTGTCCATTTTCCGAGGAGTAGCGCCAAACAACACGTCAGCTCCGTCGATGACAGGTGTCAATTTCACGTGAAGCAGAACTGAACTACACGTCAGCTCCGTCCATGACAGGTGTCAATTTCACGCGCGGCTGCTATGAACAACACGGCAGCTCAATACATGGAAGGTGTCAATTTCACTCAAATCTGTTGTTATATATATTTATATTATTATTATTATTATTATTATTATTATTATTATTATTATTATTATTATTATTATTATTATTATTATTATGACGTCATATTTATAAGAGGTACGCGTATTAAAATATAATAATTCTATCATTCCCCTCGTCGGCAACAAACACACGGTTATTCTTGTCAACAGCCAGACAACGAGGCCCGGAGAGCTCTGTTTTCCCTGTGCACACATTTCCGAGTTTACAGTGAAATGTATCATCAGCTAGAAATACTTGTACACGATTATTGCGGCTATCAGCCAGGATAACTCTTTCTTCATCGTCTACACATATTCCACATGGATAGTACATTTCACCATTAGCCGAGCCACACCTGCCGAAACAAAATATGTATTCACCTTGTGCAGAGTACACATGCACTATGTTGTGATCACCGTCTGTTATATATACTCGGTCTGCATCATGAGCAATGGCTAAATACAGTGGCGAGAAGTGATATCCTATCCTCTGTTGTGGAAACTTCCTGATAAACGTGCCATCGCGTTCAAACACATGTACACGACAATTACCTTTGTCGCACATGTATATATTGTGTGCGACATCTACTGCCAAGCCATATGGTTCGTTAAGCTGTCCATCATTCGGACCTCTTTTGCCGAACGAGAACTTTTTGCAAGATTTGCATAATCCTGGTCATTATAATATGAACATAGGGTGGATAGTGACATTAAGCTCTCTATACCGGATTCTACATCGAGTACGAGTATTATCGCCATGGCAGAGTCTACAGATGCAGACAAACTTGACAGGCTAGCGAATTCTGCTTCCAAGCATACAATTTCTGACTGTAAGGGCGAAGTCAGGTTGTTTATATACATAACTACTTGCTGATACAAACTGTTCTGTCTTTCGTGTAATTCCAGTATAGCGATATCTATACGTTCACTAATGTCTTTTTTAGCATCGTCAGATTTCTGATTTAGCTGCCGTAACTCAACCTTGAGTTTATTTCTCGCATCACGAATACGTTCCACATCACTATGAATATGTTCTGCGGTCTTAAACAAATACTCCTTCATCTCTGTGAAATGTGATACACTACAGACTGGACATATGACGTCACCACAATGTGGACACGCTGTCAGGTCAGATTGGATTGTCGCTGCTGCACACCCCTCGCATACGTGTTTTAGACTAAGCGGTAGGCTTGCACTGCTTCCACGGTCGATATCCATTAGGTTGACAATTGTATAATTGATAGTTAATCCTGATATTCCATCTGCTGAAAGAATATGAACAGCGCGACATTCTGGACATCGAATGGTGTCGTCATTTTCTACCAAGGGCCCTAAGCAAGTTTTGCAGAACGTATGTTGACATGGCAAAGCTTTTCGATCTTTGAATCATTCCAAACAAACTGAGCATCTTAGCAACTGTTTGATGTTGCCTGCCACATCACCATTGCCAGTATCAGCCGCTTCAGCCATTTCCCAATCCTGTCCCTGAAAAACACAATTACAAAATTCAGCAATGCAATGTCTCTACAACTTCAAATGTGTTCTATAACTAGACTGATTTACTAGCCCGGTTTACAGTAACCAACAGACGACAAGTGGGCTGATTTACTAGCGTGAACTACAGTAGTCCTTAGACCACCCTCACCACATTGAGACCCAGCTGTGAGGCCCCCCCCCCCCCACTTACACCCGATATGTTTGCAGGTGTGTTCTCCATATTTTGTAATGTTGACGTCCCGGCATATCAGACTATAAAGCTACCATGGCACATCACTTTTCCCATCACCGACGGTGACCAAGGAGCAGAAATTCCATGTCGTCAATTTAAGGACATGTGCCTATAATTACTCAATCTTATTTTATGCTGCAGTTACCGCCTTTTTACTATATATTGTTACTCTGTGCCTGGGAAATATAAATCCAATAAAGTTAATCATATATAAATAATAGACGCTGCCTCCAATAATACTGCCTGTTGTACTTGTGCATATGGCTGCCAATGTTAAATATTGTGACCGTCTATTTAATGTAGGTGTTTCATCCGATTATAGGCTTAGCCTGTGATTGACTACCCATTCTGTCTTTGTACATATGCCATTAAGCCGCAAAATAAAACACTTGGAAAATGGCAATGTAGGCGTGGGTCGGTATTGTACTCTGACCATTGATGCTGTTACCATATAGAAGCATGGATACCACTGACTTGAGAATGGCTGGAAATGGCTCAGAGTGGCAGTCATCTGGAAAGGAGTCTGAGAGCTTGAAGAGTTCCTTGGCAAATATATCTTTTCTCACTGATTTGACAACTCGGTTCAGAGAAATAGCTTCTTCATCGAAATCACATGTAGCCACTGCAGACTTGTTTGCTACACTCACAGAAGATGTAGCAGCCACTCATTATCCACCAGACAAAGTAGTTCATATTACCGCAGGTCAATCAGTTGTGACGAAGGGCAGTAATGAACATATGCCAGAATCTGACCAGGAAGAGGCGGGTACTAGAATGTGTCTACACGTTGCAGATGCTGCGCAAAAGAGGTGTGTACTGTAGACACAGACGCTGTGGTCATTCATTTTGGTGTATGCTTCCAACTGGCAAATATGCACCCTAATATTCAGCTTTGCGTAGCATTTGGCAAGGACAAGAAGTTTCGCTACTTTCATATTAATTCCATTTGCGCTAGGCTTCGAGAAGACAGATCTTATGCCCGTCTCATTCAAATTAATGGGAAAAATATGCTAATGAATACCTCACAGAGTGTCATTGAATTAGAAGTTTTAGTCAAAATTCTGCATAGGTCCTTGATAGTCGGCGTGTGACTTCTTAATGAGTGGCAATCTTGCGAAATGGCCAAATATGATTTTAAAGAGATGCTAACCTCATCTTAAATATTATGTAATACTAATCTCGGTGAATATTTTGAAACTAATGTGATTGGAAGTTGTTGAAGTCTATGGTAGCAACAACTTTCCGTCAAATTAGTTATCATAATATTCAACAGCTTGCCTATATGATTGGTTTTATGCACCATTGCCAAACTATAGCTGGGACCTCGATGCCTGAGCGTATATAGCGAGGCAGACACGATAGATCGCTCTGATAGGTTGAAAAGTAAATCATGACAGCCATCATATGCTGTATAAATGTATCAACATTTAGCTACTAAAGCCTGAATAAAAGGGGGAGAAAGGTGACACCTTCGCGCAGGTCTCCTACGTAAGTATCAACTTTGTTGGGAAACTAAGTCATCAAGGATTGCGAGCTGACATCCGCATATAGAGGCAACTCTAATTATGTCTAACCTTCTTCAAACTAGAAACTGTCATCCTCAGACGACACGATCTTCCCATGAACTTACCATAGCTAGGTGGAATGTACGTGGTCTGAGTGAAACATCGGTGAGGCAAAGCTTAGGTGCAGACTGTGAACACTATAACATCGATATTACATGCATTCAAGAGACTAAAATAGATAAATACTCAGAGCAGCAACTACAGACAGGCCATAAGCTAGTACTCACGGGGGAAAAACAGGCCACAAACCGGGGATTAGGCTTTGTAATCGGACCAAAGGTTTTGGACCATGGCATTAGTGTTGAATTCGTCAGTGATCACGTTGCATTCATCGACCTGGCTATACCTACGTGAAAACACACCATCACTAAGTGCCGCATAGTGAACACATATGGCCCAACTACCGAAAAAGAACTAAGACAATCTAGCAATATTAGATTCCTTTTATGCCGAACTGAGCTCAGCCATTACAATCCCAGTTGGATGGCAACTGCTCGTGTGCAAAGCTGGGTAAATCCGGAATTGTGGACAAATGTTCAGATCGTGGCTTTTGCATGGGATCGTATGGAGAGGGAACACGCAACAGTAATGGAGATGTACTGGTGGCATACCTTACTTCCAATGGCCTATTTGCCACAAATACGGCTTTCAAACACCCATGCCATCACCGGACAACATGGACCAGACACGTTGTTTATCGCAAAGCCCCAAAAGGTGCTATGGCTACAACAGCTGTCTTCAACCAAAATAGACTCCATACTATACAAGACAGAATCAGAACCAATACGTCGGGATGTTTGTTCCTATGGAGGCACATACCTCAATTCTGGCCAGAAACCAGTCATTACACGCCTTCAGATTATAGTTCAGTAGAACTACAAATTAACCTAGAACAAATTGCAACAGATTCAACATTCATGGGACTGCCAGGTGTCACATATCAAAAGTCCTCCAAAATCCCTCGATGGGAAAGTGGGTAAATTCGCATATTTAGCTACCGCCATTATCCGAATAATGAAACTTCCCTTACCTGCTTCATTCCGCAAATAAACGAAGTAGAAATGTTGTCTAAGCTCTGAATTTCATGGTCACGGAAGACAGTAAGCAATTGGCAATATTGCCTTGAAGCACTTGTACAAATTCTCCAAACCACAGATTAAATATGGTTGTATGCACAGGGCCGGGGTAATTTAAAAAAATTATATTTAAAGTAAGTTTAATTTTGTTTTTCGCTTTTAAAATTGTATCTAAAATAAATTGCATTTTAATTTTAACTTTTATCTCACAATTTGAATAAATCTCTATACAATTCAATCAGAATATGGACATGGATTTAGATAGATGCGTTATTTGTAACCAGAGCCTAGAAAACGGCTCACAAACTGTTAAGCTTCGAGTTAAAGGCTGTGACGGTATTAACAATGCTAGCAGAGCCCGTGAAAGCGATGTCATAGCTGAAGTAGGACAGAGGGTTCATGTAAAATGTCGACGGGAGTTCATTGATCCCAAGCGGATTGCCCGTGACGCAGAGAAAATTGAACAATCTCCGCCACCCATGCGAATACTCCGTTCAGAAAGTCCAACATTCAATTTTAGTGAACATTGTTTGCTATGCGGATACCCTGCAAAAATTCAAGATGGAAAGAAACGTGGCTATGATTTTTATCCAGTAAGTACTCATGACTTTCAATGTAGTATCGCCGAGGCCTGTGAGCAGAGAAAAGACGAATGGAGCAAACTTGTAGCTGGGCGGCTTGCCTTCACGCCGGATTTATGCGTTGTCAATGCAGTATACCATCAAAGCTGCAGCGTAAATTTTCGAACGATGAAAAATATCCCTCAGCTGCACTCATCTTGCTCATCCCAAAAACATGGAAGGCCAGAAGACTTGGACAGAGTAAGAGCATTTAGTGCGACAATGGCATTTCTTGAAAATAATGATGATGAGCAGCTGACCCTGCACGACCTCGTTAATAAAATGCAAGAGTATCTCGATGATAAAGAGAATAAAGCATACAGTACAAAATACATGCAGGATAAAATAAAAGATAATTATGGCGATGAAATATTTATTAGCACTGAATGGTAAGCCAAACGTTGTTACCTTTCGTTCTAAAGCATCTACTATTTTGACTGACTTCTATAAGGAACAGAAGAGAAAGGATTCCAAATCAGAGAGCATGCTAATCATCCAGACAGCTGCCAAACTGCTTAGACACGATATTAAGTTAATTGATTCATGCACATCATCTGAAAGCTATCCATCAAGGGAGCAAATGAGCGACCCAGTAAAGGCATTGAATTATTTACCAGAGACACTGCGGGAATTATTGCGGATTTTGTTTACTGGAAAAGACACAGAAATGAAACAGGCATCAGTTGGACAGGTTATTATGCAAGGAACTCGTCCTAGAGTTATTTTGGCACCTTTGCAGTTCGGGCTGTCATGTGAGATGCACCATAAATTTGGATCTAGATTTATTGTTGACACCTTGTACAAGCACGGATTTGGATGTTCATACGCGGAGATACAGAGGTTTGTGCGCAGTGCATCACTTCATGGTGGAGATCTACCACAGCCATTATCAGGCGAGTTCATTCAGTTTGTTGCCGACAATGTGGATCACAATATTTGCACAATAGATGGGCATAATACATTTCATGGAATGGGAATCATTGCATGTGTTACACCAGGAAACCTTTCGTGCAAACTTATTCCAAGGATAAATGTAACATCTGAAGATATCAAGCAAGTTGGCAAGATCTGTATCAGGAACTTTGAGTCTCAGCATACCAGGAACTTCCCATTGACCTTTAAGGAGTTAACTGCGATGGAACAAACAGACCCAACAGCTGACATTGACATCCTCTGGGATTTCTCTTTGTTTCTGCGTTCAAGGAGACAGTCATGGTCTGGCATGATGCAAACTGTTCACCAAGGAGTTTATCCAGTTAATTCGTCTGTTATTTTCCTTCCGATGATAGATCTAGTGCCAAGTAACATGACCTGCATCTTTTCCACTTTGACTTATGTTTGTGAACAGGCAAATCGATACCATGTTGCACCCGTGATTACATTTGATCAGCCCTTATTTTGGAAAGCTATGACTGTCATAGAGATTGAGCCGAGCTGGAGTCCATTAAAGCAAATTATTCTAAGACTCGGAGGTCTTCATATGGAGATGAGCTTCCTTGGCTGCATTGGTCACTTAATGGCAGGAAGTGGTCTTGCGCCTATTCTAGAGGTAGTCTACGCTGAGAATGCTGTCAAAAACATTCTTAGTGGAAAGGCAATTTCTCGAGCAGTTCGAGGACACCTCATGGTTTTTGCTTCTCTCAGTACAATCTTGATTGCAAATGCATATAACCTACCACTACCTACAATTGCAGATGCTGAAGTTGACACAGTAGAATATTCCGCTGCAATGCATTCAAAAGAATTGTTTGACAATGATGATAATGTTGCAGGACATGAAACGATTGAAAGTTCCCTAAATAAAAGTCTGGTTAAAGTTGGAGAGCTCTATGATGACATTATCAAAAATCCGTATGTAGCCACAAGATTGTCCTCGGAAAATGCATTACATGATGTCAAGGACAAACTAGATTCAGAGAAGGTGGTCATGAAAGATAAGAGGACTGCACGACTCTGGCTTTTGTATATGGAGTTGGTTGACATTCTGCGCAAATTCATTAAGGCAGAACGAACTGGTGATTGGAACATGCACCTTCAGACCGTTCGTGAGATGCTTCCATATTTTGCAGCCGCTGGGCATAATCTGTACGCCAAGTCTGCATATGTATATTTACAAAAGATGTTAGAAATACCTGAAAGTCATCCAGATATACACACCAGCTTCCTCAATGGTCATCATGTCATTCATCGAAGTGATAGGTATTGGGCAGGGTTATCTACTGATCTAGTTATTGAGCAGGTCCTTATGAGATGTGTAAAGTCAAGTGGTGGTCTAACACGAGGTCGTGGAATGACAGAACTTCAGCGTCTTGTTTGGTTGTTGTCTATGCCCGCATGTGCAGATGTGTGTAATGCAATGCAAGAGCTCTCTGGGGTAAACTGTGATTCAAGTGAACAACACAAAGATTCCACACAATCTCGAATAAAGCGTGATATGGATGATACTTACAAAATTCTCAAAATCCTTAGTGAACTGAATCCATTTGGACCAGACCCTTCTCTTAGAGGACTTGTTAGTGGATTGTCTGCACATGAATCAGTCAATGCTGACGATGCTAGAGATATTGGAGAATCAATTATTAATTCGATGTGTGGCCAATGTGTATCAAGCATTTCGTTCCAGAGAAAGAGACAAGCTATTACCCTAGCATCCAAAACATCTATCAAGATTGATGATGAATGTGTACAAGTTGATCCACAACTCCTATTTCAAAGACTCAGTTTAATTGCTACAAATGGATCAAAAGGGAATCCAGCATCTTATTTTGAGTGTGAGTTGTGCACTCATCCGCCGCACTCTTTGATAATTCATCTCTTCCATGGGAAGCAAATAAGCCGGCACTTGCTGATGCATTGTGGAAATTAATTCAAAATGAAGATGCAGTCCTTCCTGATTCTGTGCACTATGCGCTTGATGGAGGAGCTCTATTACACCGTGTTCCATGGCAGCGTGGAGAGACATTTGCAAATGTTTGTCAAAGATATGTAAAATATTGCATAAGCAAATATGGAAAGGCTACAGTAGTTTTTGATGGTTATGACCAAGGCCCAGACATAAAAGATGTAACACATAAGAGGCGAACTCGTGGATCAGGCGCAACTGTTGTACTGACTCCGCAAACAGTTGTAACTCTGAGTAAGCCTGATTTTCTTAGTAACAAGCAGAACAAACATCGGTTCATATCAATCTTAAGTTCATCTCTCGAACATGCTGGATGCTTAACGATAAAGGCAAGCGGTGATGCTGATGTCTTAATTACACAAACGGCTATCTTGGCTTCAAAGTCAACAAATACTGCTCTTGTTGGAGACGATACCGACCTACTGGTGTTGCTTCTATACCATACTGATATGAATGGCTGTCAGCTATTTTTCAGACCAGAGCCAAAGCAAAACGCAAAGAAACCCCGACTGTGAAATATCAAAATGGCAAAGGAAAAACTCGGGTTCTGTTTGTGCTCACAGCTGTTATTTATCCATGCTATCCTTGGCTGTGACTCAACATCTAGGCTTTATGGAATTGGGAAATCTGCATCCCTTAGCAAAATCCAGTGCTGCAAAGAACTCTCTCAAATTGCTGAAGTGTTTACAATGAGTAATGCGAATAAAGATGACGTGATAAAAGCAGGTGAGAAGGCAATGCTTATTCTATACAATGGCACTTCAATGGATAATCTAGTTGCTTTGCGGTACAAGCGATTCAGGGAGAAGGTTGCAAAAAGTTCCAAGTATGTTGAAGCACGAGTTTTACCACCAACACCCGCATCCGCAAAGTTTGACAGTCTTCGCGTGTACTACCAAATTCAAGTTTGGAGAGGAGATGCTGGAGATATGGATCCAACAGAATGGGGCTGGAAAGTTCTCAACCACCAAATGCTGCCTGTTAAGACTGACATGCTGGCAGCACCTGACGATTTACTGTATTCATTTAGATGCAGCTGCAAAACTGGCTGTGAATCAAAGAGATGCATCTGTAGAAAACATGGGCTCGGCTGCACATCCGCCTGCGAAGACTGTAAGGGTCTCAGTTGCTCGAATTCAATAACGCTCATTGAGGAAGATGACTTGGATAATTGATGTAAGATGAAATTAGTAGAAACCAGGTACCTATGCCATACTATTTCATCTTAGCTTAGCTTAGAAACACACAATACCGTGACATAATAAAATATAATATGTATTGTATCAATATCAATGATGGTATTAGGTAAATTCATGCAAGTGGCATAACACAATACATTTAATTTGTGGAGAATATGTCAATCGTATTCATTTATTACTAAAAAAAGTCCAAAAATACCCAGTCACACATATATTACATACCGGTTTTAAAGAAATAAAGAAAAATGGATTTTTCAGGTGAAATGGCCCAAATCTGGTAATAATTATGCAAATTTTACCCTTTCCCCTATTGGAATTTTGGAGGACTTTTGATATGTTGTACATGATGGCCCCCTATACACTGGGCGAGGTAAAAAAATTTTGTTGCAATTTGTTCCGGGTTAAGATATTTTTGGCCTAGATTGACTGGACTATTAATGATCCTACCATTGGAGAGCAGATAGCTAACATCGGCATCAGCTGAGATCCAAACGAAGCCCTAACCAAAATACTGCAATCTATGGAATCATCAGCTACCTGCACCACAGGTGTTCTTAAAAACAACCGATCTAGGTATACTGACGACCCTATGTAAAAATGTCAGCAGAGCAGAAAGCATTACGGCTGCGCATCTATCAACGTGCCCAACGTGAAGACCGCACCAAACTACACCGGGAGCACAATAACCAGTAAGCCAGGCGAGAAAACAGCACCGACAGCAACAACTTACAGTCCAATGATTCAGAATTTACTTACTGATTTTCGGATCAAATTTTCATAAATTCTGTCAATTGTTTTGGAACTAATTTGACTTAAAGCTGTTGCTGTCTAAGGCAGCAACTACCCGCAGTCAAATGATTTTCAAAATAGTCAACTTTTGCATTGCTGGAAAGTAGGGAAACATCGTAGACATGGGCTACGGACGAGCTCTAAATAATTAAAAGTTAATCTATGCAATATTAAAACTAAATTGGCGCCTCATTACTGGCTTGAAAATCTGGTCATACGCGCCAATTTCTTAAAATACTTCATCCAACTTGACTTGCTTATATTGGGCGGGGTTGTATCCTACTTATTTGAGGTAATATAAGACTAACTAGTACCGTATTTTAACACTTAGCTATACAAGTAGTCGAAGCATTACTGTATTTTAACACTTAGCTATACAACTAGTCGTCGCATTACTGTATATTTGACATTTAGCTATACAATTATGTGTGGCATTACCGTATTTTGGCAGTTAGGTATACAAGTAGTCGTGTCATTACTGTATTTTTACACTTAGCTATACAGGTAGTCGTGTCATTACTGTATGTTTACACTTAGCTATACAGGTAGTCGTGGCATTTCTGTATTTTAGTACTTATCTATACAAGGAGTCGTGGCATTATTGTATTTTGTCACTTAGCTACAGAAGTGGTCGTGGCATTACGGTATTTTGGCACTTAGCTATACAATTAGTCTTAGCATTACTGTATTTTGGCACTTGGCTATACAATTAGTCGTGTCATTACAGTATATTGGCAGGTATAGAAGTAAATGTAGCATTACTGTATGTTGGCACTTAGCTATACAAGTAGTTGTGGTATTACTGTATTTTCAAACTAAGCTATACAAGTAGTCGTGGCATTACGGTATTTTGGCACTTAGCTATACAAGTTGTCGTGGCATTACTCTATTTCAGCACTTAGCTATACAAGTAGTCGTGTCATTACTGTATATTGGCACTTAGGTATAGAAGTAAATGTAGCATTACTGTATTCTGGCACTTAGCTAAACAAGTAGTTATGGCATTACTGTAATTTTACACTTAGCTATAGAGGTAGTCGTGGCATTTCTGTATTTTAGTACTTAGCTTTACAAGTAGTCGGGGCATTACTGTATTATGTTACACTTAGCTATACAAGAAGTCGCGGCATTACGGTATTTGGCACATAGCTATACAAGAAGTGGTGGCATTGCTGTATTTTGACACTTAGGTATACAAGGAGTCGGGGCATTACTGTATTTTTACACTTAGGTATACAAGGAGTCGTGACATTACTGTATTTTGACACTGAGGTATACAAGTAGTCGTGGCATTACTGTATTTTTACACTTAGGTGTACAAGTCGTCGTGGCATTACTGTATTTTTACACTTAGGTATACAAGTAGTCGTAACATTACTGTATTTTTACACTTGGATATACAGGTAGGTGTGGCATTTCTGTATTTTAGTACTTATCTATACAAGAAGTCGTGGCATTATTGTATTTTGTATATTTAAGTAGTCGTCGCAAAACGGTATTATAACACTAAGGTATACAAGGAGTCATGGCATTAATATATGTTGGCACTTAGGTCTATAGGTAGTCGTAGCATTACTGTATTTTAGCACTTAGCTATATAAGTAGTCGTGGCATAACGGTATTTTGGAACTTAGGTATACATGTAGTCGTGCCATTACTGTATTTTGGCACATAGCTATACAAGTAGTCGTGGCATTACTGTATTTTTTACACTTAGCTATACAAGTAGTCGTGTCATTACTCTATTTCGGTACTTAGCTATACAAGGAGTCGTGGCATTACTGTATTAATTTACAATTAGCTATATAAGTAGTTGTGACATTACTGTATTTTTTACACTTAGCTTATACAAGAAGTCGTACACTATTATATTTTGGCACATAGCTATACAGGTAGTCGTGGCATTACTGTATTTTGGCACATAGCTATACAAGGAGTCGTGTCATTACTCTATTTCGGCACTTAGCTATACAAGTAGTTGTGGCATTACTGTATTTTGGCACTTAGGTATAAAAGTAGTCGTGGAATTACGGTATTTTGGCACTTAGGTGTACAAGTAGTCGTGTCATTACTGTATTTTGATTCTTAGCTATACAAGTAGACGTGGCATTACTGTATTTTGACACTTAGCTATACAACATGACGTGGCATTATTGTATTTCGGCACTTAGCTATACACGTAGTCGTGGCATTACTCTATTTCGGCACTTGGCTATACAAGGAGTCGTGGCATTAGTGTATTTTGTCACTTAGCTCTACAAGTAGTTGTGTCATTACGGTATTCTGGCACTTAGCTATGCAAGTAGTTTTAGCATTACTGTGTTTTAGCACTTAGCTATGCAAGCAGTCGTGGCATAACGGTATTTTGACACTTAGGTATACAAGAAGTCGTGGCATTATTGTATTTTGTCACTTAGGTATAGAAGGTGTTTCGACCAGCTTTCGATGAGCGCATCTTCTGATACGCGTCCTCCAAACAATAGCACTGACACGCCATGGCGTGTTAATGTGAATGATTTGTCTTGGAGTGTGATGTTGGATACATTTATGGTAGGATTGTCTAACTAGCTGAGAGAATGCTTGCTACATTTCAGCACATTATGTGCCATATCATTGATAGTTCCAAAGTCGCACCCAGTGAGGTCATGGCTGGGTAATAAATCTGTAATAATAGCACAGTGTGTTATCTACAGTGAAGTTAAAGGGGGCTATACATGATAGAGCTATACATCTAATATATGCAGCCATGCCCATAAAACGCTTCCAGTGCGTCAATACGCTAAGTTTTACATCAATTCCTATAGATACGACTACTCAATATCCAAAAAGATAAAAAGTTTGAATTTCACAAATAAAAAAAATGTAAACACAAATCTGACGATCACCTGCATCTCCGTTTCGCAGAGAAACTATGGTATTCGTTACCTAGGTGGATTGCGATTCAAAAATATTACTCTCCAACTTGTTTGTTTGATGTCCCGACAGAATTCTTTGCGGTTTCAATCCTCCCCACATGAAGATCTTTTATGTTTCCGATCGCCAATCGCCGATCGCCGTGGCGCTAGTATGTTGTCTGTCGCCGGCGAACTGT
The DNA here is from genome assembly GCA_034401795.1 of Chaetoderma sp. LZ-2023a. Taxonomy (NCBI): domain Eukaryota; kingdom Metazoa; phylum Mollusca; class Caudofoveata; order Chaetodermatida; family Chaetodermatidae; genus Chaetoderma; species Chaetoderma sp. LZ-2023a. The sequence continues at coordinate 188,658,910 of CM067359.1, forward strand.
CTAGACATATTTAAGATTTTCTCAGTTCTTTCCAATTGAATTGTTTCGTAAATATAATGCTTTCCTAAATTGAAAACTCATATGCGCACACGAGTTTCTATAATAATCTGTCACACTCAAGCCAAATACCCTTAAGAGATGTGCCTCCGGTTTACATGCCTGCAGTAGTACCGTGCATGGCATAAATCAGATGGGAGAAAAAGGAGTAAGCTTCTGCTCAAACGTTCCACAAGGAGGAAACATACACTAGAATCAAGGCTGATGCACAGGAGAGGAAGCAATTGTGAGGGAAACTGCAATTTTGTGTAGATCAATTGGACCCCACACAAAACCAATTTGGTCTAGTTAATGTTGATTCTGGTTAAATCGTCACTCACTGGTCTGTAAATAAATGTTGAAAATTCATTCATTCAAATGGAATCATTTGAGAAAAGCTGGTCTGGTGGATTTTATGGCAAATTACCAAAGGGAGTAAACACCATGACATTATCGCGTAAGCCATTGAGGGTGATGCAAAGATAATCGATACGGACATCGTCTACGCGCCGACTATTGGCGTATGGTCCACTTCTCATTACTTTGACGCAGAGGAACTGTTGGCCCATGAGCTAGCACCTTCCTGTGTATTTGTGCTCAAAGCAAAGAAACATTTCTATATGGGTGTATACTACTTCGTATCTCATGAAGATTGTTCCATCATATGCCATTGAACAAGTCATACATTGCATACTCCCCTTGTATGAAAGGTCTACGAACTTCTTCAGGAAGGCGTTCCATTGATCTCACATAGTACACGGCGTATCGTGCATAGTGAGTATGCCATACTGAGAAGAGAGAGGTCGTTGTTATAGTTGCTGGTCAGCTGTGAAGATTACATAAATTTGGCCTGCATTCTTTGATATGACGTTGTCCATATCAATGAGTTTGCGACCCTTTGAACAATTCAATGGAATTCCATATGCGATGTTTATCGTCAATAATGGTATTTACTACATGTGCCAGAGCTGCATCCTCTGGTTCCTGTGCTGATAAGGTACCATGCCCTCCATTTTCAAGATGCATATTAATACGAAACAGACTCATACTGTCTGTATAGTATCTAGCATCCATCGTATGCAGATCACTCACTGCAAATTGCAGTGGAGCACTGATCCTATTTGCCAAGCTATCACCACAAGCTTCAAACTTCTCTAATAAGTACTGTTTATTTGGTCTTCTGTCATACTCTGACTTGGTAGATCTGAACATATACACGGCTCTCCATCTCTCCAAATTTTTGGAGTCTTTATGTAAGTCTCACAGCTCTCAACAGTAATGGGAAATGGTGCATGAAGTTAAATGGTATATATGAACAACAGACCGTTGTTGCTTGAGAAGAGTGACCATGTGTCTTAAATCTTGACAAATTAGTCGTTGACATGTATCGTGACAGTGTTTATGGTCGTGAATGGTTAGATGTCTATTTTCAGCTAGCTGTCCTTGCAGATCCACATGAAGACCATCTATGTACGCTTTGCTTGCTTTAATGAAGGTGTGCACTCGTGCTGGTCCACTGTGAGAGAGTATGGCTTTCCCAAATTGGATTAAACTCCAAACCTTATTATTCATCTGCAAAAAAACAAAACTAAATTGACGTTACCGAGTAATATCCTCCGAATGGCAGCCATTTTGTCATATAAACATAGTCATATCTTGATTTCTCTACATTTTAGCAAATAAATAGTGTTTCCAATCAATTCTGGAGGTCCAAAAACATGGAAAATGATACTTCAGTCATGTCATTTTTTCTTAGATATTAGACTCGCTGATTTTCGCTGATTTTCTTGTGTCACGGCGGCCATCTTGAATTTCTCAAATTGCTCAGCCGTGACAATGTCATACCAACGTGGATATCATTATATACACTCATAAGATAAATAATCATCAAAGAAAAAAACTTTATCTGGGGATTTTGTGTCAGGCCAAATTTTACCACTCTTTACCAGATTATAATCTTGTTCATAACAGCGTCTTTGGTTTATAGTCCAAGAGCATTTATTGGAAAACGGGTAAAGAAATAGTACTAAGCTGAAATGTTCTGGAAGGTTTCAGTTTATCAGAAGAAACCGCATATCCAAAAGACCCAAACTTTCCAGTCTATACTTTTGAAACGGGGATTTTCTGATAGTCTCTATTTTTGTATTTTTGCCTGAAAATGGATACAATATAAAAACAAAAGGAAATTGCCATAAAGAATACACATGTCATACTGAATTTGATAGTGTAATCTTGTACAATGCAATATTACCATATGCAATGAATTGTAAAATCAATAATCATAGCAGAAAGTTGAGCATTCAGTGGTTATTATGTAGTCACATGGATGAAACTAAGAATTGTGTATCAGATTGATGTTGTGTTTCCCGTTAATGCCATACGGAAACATGAACGACAAGTGCTTATTATGAAGTCACATGAATGAAACAAAACATTGTGTATCACATTGATGTTGTGTTTCCCAGTAATGTCACGCATAAACATGAACACGCATTGGTTATTATGTAGTCACGTGCACGAAACAAAGCAGTGTGTCTCACATTGATGTTTTGTTTCCCATCCTCGATTGAAACAAACACAGTTGCATTACTAATCTGTTCTTGCATACTAAATGTTCCAGGATAAAAAAAATATGTGGCAGGCGTGTTAAAATGCGAGATTTATTTGAAATCGTGGCAAAGTACTAAATAACGAAGGCCTGCTACCTATGGTCTAGAGGTTTCTTTCCTATTTTCTCCCAAAAATAAACATTCATCAATGTCTTTTCGCATCGTAAATGATACAGGAAATCCATTATAAACAGGAAATGTCATGAAATCGCTTATACTATTTTACATCATGTCGACCATAAACATGTTATTCTCTCTTTTACTACTTGCAATATCGGCTTTAACACATCTTAAATATACAATCCTTGAAATCATCGATTCATCGATTGGAATATGTCCTGCAATTTATAATGTGTTCATATACCCTAACAGGGTTTGTGCAGTTCGTCTTTGATAATATTAACTGCTGTGTTGACACCACACTCGATGGTCACAACATAGTTCTTTGTGTATCACATTTGAGATCTACCACACCATTATACTACTTTCGTGCTGCTTTACTCCCATTAGGAGGTTCTCCTGGATGATCTAAAGGAATCTGAGGGACGGGAATTAAATACCAGGACAAGACAGAACAGGGCATATCGACCATAGTTAGCCATACCTCTATGGTATGGAGCAGGCGCTTATATACTACTAACTACTCACAATCTATTTTCATTGTACTGCTACCGATGGGTATCGACTCCATTGCCAATTGCAGCAATACATCCTGAACAAATTTCTATATGACTATAGTAAGATTCATTATCCTTAAATTAAATACACGTGAAGCATTCTTTTCCCTGCTACGGTGGTACCTGATCTAAATACGTATTATCGTGGTGAGCCATATTCTTGAGATATGTATTTATTTATTCATTACTCAATTTGATCGTGTTCGGCAGAATAGTTGGAGATCTTGTGAATCAAGGCATGCCTGTCTGTATTCGCCGGTGTGACTGATGTATGTTTCAAATACCACCCCGCCCCCACCCTCCAACCTTCGGATCTGCCAGTGGGATCCAGAGACCCGGCAGAGTGAGGACCAGATTTTGGTATGCCCCCGGTGTACCGTCAATCTAACTTGATAACATTCAGCTACCATATATACTTTATAACTCAAATTATGTTTAGACTACGTGTTTCCTCTTAGTGCATAGCCATAACACTACACCAACCAGCCATGAATCTTCAGATAAATAAACACACTAAAGCCACTATCAGGATATGAGTCGTAGCTGGATACTATACTTCTGTTAAACTGTTATTTATCATTAGGAGTATGACCACTTTTAAATCCTGGCGTTTTGATAATCCTGGTATTTCGATATCGGCGCTTAAGATTGGTTAAAGTACAAAATTGTGATACCTCATAAGTTCGACCTCTGACCCCAGACTACATTTTCATACCCTAATCATGATAGGTAATGGGTAACCAGTTAGGTGGCATGAATTCTGCTTAAAGTCCACATCAATTTACACTAATTAACTTAATCTTTTATTTCCGTTATTTATATCCTGTAAGCGCTTAATTTTGCCCATATTTCGAAGCTATATTTGACTGAAATATTAACTTCCATTCTTCCTCAAATGCTTTTAACGAACCGATTCGAGCCCTAATCTATATGTTCTTCAGTAACGACCTATTGTCAACTGCTTTAGCATTGATCACCAAACTTGGGATGAGCAGGTGATAATCTGTAAGGTTGATATTGGTAAAAGTGTCCACTCACATTGGTCACTCAATCCGTTCCAGATGTTAGTCAGGTGTTTGAAAGACCTAGACATTTATTTTGCTGCGTCGATTGTAGATTAAAGACCGGGACATCGGGTAAAGCTTTAATCGTCGTGGTGGTTAAGCAACAACCAATCAGTAATATGAGACGTTTCTAACATCATACAACCAAGATGCATACAAAGGGGGTGGAGGGTAGTCAGTTTAGTGATGGCTACTTTTGATGATCAGACAGTTTCTGAGATGGTGCTTTCTCTGAACAAAACCATCGAACAGTTTTTCACGCATCGTGTGGAAAGCATGTGATCGATAGAGAACAGAATCATCGAGCAGTTTCTCACGCATCTTTTAGAGGACATGTGATCGAGAGATAACAGAATCATCGAGCAGTTTCTCACGCATGTTGTAGAACATATAAGATCGAGAGATAACAGTATCATCGAACAGTTTCTCACACATCTTGTAGAAGACAGATGATCAAGAGATAACACAATCATAGAGCAGTTTCTCACGCATCTTGTAGAAGACATATGATCGAGAGATAACAGAACCATCGAGCACTTTTTCACGCATCTTGTAGAAGACATATGATCGAGAGATAACAGAACCATCGAGCACTCTCTTACGCATCTTGTAGAGGGCATATGATCGAGGGAGAACAGAATCATCGAGTAGTTTCTCTCGCATCTTGTAGAAGACATATGATCGAGGGAGAACAGAATCATAGAGCACTTTCTCACGCATCTTTTAGAGGGCATGTGATTGAGAGATAACAGAGTACATTGATGCAGCGTACTGGATAAGTTCACAGCCGTAACAACGAGCATCACGCGAAGACCTGCCTTCAGTCAAGGACCTCACACATTTGCAACGCTGATACACCATTTGTTCATCAAGAATCAGTTCCCGTTGTGAGCATCGGAAATGGGGTTGTAGTTAATATAGCGGCCAGATTACAAAATGTCTTTGGCCATCACACTACTCTGAACCTCATGCTGCGCGAGGCGCTTTTAGGATTCCACCCACGAATTTAGCAGCTAAGGGCGGCGGTCATCCTTAAGAAGAGAGCGTGTTTCTTTATCCCGGTTACGATGCTAGTTTATATCTTCACAGGGCGTGAGATTGTCGTCCAGAAAATAGCGTCCAAGATGGCCAATCTATTTTTAGATGGTCCTAAAAAGGACGAAAATTATAGGCCACTATAATAGTGGAAGAAAATGCAATCGCTTAAAGCGGTATATCTAGGAATCTGTAAAAAAAAAAAATAGAAAATATTAGATTAGTAGATACATTTAATATTTAGCATACCCAGTTTCGAGTCACAATTCCCACGAAAGCAGGGTCTAGGTTTTGCTAATACAGACATTGTCAGCTTCGGACCAGCCTCTGTAGGTATATTCCCAAGACACACTGTCACGTGGTGTGTTAGTCCTTGGAAGGAGGAGATCACCGCTCCGGGAGGTCATCCCTACTAGGAATGGAGAAAAGTACTGGCAGTCTTTTTCTCGTGGGAGGGCGGGCGCAACACTAGCGGTGTAGTGAAACTGCATGTCAGCAAATAACTGGATTGGGAAAACGTCCTCTACAGGCGGTAGAATTTCTGTGTCACAAAGCAAAGAGATTCACAGTTCTTCTGCGGAAGGTTCTTGTTCGGCGGTCATGGTTGAAATCTGGATAGCGTTGGGCAATGCAGACCACGTTCAGCCCATTCTCTGTATCGAGGGGAAGGTATGGCGGGTGTTTTTTCCGTACTTTGAGAAACATAAGGAGCGGCGGAACATTCTCAGATGGGCGGATCAATTTAGGCTCTTAGTTTAGACCGATGTAAAGTTAGTGATCTGTCCAAAATTTAGGTCTGAGCAGAGGATTTATAAATGTCGCTCTAGCAGACTGGACTTAAAAGGAGGAGGCGCGGACTTCACAACTAAAAGCAGGTGAAGCGGGAATACCTAGACCGTCGACTGGAGGCGTTGTCGAACCTCTATGTGCTCAGACCTTGACGCAGCCTTTTACTATGCATAGCTGGCTGTGTTTCAAATGTTCAGCTCTGCATCTCATTATCGTTTGATGATATTTTAGTGTTTGCTGTGGACCAATCAGAAGTCGTTTAGATCGCCTAGGAGATCTTAGCTGAATCCAAGCCGGCGGCAGCCGATCAATTATGTGGCTATGTTACTAGTGTTCTTGTCTGCGTCTGATTATATTGTGTGCCGAATCCATGGCCGTTTTCTTGTTAAATAACTTCATGATGTCTATTTCAAAATCAGGAATTCTCAAGCTTCTCATAAATACTGAACACTCCAAGGGACAGTTGTGATCATAGGACATATTTCCGGTGAGGAAGTCGTATACAGATAATATGTACAACTTAACGACTGCCAACCAAGTCAATGGCACTGTACGTACATCGCGTATGAATAAACCGGGTTATTACGGGGTACTCTCAGTAGGCCAGCTCATGCCCAGAGAGGGCAGATCGGGATTCATTGATCTTGCCTGGATCTGTTCATCAGACGGGGTAGCTGTAGCCTAGCTATCCCAAGGCGGCGTTCTTACTGCCACCAGTAACCTTATTAAAGGCGATACCCTGGAGTGGATGGTAGCAGGAACGTGGTGGTTAAGACCAAAAAAGTATAAAATCTCAACAACCTCCGAGCATTCCAGTGCAAAAACGCACTTATAAAAGGCATTTAGTTTCCTTCACATACTCTTTCTGGCAGAATTTATAAATTAGACAGAATTTGGAATATTATATTCATATTTGGTTTTTTAGATTTGGAAGAAGTGGGTCCAATGTACACCTTTTCTTTCCACATTTCCGAGATTCTACTACGCCTGTAATGGGGCAATTGTGACGCATCTTGGTAGGCCTGTAAGCCGCCACATTATCAGGGATAGTTTCCAAATTATGTAAAGTTTCAGACTTAATTTTGTTCATAAATCTAGACGAATACCCTCTAGGTTAGAGGGCCCTGAATAAGAGGGAGCATGCGGATTCAAATTTGTTTTCTATCACTCGAATTTCTATGAAAATGGATGATTTGCGAGTTTACAATTCCTTTAACGGTATGGAGTGGATGGAAAGATTTTCTTGTGCAATAATTGATGAGAGTCTGGGGTCTTAAACATGCTTTGTGCATTAAGGTGTCCAGATGTGTCATACTTTACACCCTTGTAGTTTGTATAGAGTTACGTCTAAAATGTATACGGACATCTGGTCAATGTTGGTATTTAGCATAATATTCGGGTGATGATTGTTCAAATTGGCGAAAAATTCATTAAATTCTTCCTTTGTATGAAACCAAATAATGACAATATGAGCATTTGCTATCCGCATCCTCCTGCCACTCTGCTACATGGATGTGCATCCTCCTCCAACTCTGCTACATGGATATGCATCCTCCTGCCACTCAGCTACATGGATGTTGACAAAACTTGGAATGAAACGCTTACCCATTATGCAGCCACAAGTGTGTTGGTATGTTTCACCCGCTAATTCAGAATCATTGCCCTTTAAGCTTAGCTCTATGAAAGCTAATATTTCGCCAGTCGGCCTGTTGTTATCTGAAGATTTTTTTAATCCTTTACGGACAGAATTCAGACCTTTTTCAATGGCAATGTTTGTGTAAATAGCATCGATTCCGAGGGAAATCAAAAGTTAATTTGGAGGTATCGAGATCTCAGAGGCCTGCGATAGAATCTTCCGAGTTTTTCTAAAAGCTGAAATGTCTATTCGCAATTGGTTGTATGTGATAATCAATGATTTCACTGATCCTAGTGATTCAGAACCACAATCCGGTATTATAGGTTGGCATGGTGGTATCATAGGACGTGATCAAGAATCAATAGGTTGATGCATTTTTGGTAACATAAAATGTACATGGTTTTGATTCTTTATTTGCAACGAGGTATTTTAAACTGCTTGTGCGTTAACTCTTGGTATCAACCATATGTTGCAAGAACACGCGAATTCAGTAAGTGGAAGAATAGGGATGATTAAAACCTTCATCCTGATGGCTTCAATAGAAGTCTGTGAATATAGGAAGATGGACGACAGAAATTGTAACGTCTTATTAACTCCTATATTGAATTTCTCCTGAAACTAATTCCTAGTGTGTCTACCCAGTGCAGTTATCATTGATACCAGTAGCAAGGGTATTATATTTCAAAATTGTACGTCGATCTTCAATGTAAATATCACGAACGCGGGGTATGCACAGGAAGAAAATATACTTTCCACGCAGACGATTCTTTATTCAGAGAACACACACCG